>VZRS01011071.1:80815-250309 GCA_013398055.1 Ifrita kowaldi
TTTTTTTCAGTGTTCCCATCTACCTTTACATCCTGCTGTTCCTTGCACAGGGAAGGGTGTGTTGATTAGTGCCAAGACAGGAAATATGTGCTGGGAAATGATACAAAAAATCCGCTCAAATTTCTCTGAAATCTTCTGGAAATTCTGTAGCAGGAACGCGTGTGTCACCTTCTGCCATAAGTATAAATTTCTTCAGCTCATTTCCTAGTAGGATTGTGAGCTGTATTTTTAAGGAGTGAGTTTAAAATTCTCGTTGTTATTTTAAAGGTCAGCCTGCACATGCAAGCAGCATACCAATGACAGGAGTTAATCATTTTGCTATCAGAAAATAAAAGCATTAACTCACATGAAATACAGGGACAGCATCACACTGACAATCATTTTTCTTGGGAAAGCAACAACAAATTTTCATATGAGTCTAGCTACAGTAATCAAGAAGTTGAATCTAGTGTGAACTTGTAATCATATAAGGTACTTCCTGATAGGTTCATGTGTATCCTGTGATAATTTCACACACTTGTGGTAAAGGAAAGGCACTCTGCACATCCTTCATTAAGGGACAGCAGCCTTTAGTTCACCAGTATGTACTGGAGAACTGTGACAGCAGCTTCACAACTCAGCTTTCCTCCTGAAAAGTTGTTATTCTACCTGTGTTCTAAGAATGTCTTGATAACTCCTCTCCTCTGGTAAGATAGGATTGAGTAGACACTGCCATTTTGTCAGTGTTTGGACAAAAGTGAATAGATCCTCTTGAATCACACAGGTCTTGGAAAAGGAACTATGAATTACTTATTTTCATATTCTTTCTACTTCAGGATCCAGTCTGAAAGACTGAGAATACACGTCTTTATGCGTTAATAGTACACTGCCTATTTGACTTGGTCAAAGATTTCTTTGGTCATTATTTTAAAAATCAGCTAAGCAACCCTCTTTTCAGAAGGTGCTGAGTACTGGCTGAAAAATAGACCAAGAAAGGTATTTGAAGCCACAGATGTCCAGAATGAAAAACAGGAATCCTGAAAAATAAAGATTAGTTTTCTGGAGCTGCCTCAACATCTATGTGGCAAATAGGAGATTTGATTTTTGGAATACAGGGAATCACACAATTGTCGTTTTCCTGCTGCCATCTGTTCCAACAGTGAAACTCATTCCCTGGATGGGACAGGCAGCAATACTGCCATTGCTCCCTACAAAAACTGCATCTTTAAAATCTAGCTGAGATTTCATAGGAGTCCTGTCAGCTTCCATTCCCAGCCATCCTTGGCAATACTAAAGCCAATTCTCTTTTCAGGGGTAATAATAATAATAATAACAAAGTAACTATAATAATAATAATAATAATTTTATTTTCAATTCGAATCATGACATAAAACTTGCCAGAACAGTCCCAAACCCTTGCAGAAGTGATGACCTTAAGGGACTTTATTGGGCATGGAAGTTCAGACTATGTTGAGAGGAAAATATAATGATAAGAAAATGAGAGAAGAATTCAAAACACTGCATGACGACACAGACCTGTGCAAAATTCACCAGTGACTAATTACAGGCGTGATCTCATACAGTGCAAGCACAAACTGAAAGCTTTCCCTTTGATGATTTGCTTTCGTGTATGACTGGAAGGACCTGGCTTCATGTTTCCCTCTGTAGTGAACATTTAGCTCTCAAAGGAGTGCATCAAAATCCCCTTCCCATTCTGGACTTGTGCCACTGTTTATCCACAAGCACTGGCATATGCAGTGGGTGCTACATTGACTGGAACTCCTCATGTTTCCCCATAAAAAGCGATCTGCTGATTCACCTTGAACTCGTCCCGGGGGATGAGTGCGAAAACTTTAATATACTCTGCTCTTCCACACCAGCAAGGATTATCTGTAATGGAAAGAGTAACATGGAAGAATGGAGTGGGAAAGACTGTGTTTCATGGAAACAAGAACCTGCTGTAAAGGTAAGTGTTTAAAACATATAGAAGGACACTGTCAAATTACCAAGACTTGCTATTGCGTCTATTATAAAATCATAATAATACAGAGGGGACTTCTGTCTGCTAAATTACTTGCTATATTGCTTATAATTAAAGAAAAATAAAAACCATATGACAGAACCAGCAATTCAAGCATCTAATAAGCTTTGATAAACAGCTTCTGTAGAGCTTGTGCAAATACAGATTAACTTTAAAAATGCTATTAGCCCCAGCAGACAGATGTTCAACTACTGAAGTCGAGAGACAATCACAGATAGTAGATTGCATGCTGAGTGGTACTGAAGGGTTGTCAGTGAAGATACACATGTTGAGGACTTTGAATAGCTCTCCCTGGCTCTCTCAGTGCCAGAAGCCTCTTTTTGACAAATCTGCATCTCATTTGAAGAATCAGCGAGGAAGTACCTTACCCAGTCAGTCTCTCCTGGGACACGTCACATTCATGGGAAGACACAGTTTGCTCATTTGAGGTGGTCGTGGCTTGAGGTTGACCTGATGTTACCTGAATGTTTTCTGTAGCTTTAGTGACTCAATACAATAAAAGGCTCACTAAAACTTCAAATCTTGTCTGTCAGGCTGTACCTTTTTTTTCTCAAATCACACCAATGCACAGAGAACAACCCTAGAATCACAGAAATTTTTCTGTCCAGGGTAAATGTTCAGTCTGGGGACCTAGTTAGGGCACAAAATCCACTTATCTGTGATAGTGAAAAAGCTTATATCCTTCCTACATGCTTAAAATTATGCTACAGATGTTGTGGTACTTTCCTTAGTAATAGTATATATGGTAGATCCTCACAACAGCTCTAGGAAAAACCAAAGTTTCGATTGCTTTTCCTAGTTTATGTTTTTGCTGTTTCCAAATTTTGTGAACTGGAAATAGTTAAGTCAGCTCTCACTTTAGTTTACAGTCTTGTCTGTGTGCTCTGCCGCAGGCACTGAGGCTGACAAACCATTCTGAAAAACTAGATGAGGAGATTAATTTGCTAATGATTAATTAACATATTTATGTATCGGGGAAGAATGGAAAAAAAAAGTCACTGTATGGCTGAAACCCTGTCTTAAACCCTAAATTTTATGCAAAATTAACCTGCTAACAGCCAGGCAATTGCTATATTAAAAAAAAAAAGTTAAAACCTTACTATTTGTTCCAGTTCTTCAATGTCCTGAATTATTAGTGGAAGCTGAAGAAGAATGAAAAACTGAGCCCCAGACGGTGATGAATATTTCTATGAGAAGTGCTAAGCAATTGGCATAAATCATTATGAAAAGTGGGGAACGTGTGAAACAGGCAACAAATAACTGGAGGGCACTTTTTTGTTACCGGTCTGTATGAAAGTCTGCTTGTAACCATGGCAACTAGAAGGCCACATTTACAGCACTGCTACCAACAAATATTGAAGAGCACCTTACAGCACTTTTCTCATTCAAGCAATATTGGCTGCTTTCCCTGCTGTGCCCTACAGACACGTCCTCTGACCCCAGGCTCCTTCCTTCACAGGGACAATCTGCAAGAGAGCCAGCTAAGCCCTGCAAGTCTGCATTCCTCACTCCTGTCAAGTGGACTGGCATGCAGCATTCCATTCTTCTCGTTATTTACTCTGTTTTCAGTGATAACATTGAAGTTTTGCAAAGTGGTCCTGCTTACCCACCTGGGACAGGAGGATAACTCTGATTTAACAAAGAGGCAGTGTCATCTAGAAGTGCAATAAACATTGTGATTATCAAAGGTCAAATGATGCACTGAGATGTTCATGCACACTTACTTTTGATCGCTGTACCAAAGCATTCTGCAGTGCTTTGGAACAAACATTGTGGAATAAAGGTAACAAAAATTCAGTTTCTTCTTTTCTTTTGTCCATAGACTCCCTAAGTGCTGTCTGTATCCATTAAATTAAACTCTTACAGGCACTTTGCCTGTAAATGTACACTCTCTAATACATATGGAATTATTTGAAATCTGACATCAATTCTAAACTCTGTATTTTTTTGCTGGTGGTGCTGTTCTTTTTTCCATATTGCCTATAGTATTCTCTATATCAGAAACCGTTTCCTGTTTTCATCAAACAGCTCTCCGAGTAACGAAACTATGGGTAGAAACCATGTCTCTGGCAATCTACATTTAGAGGTTTTGGTTAGTGGGATGGAAGTAATAATGTGTTTCTGGGATAATATATATATGTATGGCAGCCAGCTGTTGAGCTCAGAAAAAACCTGGCATTACGCCAGACAAGTTTGCCAGAGGTACTTTATTTCTATTTACAGTGATAAAGAGAAAAATGGAATTTTTTACAGGCTAATAACTTTTGGATGACATGGAGATTCTAATACTTTGTTTTGGAAAATGTAGAATCACAGAATATTCTGAGTTGGAAGGGACCCACAAGGATCATAGAAGTCCAGCTCCTGGCGCTGACAGGACAGCCACAATAATCACACCATGTGACACAGAACATATAAATCATCAAGGATCATCATTGTTTTAATTTTTCTGTCACGGTAAATTGAAATTACCTGTATTTGAGTCAGTGTGAAGCCATAAAAGCAAATTAATATAGACAATTGCTGCTTAGTACTACCATTTTATTTTCATAGTGAACTTTAAATCTTTCTACTGCATGAATTAACATTAAATTCTTCATCCAGATGGAAATTTCCTATATAATAGGACTTGTTTTTCATAGAATGTGATAGTAAAAATAAAAAATATTTATAATAATTCTTCTGATTTCTCCACTAATATTCATCAATAGCCATAATATTTCATTCCTAGTACCTAGTACTTATCCTGCATGGGTTCTCAGCACTCATTATTCTGTACCTATGTTTGCCTCTGTGGTATAGAACCTATTGCTAAATTTTACAAGAAAAAAGAAAAATATCGTAATGGTTGAACTGATATCAAATTCACAGTCATTTATGGGGGTTTTTTGATCTGAATGGCAAGCAGATTCTAGAAACCCATCTATCTCACTTGCTTTGGTGCTCTAGGAGTTTAATTAGCATCATGAAATGCCCACATTTGGCATGAATAAGAATGTATCAACTAAATTTTTTTTTTTAATCCTACTTTTAAGAGAAATTGCTCTGAGTCTGGAAGCGCTTTCTTCAGCAGTTGGTAATTCCACCCTCAAAGTCAACTATACTAGTATAAGAAACTCTTTCGGTCCCTAAATGCTGATTTGATGAAAACAATGTGAAAGTAGGAGCTGTGATTTTAATTTTCAAGGAGCTGAGGCCTCGCAGTTGGTGTGGATTTAATTTAAAATATTGAGTCTTCACTACTTTGGGGGTCCAGGCTGTGCTGTTTTCTATAATTGCCCTGATGAACAATTACCTAGAAATAAAGAATGCAAAATATTTGAAGGAAAACAATGAAACCAAGTTAATGTCAAAATCATTAAATCCCCAGCTGGGAGGAAGAACCACTCTCTTCCAGTTCCTGGAAAAAAAGTCAAAGCTGCCACAAAGTGCAAGTCTTCCAGCTACTTGAAACTAATAACTAGACCTTTGTCATGTCAAGAGCTGTGAAGGACAAATGAGAGCTATATACTCCCTGAAATGTCTGGATTTGGGGGATATCCATAGGAGGGATTTTTTAATCTGTTTTACTTACAGGAGAGCTGCTAAACAGCCTGAGAGACATCCTGCTGGGAGACACTCTCACGCCTTTATCCCAAGCACTGCCTACTTCTCACTATATTCCACTGTGCTTCTTGGGAGTTTGCAACAAGGTAAAGCAGATCTTTATAAATGAGCATGAAAATGCTACAGGTGCACAAAAGCTCTTCCTCAATGGATACGGAGTGTTCAGACACTCCTGTTCACCTGCTATTCAAAAGCAAGCATAACATGAAGAACATATAGAGTATTAGGCTGTTTTTGAATCAGGACCCTACGTTACTAGACTAAAAAATAAAATTTTTCTTCCAAATACCAAGTCTTTGATTCTTATTTATAAGCCTAGCTCGCTGAAAGGAAATGTCCCTCTACGTATAATCGGGCAGCTGACGTCCTTTCACATAATTTTTATTTTACTGTTTCTGAATGGGAACTGGCCGGGGAATTGCGCAAAGACATTTCTGTCTCCCAGCTTCCTATTTTGTATGACTGAAGCAATGAGTTCAGCACAGCATGATGGAGAAAGGGCAGATTGAACAGATGATTCAGAGGTGAGATGAGGACAAACGTATGTTTGGATTGGGGGTGCGGAGGGGGTGGTGCTTGAGTTAACTTTTATGAGGCTTTCACAAATAATGAACTTTTTTTCTGTTTTCAAACTCAGCTTGTTTTCCTGAGCATGAAAGAATTGCTGGAAAAATTGTTTGCATGCAGCTACTTTCATAATTAGCAACAACAATTCATTATATAAATTCCACACAGCTACTGCTTTTTCTCATCAATGTTAAATAGTTTAGTTGAACACATGCTATATATGTCCTGATTTGATTGATTTAAAAATATTTACCATATTCTGTACCAAAATAATATGGAAAACACAGCTTTGACTCAGCAGAGATTTTAGTAGTAAATAGCTCAGAATAATTACTTAAAAGAGGTTTTAATGTGCTTGATCATGAAATATTCATGGTCATGCATAAGAATAAATGTCAGTACTGCAGCATCTTCTTTTGATATCTAGGACATTACCTGTGAATTGCTCAAGCATTTCCTTGCACAGGCTTAAGTAACATTTCTGCCTGCAGGAATGTGCTAAACATCTTTGTGTGTGGTGCTGTCCTGCGCTTTCCTGTAGCAAAAATCCTCTTGGTTGAGGTTATGATTATAATTCTCATCACTGGCTTTTGTAAAAACAAAGCTAATGATTGCTGGTGAGCGCGAGTTTGAGGTTTGAGCCCCGTAAAAAACTTGCACAATACTCAACATCTTACATTTGCATGTAATCTTAGTACAAGACAAAGCTCTTTCTTGTTTTAAAGGCTGTCTGTTTTACAGGCACCATATCCTCAAACTAAACGGTGCAAAGTTAGAAGTTTCATGGCAAAAAAAATTTTACAAGGCTGCCTAGTTGTCGGAAACATATTAATTCTGGATGTTGCTTTTCGTTGAAATTTGTATGCAATATTAAATTGCCTGTTTACATCCAGATGTAAATAGCACACTCAGTAGGCAGTGAGAATTCACACAGGGAGCATGGAGGTTTGCAGTGGGCTGCTTAGCAATGATGGGCCAATTCCCAGCTGGAATAGCAGGAGTAGCTCCTAGTGAACTTTACATCTGCTGCATGTGTCCTAGTGATTATATGGCTCCAAGCATTTGCACAGATCAGTGTCAGGAGGCAGTGTGAGGCTAAAATAACCTTTGGTTTGATTCAGTGCTGACATTTTTATGTGAATAGTGATGAATATTACTATTTTTCACTACTGTTATGTCGTTGTTAATCATGAATTATTGCTGTTATTATTTTTATTGTTATTATCAAAGCAAAAGCCAAGGTAGGCAAAGCCTAGGCACACATCATGACCCACAGATGAGCTTCTGCCAGTGGATGAGGTATCATGGCAGCACTGGGACTAAGCTGGCAAGTACAGAACAGCTTTGCCCTGCACACATGCATCATAGAGCTGTGCTTGCGGCATCCTCACCCTTTAGAGCACCAGTGAGCTGTTGGTGAGACCCGTCTTGTATCTTGTTGTTGATGCTGGAAATTATTTGATGCTGTTCTGATGGGCTCCACCTGAACCTACTCAGATGATGCATGAAGCAAGGTTTGCACCCTTCTCAGCCCAGGCACTGCAGGTATGACCCCCACCTGAAGGCTCTGTGTGAATAATGCACTCCCTTTCCCTCTGGCCATCAGCTGGTGACACAGGGATCTGAGTGGAGCCCAGTGCTTCTAAGCAGAGTTTGTTCATTCAGTTCATCAGTGAATTGTGAGCCTGTGTTTATAAACATACACAGAGGAGCAAGCTGTCATCAACTCAGCCTTAGTAAATATCGGAATCTGATGTTCTAACTCTGATAAGAGATACCTTTATCCATCAGTGGGGTTTTTTTAAATTCAGAATGTTTTTTTTCAGGTACAGCATAAATTATATATATTGTTATGCTACACAACTAAGCATATCAGAATCTAACCCAGGTTCTGCTAACAATCTGTTGATAGTGAAATTAAAAAAACCCCTTCTTTCAGATCTACATTAAATTGTATTTTTGGGGGTTAGCCACATAACTGTATAATGCTCAAGTCTCATGGGAGGCTAGAAACATATTTTGTTAAATGCTTCTACATATGTCAGAGGATATTTGTGCTTATTAATTAACACCTTGAGAAGACTATTTCAAGAACATGTGTAGGAGTGGTCTACTTAATTAGTGACTATCAGAAACCTTAGATCAACATAGTCTGATGTACATTAATTTTTTGATGTCTATTATTTCATCTAGACACAGCATTTATTGAAATACTTGACCTAGTTCTCAGCTTCAGAAGCTGAGGCTACAGGGACTCTTCATATCTCAGCCAATTTAGCATGTTGTATGTTACACAGTTACCAAGATCATCAAGATTAAGAATAGAAAAATAAATAAAAATATTAAGGGAATATTATGATCAATTAGACTGGCTAGGAACATCATATTTCCACTATGAATATGCAAATTAATTAATAAGAAGAAAATAGATCGTTAATACTGACCACAGATTTTTTTTCTACTGTTTTATTTCCTTTTTTTTTTTCATTTAAATTCATTTGCTATAGTTATTTCTTTGCTGGCAGTGAAGAATAGATGAGTACCTGATAAATTTTAAAGTGTGATAGCAACCTGGCATAAATAAACCTTCTGTGTTTCCTGCCTTCCTCCTGAAAAGAGGATAATTTGTACCAGGGATTCCAACAGATATAAAGGTATAGCAAATGAGCTTGTATGTTTCTCAAGTAAGACCAACCAAGGTCTGTATCATAGTGATCTAGTTTTTAGGTTAGTGTCTCAGGTGATGGCCTCAGAGATATGTCACCCTGTGTTTTCATGGAAACTTTCAGTGCTATGAAGAATTTGCCCTTTTTATCCACCAATCTTTTCATTGTTCTTCTTAATTACTTCCTGAAGTACAAAATACTTAGGAAAAAGTCCCTTTAGCCACTCACAGAGTCTCATATTCTGTTTCTATGTAATCATTTTAATAAAAGCAGTAAAATACAGACTAGTCACCATTGTAATTTCTTGTTATCTTTTATAAATAAAAAAGGAATTTAATAGTAGAGTGGACTAGACACCTTAGCAGGAAACTCTAGCCCAGTATAAGCAAGCACAGGCTTTTTACTCTATCAACACCACTGTTATAATGAATTTCCTGTTCACGTATCCTGCTCCTTTATTAGACCCCTGCCTCTAATGTTCCCTATTTCTGCTCACAGTTGCATTGGTTCTGTGCAGGTCCAGTGTAATTCTTTTTCAGGGAAGAGTACTTTTGAAGTAGGATGGATCATGTGAGGTGCACATTATACGTGTGGAAGGATGTTACTTTAAAAACATTGTCCTTACTAATGAATATCAGGAAGTTATCCCTGAGACATGGGGGCAACCTCAGATGGAGCAGATGGGGAGAGAGGAGAGTGGGGTGGAAGGGAAAGAAGATATGCAGGAAGGATGTGGAGGCTGATTTCTCGCCTCCCGACTCCAACATCCCCAAGGAAAAGGATTTACTCTGTCTGTGTCCTACTGCATTCAACATTTTACAATTCTGCACTTCTCTGAAATTAAAACATTTGTGAACACCAAATCTGAAAGAAAACCTGCTGCACTATCCTTCTTCTCAGGTTCTTGGCGCTGGTGGGCACGGTTTCCCCAAGGAAGCTTATTCTCATGTGTACCATTTATACAGGAAAATCTTTACGAAAACTGCAAACCTAAATCTTTAATTTATACAACAAATAAGAAGATAATAGATTTTTTAATTTCTCTTAGTATTTTCTAATTAGTTCAGTTATTAATTTGACTAAGTGCCATATCCAGGGACACTTAAGGAATCCTGCTCCCATGCTTTGGTCAATTTCAGCTAGAGGGACTGCAAAAATTGATCAGGAAATATTTCTTTTCAGTCTGGCTCTGCACAACATAATGTCATGAACACATTTTTTTCCAAGTACCAGGTCCAGACTTTTAAGGGAAGTTTTATTCCCAGTAAGAAATCAAGCTCTTAACAGCCTATTGACTTTGAAAATTTCTGAGAATTAATCAAATGGATTACTGGACGGACTTGAATCAAGAGCAAACTGGTTTTGATTCAAAGCGCAATCATTTCTGTTCACACCAGTTAGTTGTTTTTAAAGGAGGGTGTTATTCAGTGACTATAGAAGCTTATGAAAGATCAGTCAACTACACAGATATTTGTGAGGATAATGTGCTAACCTAGACTATCAGCATGTCATTATAACCAAAAACTAGAGAAGTTTTAGTAACTTAAATAAATGATGGAATCATAGAATCAATTAGTTGAAAAAAACCTTCAAGATCACTGAGTCCAACTGCAAACCTAACAGTGGCAAGTCCATTGCAAGAAAGATTCCATAAAATCTTGGAAACATGAAATACATCATTGATAAACTAATATGAAAATTTTGATTAAAATAAAATAAAATAAAATAAAATAAAATAAAATAAAATAAAATAAAGTAATTATGAGAATATGCATAACGGATTGTTTGAATGTTAGCTACATAGGACAGGAAAAATACTTATGTGCTCATCTCTGTTCCTAGCTAATAAACATTGCAATCTCTGATGTGTATTTCTATAATCATAAATTCAAAAAAACCCAGCTTATATAGTGGAACTTTTTTTTCCTTAATCTTAAATGCTTCAGTAGTAAAAAGATAATACATAAAAAATGGAAATCAGACTAAGGGAACAGCAAAGAAATACAAGGGGACAAATGCCCAGGGTGAATATGTGCTAGAGAAATATTTATTTTAAAATAGGTCAACTTTGCATCAATTTGTTGACAGATGTTGTCATTATTAAGTCTTATGATAGTGCTTAAGAATAGCAACACAGGACTGAAGTACATGTACAGCTTTTTAAAAAACCCCTGTTCCTTCTTTAAGGTATTTACTATCCATTCTGTACGATGGCATTAAGGGTAAAGAGACAAATAGAATGGGAATAAAAGAAGAGAATAAGGTGATGATATTCAGAGAGTTTAGCAGAAAGGGGGTGTGTCAATGCTCATTTCACCTCTTTCATACTAACACATTCAATTTATACCTCTGCTCATTTCCTGGGTAGTACTCAGGAGGAACAAACCCCGTTTTCTGTTGCCACATCTTCATTCTATAAACCTATACAGCAGAGCAACTCCTAAATTTTTTTGACTCTCGTATCAGCCTAGAAATAAGTGTTAATAGAAAAAAATGCTGGTTTTTTGCGGAGGTTCTTGTCCCACAGCTGGAAAACATGAAACCATATACTGTGTCCAGCTGTTGGTTCACGTAATGTGAACACAGAACATTGTTGTATAGCTTCCAAACCAGCAAGGCACTGTATAATATATTGTATTATTATGTATTAATATATGCAGTAAGATATGTTGCAATGCATGTGTCAATGGAATATTATAATAGAGATAGATCACAAGAATGCATTCCTGATTGATATAATTCTTTGCATGAATCCTCAGAGTGATACAAGCAATTTGAAAAGAGCTCTGACACGACCCACTGAAGAATGTGAAGGAAATGTACAAAAGGTATGCAGCACTGCTGCAGAATATTTTACAGTTATTTTGAATACTGATAGTTGCTAAGTTATCTCATTGAAACAATATTTATAAACATATCCTAGACTACGTAAAATTAGAAGTAGGCTATCTGGCCTATATCCCATAGGATGTAGAAAAAGAGGCACCTCACATTATACTCTAAATATCCTTACTGAAAGTTGAAGACATGAAGGTTTTTTCCAAGCCCCCCTTTCCCCCCTCCAGCAATGATGAAGTGGAAAGCATTTTGATGGGAGACATATTTTTCCTGCTGACTTCCCATTTCTTCTGAGAATTGGTAAACTGCCTGCTGATTACTGTCTGAAAGGACTGATCTGTTGTATGCTTGTGTGCTTGGAATTAATCAAAGGACACCTAGGATAGGAAATGGGAATGCTTTCTGATTTTCTGTGCCTCTGTATCAAAACAAGTACAAGTTTAGCTCGTTTTGTCCCCGTTTAAGAACTGTGAGGATGAGACACAGGTAAGACGTATTTCAGCCTGAAGTGCCTGTGCCTAATACAAGAAGACAACAACCTGTTTGCTACCACTTCTTTTTGAACTGAACATTGTATTATTTGCAAATCCCCGAATAATTCAATGCATCAGACTGCATCATACCAGATATGCTTCCCTTGGTCTAATCAGAATAGATGAATTTTTCTCTCTCCTGCTAACTGTTACACGTATTTTATCCAGACACTTAAGATATTGCATCTTTAATGCTTATTATTTGGTCCGTGATTAACTGAAAGATAATAAAAAAAGCATCACCATCCATCTTCTTTACAGATCCATCTTATAACCAGAAGAAAATGTTTCTTCTACTTTAAAGAACAAACACCTTCTTGGAGTAATCTACCCCAATAGCTCACTGACTGGACACGACTAAGAAACTAACTTTAGAAAGAGATTAGATTAGATCCCTAATCAAAGGAGTGTGAAGGTGATGATTGAACCAATAAAGGAACACGCACACAACAGGGTTTAGATCTGAAGAGGCGAGGAGCATGTCCCTCAATCTCACATCCTTCTCACCCCTTTCATAAGGACATGGGTGATCCTGAGGGGGTAAATAGTCTCCATTTGCTCTGGTAGTTAGTGATGAGGGTGAGATGTGAGGGAACCCATGGGCCCCACAAGTTCTTCAGAGGTCGGTGACAGGTAAGCCCTTGCATGGCTTTTTAGAGAAACAGCCCAGAATCATGTCAAGGATTTGAACCTCCATTGTTCATTTTCATGTGTCTTCTCATTCCTCCTCATTGCAAGGAGTGTTAGATTCATTACCAGGATGATTCATACACTGAGTGTCAGGGGGTTTATCGCATGGCAAAAGTTCACTTAGATGCCTGAATGGGAAAATTAAATATTTCGGGGAGATTTCTCTTCATAACATCAACACTAACAAAAGCCTTGACCCACACCTTGGGATGAATTTCTGTAATCTTTTTCTGTTTTCCTGCATGTTGCCATCCTTATTGTGTACTACAGACATGCCTTCAGAATATAGGCTACTTTAATAATATTCTATTCTGAAATGACTGAGCATGGAAAACTGTAACCGGAAGAAAATAAAAATACTTTGGGAATATAATGGAAGTTTTCCCTGAAATACTGTGGACCAAAGGATGTTTTGATTTATGACAAACATGATGGGATCTACTGAAACTCTGAGGTGCACAGATGAAATTACAATTGTATTGTATCCAGACTACCCTGAATATCTGCCATACCTTGGCTAGTAGATGATCCTATCAACTTCACATATACAAAGTATTAAAAGCAGTATTTGGAGTACAAAACTGGCAGTCTTCTTGGATTTTTCTGATAGTTGCCAAAGGATATTTGACATAATCTTCATAACTTCTGCTCCAGTGAGAGAATACTTCATTAGGATTTATCTCAAGTACTAAGGACCTGTCTGGAGTACTCCTGAATCCCAACAATAAAATCTTGTTAAAGCAAAGTTTTATGAACAGGTACCACACCTTTGGTCTCCATCAAAATAACACTCTTCAGAGGGTTCCAAGTGGGTAAAAGCCTGGGATTTGAAATGGAAGCTGATTTTAATGTTTCCTGTCTCAATTATTTCAGACATATCTGCTTTTATAGCAATGGCCCTGTTTCATACTTCACTATATATATTGAGTCATATAGGATGTTAGACACCTATACAAATATGTTAGTTCCACAAAGATAAATGCATTTTTATATTCAAAAAGTGTTGCATGCACTTCCAAGCTTTGAGCATTTTTCAAAGCTTTAGTTGCCATATCAAGTTAATAGGTAATAGGGGAGGATGACAGGTATAAAGGAATAGATAACAAAGAAAAGGAGTCAGAGTTATTAAAAAGAAGAATTCTCTAATAAATTCACTTGCAAAAGGAATCTATCCTGTAGGAAGAGCATCTGGATATTGGCAGAAATAAAACACATGGTTATATATTTGTAAGATAATGAAGTACATATTCTTTTAAATATGTTGAAAAATATGGCAGATAATGTACACTTTTTATAAATGTCTATAAATATTTATCAATTAAATATATTGAAACATATACTTGTCAAGTATATGTTTTGTCTTTGAAAAAAGAATTCGTAATGTGAAATGCTTAGCAGCCTTACGAGATGACTCAGAGGAACAGGATTTCTGAGCAGAATGTTAAGTGTGTGACTTCCGTTGACTTCAACAAGAGAAGGATTTTCATTTTAAAAGTACAGAAGCAATCCTGCCTTGTTTCTGTAACTTACACTGAAAAGCCTTGTCAGTTAGTCACCCTTACGCTGCTACTCTTTATTACATCAGGAAGCTCAGCAACTATCCAGACAGACAGAAAAGTTCTTGCTTATGTATCCAAAACTATGGTACTCCCAATCAGTTCTGACTGACATGTCCCTCCTCTGCTGGGAAACAGACAGTTTATCTTCATCCCTACCCAAAAATAGAGAAGACGGTGGCAAACGAAAGGAGTATGGAGAGGTGATTATTTACCAATTTGCCACTGTAGTGGGGAAGTGTTTTTCTGTGGGATACTGACTGTCAGTGTGATTTGTAGATTAAGCTAAAGTTAATGAGTCTATCCTTGGTCTCCATAGAGACTGCTTAGAAATAAATGGCTCCTCCTTTTCATTTAAAGCAAGCTAAGTAAATATGTTCCTCTGTGTTTTCTTAAGGCTGAATGAAAGAAAAAGATCACCAAATTGTCTTGTTCCACATCGAAACTATAAAGACATTCTGAGATAATTGTCCCTTGGTTTCTCTTTCTGTCTGGGTTGGAGAGATTCAAATCAGAAATACATCAGGCTTTATTAAAATTTTCCAACTCTCATGACCCAATTTGAATTTCTGAATTTCAGATGTCTGCATCTAGGATGTTCACCTCATCTTAGTAAGAAATAGAAAAAGGATAGCTGTTAGCTCTGGATCTATTTCTTCTAAGACGCAGATATCCAGCAGTACTGCTCTTCATTCACTGGTTTCTGTCATTTTGGGTAAGATTGGGGAAGACTGATAACAGCAAAGATCCAGAAGCAAATAAATAAAACGGTGGTACATTAAATGGAGACAGAGGAAAATCCACTCGGAAATATGTATTTCTATTTTTTAAGTTCTATAAAAAAGACAACAAGTTGAAATTAATCCAAGAACTAAAGCATTTTCATGAAAAATATTACCAGGGAATATTCAGTCAGACTTATAATCCCCAGGGTAGCTGCAGCAGACAGCCTTAGCAAGTCATCTGCAAGTTTTTGTCAGTTGCCTCCTTCACTCTGCTTTAATCTGGGGGGAGAGATATGCGCCTCCAAATCATGACTGACTTGTATTCTGTTGCTAGACATGAAAGAGACCTGTTTGCATCCAAGTGCTTTTAAGTGATAGACTCCACAAAGCAATGGAAGACACTGGGAAATATCCCTAACAAGAAGAAAGGAAACTTCTTCATTTCCTATCCCTCATTCTCCTTTTATTTTTGTTCAAATTTACAGAAACTTTTTAGTGTTTGTACTGCTTTCGGATGGGACGATTTTATTCACAGTGACTTATGCACAGAGTTATATTTTGGATTGCCGACCAAAACAGTATTGATGTTTTAGTTGTTGCTGAGCAGTGCTTATGCTGCATCAAGGGCTTCTCTGTTTCTCACTGCATCCCACCAGCCAGCAGGCTGGGAATGCACAAGAAGCTGAGAGAGGACACTGATGAGACAAGAGACACTGACTGATCAGAGGGGTATCCCGTGCCATATGATGCTGCACTCAGCAATAAAAGCTGGAACAGAGGAAGAAGAGGGAAAATTCAGACTGATGGTGTTTGTCTTCCCAAGGCACTGCTAATGCATGATGGAGCCTGGCTTTCCTGAAAATGACTGAACATCTGGCTGCCTATGGGGAGTAGTGAAGGAATTCCTTTTTTTAATTTGCTTATGCATGACTTCGCTTTACCTATCAAACTGTCCTTATCTCAACCCACACATTTTCTCACTTTTACCCTTCAGATTCTCTCCCCCATCCTGGTGCAGAGGAATGAGTAAGTGGTTTTGTGTGGCTTTAACCCCCTTCCCAGAGTTAACACACAACAGTATTCCTAATCAGACCATCTTGGATGGAGGTTTAACAATGTAGAAAATTCCCAAATATTTTTTTTTAATTTAAGTAAAATAGCTCCCTTGAAATTTAGCTTGTATTCTGGAATTATACTACTATCCAGAATTTTAAATGTTATGAAAATTGCATAGAGTAATACTCTTTATGTTCAGCAGTTAATTTTGGACTTCTTGACAGATTTAATTTTTTGGACTTTTGGACTATCTTGAAAGATTTAATTTTCAAATATAATTAATTAATCACTTGCCAAAGACAAGTGATTTTTAGTTTAAAGCCATTAGAAAATTGAAAAATGTGTCCAAACCCCAAATAGCATAGTAACTGATCTTACTTTTATGTCACTTAAAATGCACACTAAAAGAAAAACTTCACTGGGGAAAAAATTGCTTCCTGTCTATAACCACATGTCACCATTAAGAAGTTTCTAAGTTAATCTTATAACCTTTTAAAAGTAATCATGGAAATGCTGATACACCCCCAGTGAATCAAGCACACAAAACCCAAGGGAGTGGTGCTGCAGTCCCCTGGGGTGGCCTTTGCTTCCTCACACGTCACTGTCAGCTGGTAGTGACAGGTGTCGTGTGGGGACCAGGGTGTCCCAGAACACAGAGGAGCTCCATCACTGTACTTCACTGGTCCTATGTGAGAAAGCAATTGCATATGAGATGCTAAAAAGCAAGAAGAATGCATAGAGATGGCTGAGAGCATCTATTGCTAACAAACATAAAAGACTCTACTTCTTCTTCTCCATCAGGTGGGTTTAGGTGACAGGCTCCACAGGGCAGCAGGAGCCAGAAGGAAATATCCCTGACAGATAGGAGAAAGTAAAACAGTAGGAGAAAGCATGGCCAGTGGAGTGGATTGTAAAGATGCCATTTCCAGCTATGCTCTGAATGGACAACAGCAAGATCAGCTTACATTTGTCAAGGCAAGGAAAGTACATTTCCACAGCTGAAAAGTGACCTGGTAGAGTGCACACAAATTTCAGTTTTGTGGATGGTTAGAAAAGAGTGCGTTTGAGGCTGGAGTTACATTGCAATCACCAGTAGGGCAGTATGATTTGGCTTATTGGAAAGGTACATTACACCTCAGCCAGCTCACTGAAGTGCAAGTGGCAACCTCCCATGTCAACGCAGTGATCAGTGTGTGTGTTTGCTTCTATTTCCTGTACATTAAACATTGCAACTGTATTCAGCTACCATGAGGTCTCCAATTTGGGTCTCCATATTGGGCTGAGAGAGTAAAAACAAAACCAGAATGATATTCTGCAATTGGTATTTTTTGAATCTCTTTCCTTTTCTTTCGCAATGCCCAGAGAGGGGATTCTACTGCATCTGCATTTCAAGCCATCTGCTTAAAAAATTAAATGGTAAGTGGAAGAACTGCTGTGTATCTTGAAGAAAAACCTTTTTGTTTTTTCCTTTCAAGTACTGCAACACACATTGCAATAAATAAACAATAGAGACTTTTTGTGTTCCAATGGTCATAGGCTGTGATTAGGAAGAGATGGAGAGTATGGTATTCTTTTGGTGAGTCTCTGTAACAGTGTCCTGAAAGCCTTCACAAGCGCAGGGACTTCCCCAGGGCTATTACACTTCCTTGGAAGCAACTCATCAGGAAGTGAAAAATAAATTTACAGGTTGATGTGTTCATGGTTCTTCTCCATTCGCAGGAAAGAGTACAGAAAGGTGGCTGTAGAGATATTAATGTACATATTCATGGGCTGTTTTAAAATAAGTCCATCTTTCAGGACAAACCAGCATTGCTCCAGCTGTGAGATGGTGAGTAAAAAATTTATATTTGTAATTGCTGCCATCAGATTACAAGCATGATACGGGCCCTGGAAAGTATGCAGACCATATTTTGAAAGGGGGTAAAGCTGAATTTACAGGAAAATGGGGCACGGCCATGAGGATTGACAGTGTTTTGTCTTCCATGCTGTGAAAAGAACAAGACTGATAGAGTTATATGCAGTAGAGGAAGGTTTGTTCACAGAGATGTGGTCACACAGTCCCTGCTCCCCTTTCTGCTTTGGCATGGCGCTGCCAGATGAAGAGATCTTGGGGAAGAGGTGCTGCAGGTTCTTTTCTAGAGTTTTTAACCTGTGTTAACCTGAACTCCAACCCACCTCAATGAAAATAGAGTAGGTAGCAATACTACAGGGCCGTTCTGGAGCACAGAACCCTTTGGTCACATACCCTTAAAGGCAGCTTGGCCTCCTCTGCTACAGCACAGCCAGCTGTTGTGCCTTCTGATATGCTGTGCTTCATTGCAGATTTGCACTGTGCCTTGGGATGCAGTAGCGTGAAAGTATTTCATTTTCCCTGTGGCGGTGGATGATAATGCCTTCCTGGACTTCCTACTGACTATTGAGCTCTATAATATATCTTTGCAACTGTCAAAAAATACAGCTTGGATGTTCATGGCTATGTCACATGGCTCTGTACACAAATCCTTGCTTCTGTTTTTGATAGAATGTTGCACACAGGCAGGTAATAGAAACAGGATCCCAGCCCAGCAGCTTATCCAAGAGTGGAGGATACAAACTTGGCTTTCTGTAACTCATGTCTTTTTGATGCTTGAGTGCTTGTATGTGTGTTTTCATTCCTCTGCTGTCTCCTGTGTGCTCTTAATTTTTTATTTGTAGGTAAAAAGCCTGTTTTAGTGTGTTACATACAAACTGAGGAGATAGAGCTGTCTAGCCAGGCCAGTGCTGTGCTAGGATGTGCAGGAAGTGTCAGAAGACCTTGAGATAGTTTATACACAACAGCTCTTGCATTTTATTAGTTTGCACCTAATGAGGTACTATTGAAGAATTTGGAAGCATGGCCTTGAGGATCATTTAACATCGTGGATCATGCAAATTTAACCTAATTATAGAAGCATATGAAGAAACTAAGAGTTCTGCATTGAACTGCAGAAAATAGTTTGCAATGTTACACAAGATGAAATGTCCTCAGGTGCTTTACGAAGAAAGTGAGCCAGAGACTCAACAGAATAAAAGTTAAGCCTCATTCCAAAAACTGGATACCCATGATGATGTTGGCTTGAGCTATTTTCTGAAAAAATGCAAACAATTAATGGAATTCTTTTCTTTATGATATATGAAAAATTATTCAAGATGAAATTCCATTCAAGTTCATGGGTAAGGACATGTTAGTAGATTGGGCAGGGTAATATAATTTTTCAGTATAATTCAATTGTTTACATGATTTTGGTAACACAAACCAAGCTTAAAAAGAAATCTCCATTAAATATTTAATTGTTATATCCTCGGGAGAAGAAACTTCATTGTTTGTTGTAGCAATGACCTTCAAGGCCTCTTCCCCTGACACTAGTCACTGGGTGAGAAGCCAAAAAGATGACTGTTATGCTTGGGCAGTTTCTACTTTCCCATAACTCCCATTGTGGGTCTACTACAACAGCGTGAAGCAACTCCAGGGCCATCAGCCAGGACCTCGGGGAAACGGGGGAGGCAGAGTAGGAGAAATGGAGTCCAAAGGATGACTGAAATAGAACCACAAATAGTATGTATTATGATGTGTAAACGGAAGTGCCACATATTGGATATTTGACTTCATGCATAGGGATCATGTCTCAGCTGTGTGATGTTCAGTTCTGTCATTCAAGATAATCACAATATCATACAGATATTTCAAAAGAGAATGCTCTAAAGTGTTACAAGTTTCTGAAGGGAAAGACAAAAATGTTACACAGTTCAGAACAAGATTAGGGTAGATTTACTGTAGTCTTTAAATCTATAAATGGATACTGCAAAAAGGGAATCAACCCATTCTTCATTATCCATGGGGAACAGAGTAAGAAACAATGGGCTTATTTAAAATAAGATACATTTCTAATTTAAAGAACAGTTAAGCCCTGGAACAAATTCAGGCAAGGTGTTCCATATAGGAGAGGTTTTGAGTACCAGCAGTTTGTTAGATAATAGATAATCCCTCTGGGTGAATTTTATAATATCTGAAGCACTACAATTCAGTCTTCACTATCTCAGAAGGATGCTTCTTGTCTCTAATTGTATATCCTTATGGAAAATGTTTAAAGGTATATTTTGAAGTCATGCATAACCAGTCAGAATTGTACATATGTTACTTTGTTTTGCCAAAATTTTGTTCTGCAGTGAATTGTTAAACTAGACAAATGAATAAATTATTTGGATGAGAAAGGAGAAGCTTTTGGATTAATATTTTTCAGTATTACAAGCAAAGGGTTTATGTTTAAATGAAGGTTAAATATGTCTGTGACAGAGTCAGGGGGTAAGAATTGGTAAGACTCCCTCAGCATTTCAGAAATACTCAGATTTCTTAGCTCTATGTAGAAGCCTTCTGGGGTATGCTGTCAAGTCAGGAGGGGATGACTTTAACTTTCTGAAGAAATACTCTTTCAAAGTGAAAATAAATGTCACGGAGAAATCATTACAGTTAGTTCATGTCTCAACATAGCGTATGACCATTGACTCAGCTGTTGTCAGAAAGAAGCACAAAGGAGGAAATGCTGCTAAACATTCTCCAGAAACATCAGCAACATCTTGCAAAGAATTGAAGCAAACCAGATCAAGAAATAAATGTTTCCATATCACAAATATTTCCTGTGAATATTATGTATATTTATCCTGAGGACTGCACAGACATTGTCTGTAAAATGTTGTACACATGGTAATGCTAAAGCAGCAGAAAACTATTAAGAAAGCTCAGGCAAAAGGGTGAGTCATGTGTTTGCCTCAACTAAAAACTTTGAATCTTTGAAAGTGCCCATAAATTTTTAATACCACAGTAATAGGATTCTATTTTTCCACACATTTAAATGAGTCAAGTTTTGGAAGGTTAGCTTTGAACTCAGGATCCTCCAACTTCACAAGTAAGTGTGCTGCAGCATGCACTGGATTCAGTTCAGCATGAAAAGATGACCTATACATGTGTAAGGACTTCTTTCTAAGGCTGCTTTTTCTGCTGCTTTGGACCCTCTTTCCTGTTAGAAGATGGACTGCTTCTAGCTAATGTTTCTCACCAGTCAGATTTACGACTTTGGTAACAACTGGTTACTGAAGAACTTGCAATTTCCTCATTTATTAGTTATCTAATTTTGGTGGAAGTTCAGTTTCAGTTTTTATTAATCGATCTGATTCAAAGCCTAAGCAAAGAACACACAGAAAAGCTGTACGTGTCTTTCCTTCTCTTAACTTCACCACTGATCTTGGTTTTGTGAAGGCAGAACAAGGCAAATGTCTTTAGGGAAAAGCAATCAAGAAGCAAATCCAAATGGACTTGTCTTTGTTTGTTTGCTTGTGGGGTTTTTTGAGGTTTTTGGGGTTTTTTGTTTGGGTTTTGTTTTTTTTTTTTTTTTTGTTTAAGACTTCTGCAGAAGCACCTTGGTGTAATCTTTTCACAAGTGAAAAAAGAAAACCAAAAGGCTGGAATCAAACTGAATTAACAGTAGGAAACAAAACGGTGTCTTCTCATTTAGTATGTATTATTGGGTTCTTTGTGACCTCATGTTCCTGGAATGGCATTGTGCCAGAGGTACAATTCTTCTAAATATTAGAAGTGAGTGTATTTAGCCCTTTTTACTACTCTATTGTTCATTGTAGTTCTATGATGGAGATTTTTTCCTTGAATGCTGGAGTAAATAATTTTAAACTATACTTATACTTGGGAAAGAGCAGAAGAGTGCAACTCAGACTGCAGATTGTGGCTGTTCAGGGTTTAAGAAAACTCACCTGAACTGAACATTTTCTGGAACTAAATATTGTTAGTTGAAGGAAAGCTTTAGATCCTGTAAAATAAGAATGTGTGAATGCAAGGAACATTTTGCAGGCTTATTCTTGAGTGTTTGGTGGGTTTTTTGCTTTCCCTGAGGGTGACCTTTTAGTCATAAACCAAACAAAACAGGACCTACAAGCTGAGCACAAAATCCTTGTGATGAAGCAGTGGCAGATCAGTGCTCAGGTACCAGAGTCTTGAGTTCAGTGAGTATTCAGTAGATGATATGCTCCTAATAAAGATCACTGGCTAGAGCAGCAGTTAACAAGACTAATTGCACTCATATCTCAGGGATTTATGGTTCCACATTTTTGACAATAAAAACATTCTTCAGTAGAGCAAAGATGGGAAATCAGTGCTGAGGTAAATCTGTTTGTTGCACTAGGTAAATCAGTCATGTATAACATGCTCAAGAGGCAATAATGTTATGTATGATTTAATGAAATGACATCCATAAAATAAAATAAAATAAAAACAAGACATATGGACTAAAGCAGACATTTTACAGTAAGTGTTAAATAAGGAACTAGTTTTGGCTTAATTTCTTGTTCAGATAAATCTTGTGGCTAAATAAAATATTATATCAGAAGTGATGGTGGAGTGGAGGCCTTCTGAAAAGAAGGATAGTTAAACCGTTTTCTAGTCCAATGCTGAAACCCCGGTGGTTTTCCCAGACCAGTATCGCTCCCAAATGCTCATTTCTGCAGCAGAAAAACTGGAGAAAACCTGTAGGTTTACACTAGACCTTAAATATTAGAGGTGACAGTGCTCTGCTTGGGGAGAAGGGGAAGGCTAAATTAAAAATGAGAATGAAGAGTGTGTTTGGTTTCCTCAGCCTAAAAACCTCTAAATTGCAGCCTAAAATCAAACATGGGCTGAAGATGAATGACTTTGCATTAGGTGTGTAGAGGCTGTGCACATTACCATCCACAACTGGGTCCTGTGTTGAGTCAGAAGTGCAGTTCTGGAAATGAAACTCGCTCCCATTGATGTTTTTTTGTTCAGATTGCTGAGCAGCTTTGTAGCATTCACATAGGACGTCTTTTGGATAAGAGTAAACTGAATGTGCATTAGGAGTATATTTATTATGATCAAATGGAGTTGTTTTGAAGTACTTCCCAGAAATGCTGTAGTTGAACCATCATCTTGTACAGGAAACTACCAGTGCTGGGGATTTTGGTTGAAGGCTCTGGAATAATATCTTGGGTTTAGATCTGGTTCATGGGGAAAGTTGTCATTTGGGCTAGATTTGATTTAAAGCCATGATAAAATTAATGCTTTACATAATGGCAGGCATCATTTAATAGTACACCGTATATGTAAATATATACTATATACATATTCTGCATTACTATTTTACTAAGATTCTGATGCTTCAAAATAGATACTTATACATGAAAACAAAACAAACCTGCATTTCAGCTAAAAGCACCAGACATTTGAGTAACAAATTATTTTTATAACAGAGACTTGATACCATAAAGAAACATTAGCAAGTCATCTTGAGGCGTCTAATGGTGATCAGATTTAATGAAAGGGGATAATCAGGTATTTTTTTATCTCAAAATATCTACTTCATGGTTTGACTTGCAAAATTGATACTTGAAACCAACTTTATGTTCTTTTTTATAATGATCATGTAGATAATGATGAAGAAATTTTCTAATTTTCTAAAACTTTCTACTGCTTCATACTTAATTTGCTGTGATGAAAACTCCATATGTTATTGGCATTTAAAAAGACATGAAGAAAGCAAATTATTCTAACAATATACATTATCCTGTTAAACACTTTTTACTTTGAGATTGGAGTAAATAGTATTTAAAGTCTAAAACTGTCAAACTAAACTTTAACAAATTTTGTTTTGAATATTTTCCACTTTTATGTAATTAACCTTGTGGTTTCTCTCCCTCAGAAGAAAACATCATTATCTTCAGCACTCAGATGCAAAGAAGGAACAAAACTAATTTCTGACAACCGCAAATGGGCTTTCATCTTTAGTACTTTTGAACGTATCAAGGAGTTTTTCTCACAGAGAGCACAGCCCTAATGGCAGAGTAGTTTATCATTATAAGGCAAACCACAGTAACAAACTTAAAACGTACTTACAATATCCAAATTAAAAGACTAAAAAGCTCAGTCTAGACTGCTCCACCCCTCTGTAAGAGATCAATCTCCAGAACCTCACAGAGATATTTCTCTTTGCCCGTGTGTCAACCTATTTCCCAAAAGGCATTGATGCAAGCAGTGTTTTAACACTTGCATATCCTCTACTTAACCTAATCCTTTAAACAATGGTGTGACAAAACTTGAGGTTTAGATTTTCATTCACTGCTCAGAAGAACATTATTTGACTTAGCAGATACAAAATTGGTTTGCACATCCAGCTGAGATTTTCCATGGTATACAGAATACCCCTGAGTTACTTGTCTATTTATTTTGTCTCCCTAAGTGGACAGCAACAGCCATGGCCATACTATGCCTTGTTTTATAACAACAATCTTGCACATGAGTGGAGGCCCTTGGAAATACTGCACCAGCAGAGATTTTCCTGTTTCTCAAAATACAGCTTTAGGTATGGTAGGCACTGTGTCTATATTTACGAGCTGGGTAAAATAAAGCTAAGCTAAAGCAGAACAGGGAATAAAAGCCTGGAAAACAGTGTTTTTATCAAAGGACACACCTAGTCTGAAGGCCTGTTGTATGTGAAGCAAACTATAAAACTCTCATTGTGCAATAAATCATTTTGATACTTTGCATAAGCATGAAGAGGGTACACTGCCATTTCTACATGATCAAGGTGAAGACAACCAATCTTTATTTCATGAGATAGTTTCATGTGATTTAAGATTTGGACTTCGTCCTTTGTCTAGCTGGATTTTCTGTTTTTCTGGAAGTTTATTTTTTCCTGGTTACTCAGTTCAGTAGCATTTGAAGTGTGTTGAAGATTATTTCAAAAAAGCCTGTTTATGAAGCTGCACTGGAATGAATACAATCCTAGTTGGTCTCTGCAACTCACTTGCTATACAATGGGACACTCTTCTGGTACTTGTCAGTAATGTAACTTTTCAAAGAGCAAGGAGACCACCTTGACCCTTAGCTTGAACATTGGTTCATGAATATAAAACTCATGGGAAAAAGGATGGCATCGAGCTTTTCCACCAGTACATCCCTGAATGATGGTGCAAACTTTCCACTTTATAACAATGCCCTTGAAAAAATACTGCTGTGTGTTTGGCACAAGTGCACATTTTGGCTTTGCACTGTTTTGTTAAATATCTTCCTTTTTTCTTGATATAAAAGAATAATATAGAGATGAGATTTAATGATGTACAGTAAAAACCTTTCCTCTTCTGTACCTTAAACAAGACCATGCAAAGGTCATATATTGTATAAGTTTTCTTTAAATCAGAAGGCCTAATGCAGACACGGTGGGTGGAATTTTTTAGTGTTGCTGATGGAAAGTTAAATATCTTGACTTTCTCTGTAGTCAACGGTGAAAGGCAAGAACCTTCAGAAGTGTGACTCATGTCCTTAGTGTCTAGAAAATGAGGATAAATTGTCCCCTGAAAATCCTCAGCTCTCTCCATTGACTTCAGAGGAAGCCTAGGAGATGGACTAGTTGATGTAACTTCTAGGTGCCTAAAGTAAAGTGAGATAGACCTGAGGCGAGGGATATCCAAAGCATTTTAAAATGAGCAGCAGTAGATACTTCATATGCTTGAACAAGCACACAAGCTTTAATGCTATATTGACTAAATGAGGATCTGGGAGTCTGAAAGTTCTCTGAAGACAGAAGCACAATGTAAAGCCACTTCTGTTGCTATGGTGTGCAGCAGCATTCAGGATTAACATGGGCACAGCTCAGCCTTCTTTCACAGGTTTAGACCAAGCCCTTTTTTTTTTTAGTGTTGAGGCATTTTCCTCAGTTTATTATTGCTCACCAAACAAAACTACTTCCTCTAGAGAAGCTGAGACACGCACCGTAGGGCGCACGCTTTAATCTAGTGGTTAGAATATTCACTTTGAAAATATTGTCCTCCTTTTAAGGCTTATCTTAAATGTATTTGCTTTTCTTCTGGATGATTTACAAAGCGCTTTCCAAGCCCTGCTGCAGTCATACAGTTCTTTCCACTGACTTGTAGCACACAAAACAGTGTTAGGAAGAGAAGACATTTCTGCCTCAATCTTACTGCCATTCCTGACAATTAACAAACCATAGGGACCACAGCCAGAAGAACACAATTAGAAAGACAATGGATCCCTTCCCAAAAAATCCCACAGACCTCTTCAGTAGGTATAAGATTCAGTTCAGGAGCCAGGTGCCCCAAATGAAAATTTCCCAATCATGAAGCCCATAGCTGCTCAGAACAGATTCTTATACCAAGCTATGGAGCATCTGACAGGCTGTATTGTCAAGATTTGCATAAACTTTTTTCGCCCTTGAGCCTGCAGCATGTTTGAAAATATTTTCATAACAATTAGCAACTTTATATGTGTCCCAAATAATGCCCTAATTCTAATTAGAAGTGTCATTAGAGAATCCTAATCTGCTAAATTATCTTTTTGAGTTGATTAACTTTCCCCTTCATATACCTGATTTAAAGTAGGAATCTAATTATCATCTCTTTCCTGATTCAAAGCTCTGAAATATTATATGTTCGTAAATTACTCACAGGGAATGTGCACAGTGATGGTGCTGAATGACATATTTCACAAGTGTTATACTTGCCATATAAATTATTATTAAATTATATTCCCTGGAGTGTGTGCTGTGACATCTGGGGTTGCTTCAGGCATTTGGAGTTCCATGTCTGTTACCAGATCACTATGGTTTCAGGCAGCTAGAGTAATACCATCTGTAAATTAATAAATGTCACCCTTCTGTGCTACTTCCTTTCAATCCACGCTCATATCACGGCTTTCATAGTTTGCTCTGCTTCCTGCAAATGTATCATATAAATACATAAAAATTCACTGGAATTTTTCTGTTTTGGTGGGGGTTTTTTAATGTACAAATACCGTAGAAGAAACTTAAAAATCTGCTCAGAATAATAAGCAGCTATAAAGAGCTATTTCATTATGGGATTTTTGTAATACAGTGATTTTCTCATTTGTGCCAAATTCCAAAGTGTGCTGTAAGCTGCTGATTACCCGATGTTTCAGAGATAGTGTTGCCTTCCTGGAAATAAGAGAATTGACTTCTTTTCTGATAGGAATGAGAGCTTCACGAGTGCTTTCCTTAGCAAAAGAAGAATTTTTAAGAGAAAAAAAAAAGGGCAGGAAAATAATCAGTTTCTTTGTGTAAATCTGACTAAAGGGAAATCCTGCTTCATGCTTTGTAGGAGAAATGCTCCTTTAGCAAATGCATGTCAGCATGCATTTTAATGAAACTTTACAGCACGCAGATTCATATTTCAAGTGTAATTTTAGCACAGTCAAGACAAAATTTAGTCTTTACTTAGAACATAAGAGAAAAGGTTTAATGCTGTCATAGACACACAAGGCAAAACCCACTTCCTTACAAAATCTTGTAGCCACACACGTGCACTCATTCTCTGCGTGCACCCTCTGCTGCACCTGGGCACAAGCAAGCCATCATTTCTGCTTGTACTGGAAGCTACAGCATGTCCACACTACATGCTGAGGTTATGATCTGGATGAGCTTCAAGAACCCCAAAGGGGAGAGAATTCTGGCCCAAGCGATTCCACAGAGCAGACCGTAGGGTTGCCATTTCCCCCATATGCAGCTATAGGGTTGTCTCTCTACGTTTCACTTCCTGGACGCGTATCATGCAGCCAGAGCACCTTCCAGAGAAGACAACTGCTGCAGAAGTGATGTGAAATTTGCAGAGTCCCATGGCTGAGGTCCTCCTGCCTCCCTCTGGGCTTGAGGTGTAAGTTTAGGGGAAGCTGTTACTATGAAGACCTCCTCTGCGCTGTTTGCCTTCATCTCCTCTTCAAAAGAGCATTATATTTAGATATAGCTGTGCCTCCTCCCAATTTCTTGTGCACCCCTAGCCTCATTGGTGGGGTGATATGAAAAGCAGAAAAAGCTTGGATGCTTTGCAAGCTTTGCTCAGGATTAACAAAAACATCTCTATATTATCAACCCTGTGTTCCACACAAACCCAAAACTTCCCCCTCCATAATTGCCACTGTGATGAAAATTAACTCTACTCCAGCCAAATCCAGCAGAGGTTGCTGGAGGGTGAGCATGAAAAGAAGTACAGAGGGACACCATTTATGACCTAAGAGGTTTTTCCATATTCAAAGCATCATACCTCTTCAGCTAGAGCAGTCTGCAAGGATTTTCCAGCACACTGCTCTGACTTCGATTTTTTAGCCCTAAAAGTGTTCTGATTAGGTCAGATGAGAATAGAAAATAATGTCATCACAGCCTCGTTTCCTGAGCACCATCAGAATTCTCAAGCTATTATTCATGCAACACCTTTGCTATTATTTCACTCGCTGCTGACTTCCTTCATTTTTTTTTAAATTGAATGCAAAGATACAATAATAAACTGTGGATTAGGAAGCATCTCAGCCAGCAAATACCTGAAGCTGAAAGGGTTATACAAAGAAAAGTAAAATTATATCCTTCCTATTTTTAATTCCTCTCCTACCAACCTCGAGTCTAGACTAGTCTAAGGCAGGCCTAAGATAGCCACTCTTACATTTAGGCATCCTTTCCTCCCTTGCCTCCCTACCCTTTTCAATTTTGTCTTTGCTTCAGAAAAATCCACTGTAGCAAATCAGAATGATGTCATCCCACAATACACTGCTGTGAGGAGAAAGCTCAAGAATACTGTGCTTGAACTCTCTGTTTCCTTCTCAGTTCCAGCTGAAGTTTCATAGGTCCTAGGAAATGTTCACTTTGAAAACAGGTTTCAGCATGCCTGCAGAAAACTATGTTAGAGACACTTTAAATTATATAGAAATATGATTCAGCATATCCAATAGAAATAATTTCTTACAGTGAATTAATTCTGGATTTTATATACATCTTTTGCAGGTCATACTCTTCTTCCATATTGAGCCCATTCACTAGATCTTGCTTTTGCTTTTATTCATAAGCCATCACCAGGGCACAGAGCTCTTGCATAGCATCAAAGATTAGGCTGGCATGATTCATGAAGCAAACCGCAGGACCTAGCACAAATCTGTAAGCAATCTGCAATCAACAGGGACTCTACACGTCATCTAGCTGTGGTACCCTGTTCCATCTGCAGTGCTCAAGAGAAAACTGAACATGAAAAAAGCTCATGTTAAAAAGACACACTGTTGGGGAAGGTGAACAGAATACTTGGAGGCAAGGAATGAAGTACTCAAGGAGGCACCAGGTTTGCTAGAGCAAAACTTCATGAGCATAATGGAGAAAAAAATTGTCAATTGGAATTGAGCCAGCCCTAATAGATCTGATTCAAAGGGCACTAAGATCAGTAGGATAAAATTTGATAAAATTGGACTCTGTCTCAATGTAAGCAGCAAGAACAAAAAAGTAGGAATGTGTTTTAATAGAGGGATGGTTGAGTGTCAGTTGTTCCATCGTACAGCAAAAGTAGTTCCTAGATGTCCCTGTAAGGTACCTGCATGTACTCTGAGAAAATGTATGCAGCAATTAATGGCTATAGTCAAACAGACTCATCTGGGGCAGCCTAAGACGTCATTTTTTCCCCCAAAGTTTTCTGCTGTTTCAGGGGCTAAATATGTTTGTGCTCCATTAGAGTCACACCATTTCTAAGCATATAATTGGAGGAGGAGTTGCAAGTTTCTAAATTTAAAAAAGAAAAAAAAAGAGTTTATTATCTAATGTGCATAAGAACAGTATGCCTTGCAGACAGCATTGTCCTTCATAAAGTTGTTGCCTACAGTGGTGTCTTTCAGTCTCAGAAGCAGATAAAGCCTTTATCAAATTCCACTTATATGTTACCTCTACACTTTTGTTCTCCTGAAGCCTGCCCCTAAATACTCATGCCTCAGAAAAGAAATTCAATTTGCAAGCCAGTTCTTTAGCTGATGTATAGCCAGTATATTTCCAGTGAAAATCAATGGCATTACAGTGATATAAATTGGTTGGTAACTCGAATAATTTTATACAGGTATTTGTACAGGCTTAGTCCTGATCATGAGATGGAGTACAACATGCTCCAGTCAGAAACCTTTGCAGCAGATGCCTCTCATTGTAGGTGAGAAGCATGTAGCTGTTTGATTAGTCTATCCCAAAAGCAAGTTAGAACTCCCTTGAACTAGCGCAGCTGTCTTGGACAGTGCATTTGTGGAGGACAAAGCCCAACACCACCCCAGTCTTCGCATCCACTCTCCACCAGCATCCCTCCAGCCTTCTGGTTTGTGGATTTTGGGGTGTAGGAGATCCATAAAATCTGCTTCCCCTTTAGCACCCTGTTCGTATCCACATGACCACAAAGGAGATGTGAGAATTTCTGCTTTCCTTTAGCATTGTGAGCACACACTCTGTCCAAGTCACAGTCCACAGATAATGTGTGCTCAATGTAATAGCAGCTAGAAATATATGGCAATTTTTTGACTGGTTCTTTGTCACAAGTGTTTCTGAGGCTATGCTTCCTTTTCTTTTTTTTTTCTTTTTTTTTTTTTTTTTTTTTTTTTTGAGTTTAATTTATTCTTCCCGTGATAGAAAACAAATTAACTATTTAACCAATAAAGACAAAGCATGAGCCAGAACTCAGGACAGAAGTTTCTACTATACATGTTCGTAGTGAGTGATATATTACTCTTGCATAATCTGTTGACTTTCAGGGCTTTTAATATATTAGATATATATAGATATATAGATAGATATAGAGATAAAGACATAAAGATATATAGATATATGAATGGTAGTAAAAATTTATTATATAAAATATAGCAGTGATAGCGGAGAACTCTGGTGATAGCCATTGCTTTGAGAGGAAAGAAAAGCTACAATCATTTTTGCTACCTCAAATGACACCTGTCACTGAAGATTTATTCACCATTATACTGTTTTCATAAAGCTTAGCTGTTTGAACCCCAGTATTGGCTTGTAACAACCAATTTTTGTTTATTACATTATCAGAAAGTTTATTGACAGTGTTTAACATATTTTCAAAACCTTTTTTCAAGTGAGATAGCTCACAGCTTTTGACAATGCTGAAGGCTTTATCCAAAGCCAGTCAAATGAAAAGAAGAGCTCCCCTCTTCTTTAGTAGGGCTTTCATCTAAGTGCATGTCCAAGTGCTCATCAAAGTCTCATTAATGCTTGTCTTACAAGATGGCATCACACTGAACCCATGGCACTTCAGCAGAATACTCAGGGGCCAAGGATAAGGCTTCAGCAGGCAATGCAGAGCTATGTGCCTTAGGGAAAATATTTTGAAAATAATATTATTGAACCAGCTAATTAAACTCTTGCAGTTTTCTGCAGCTTTTTGCCAGCTCATTTGTACTGAATAGAAAGGAATTACTCATATGCATGCTCCCAGCAGAGCAGAAATTCCCTGAAGGACAAAAACACATTCCTGTGTAGTAAAATGCCTGAGCTAACACTGGGTGAGAGAGATGTGAAGATAGGATTTAATAAGCACCTGGACTCTATGCCACATTACCACAACTCTTCCACTTAAGCTCCAAACCAATATATCTGTTCAGCTCTACTTTCTCCTTAGAGTTGCATCAGTTCATTTGGAGATAGTTTAGGGATCCCTGTCACACCATGGTAGACATTTCTGGTGGGATCGTTTGCTGCGAACAGGTTTACTTAAAAAAGAAGAATGTCCTGGATCTTGATTTGTGTTTCCTTGCAGCAAATTAAAAGTTATCCTTTGCCTCAGCTATTTGAACTTCACTGTATATTAGGACAAGCTTCACATGCTACTCCTCCATACTTTCTGGATTATAGCCTGTTCAGTGGGCTCACCACTCAGAGTAGCATCATCCTGTCCAGCAAGAAAGATACTGAAGCCTACAGCAGCAAAGTTTTCATTTCGCCTAATCTTTAAATCTGTGAACATGGCATCATTCATGTGGCTGAATGATGAAGAGGATGGTTATCCATTGCAAGGACTCTTGCTGGTCCCCTGTGCTATCCCAGTCCAATCTGGAAGAAATAAATGCTGGAGCCTGCCCTTCCTCTAGCAGAAGGAAAGGAGCCAGGGATGATCACCCTTGTCATGATCTCTGAGTGATGATGAAAACTAAGCAATTAATCTAATCCCATTAATTGAGTCATGGAAATGTGTCTTCTGAGTTTATTTATCTATCTTTCTGTCTCCACAGAGGCAGAGGAGGGAAGTCAAGACCCCAGGTTTTACAGCCCTGAAAATTCTACATATTAGTCAATCCAAGTGAGAGGATCTAGGGTTTCACAGGACAGAACACATCCCTGCAGAAATCAGAACAAGGAATGGAAGGAATATAAGAAGAAATAAAACAGGATGAAAATATGTACTGAATAAAGCTGTTTACTGGGAATCTGTAGTTGTGTAAGGCTACACTTGATCAGCTTTATACATAATTTTATACAATTAGCATTAGGAAGCCAAAGAAAGCAGGTAAAAAAGGACTTTTTTAATTTGCAGTGTCATGCAATTTAGTTGTTGCATTGATTTGTTTTCTGAAAAGGTATACTTTCATACTAGAATATTTAGTGGTTGACATCATAACAATAAATACTCTCTGCCGAGTGTTCTCAACTACCTTACTAACCAGGGAATCAGAGAGTGTTCAGGGAACAATTAATCTGTTGATGTTGAAGTCAGATATGACAGTACAAAGTATTCTAGTGTCTCCAGGTTTATCTCTTATGACTGTGGAGACAACTCTTGACTGCAGAGCAAAGGTACTTTGGGCAATATTACACATGCTTTCATAGTCCCTCCTTGAGAAATCTCATGGTTGAGTTAAAAGGAGACTGACCAGTGAACTTCAGTAACACGTCATCTGAAAGTAATGAACTTATGCTAATGCTTCCCAGCTGGTAGAAAATTTTTCTAAAGTGGATTAATAGAAATGACTGATAGGTCTACTCCATGGCTGGAGCATCTGTAGGATCTGTTACCTTAGGGTGTTCTAGTGAGTATTTCAGATAATGTGCAGCCAATGCACTCTCTCCTTCACTAAGTCTGGGTTGTGCCCCAAAGGGTCCATATTTATCATTTCTTTCTCTTTTTTTTCCACTTTCTCTTGAGTAAATATATCCTGTGTATAAATTAAAATCCTAGATTCTTTCATTCAGCTAAATGAAGACAAGGATGGGGAGGTGAGCACTGAAAAAAGAAAATAAAAATTTCTTATTTTGATGATGATTCGTGAAGAGAAAGGAATTCATGATGTTTCTTAGACCCATACCATCAAAACTGAGATGCAGATGAAAATATGACTGACTGGAGATATTTGTTCTAGGTTTGCAACTATGCTATTCTAGCATTTTTCCCAGTCTCACGATGATACCAGATTGACCTTCAAGGCAAAAAGTATATCTGTGTGGAAAAGTTCTAATGAATTGTGTTTATGACTTAGCTTCACATTTTACTTGGGTTTCTTATGTACACCTGATTTATATAATTCTCATACTTGAGAACTTTTATATTTTAAATGTCTCTGTGAAGAGACAGTGCATAATCAGAGTATGAATGTTGTCATCTCTTTGATTTTATGTTTTCACATTAATGAAGAAATTTCTCAAATTTTCAGTAAGAAATGTCAGAGATGCCAACACCATAACTCTGGAGTTGTTTGTTCCAGTTAATGACACTGTTGCTCCGGTGTCCTCCAAAGTTAGGCACCTTCATATGAATTTGACATTTTTCTTTAGTATAGTACATTAATGTGACTTGCAATGAAGAATGGGGGACTATCACAAGTTCTTCTGAATCAGGGCCCTGAGAGAGAAATAGGAGAAGCCTTGTGGTTACTGAGAAAATCTACATTTCGAGGACCATGGATTGTAAAGATACTTCTGTTTTATTACACATTTTCAAGCTGTATAGTCAGAGGACTTAACCTGCTGCATGCTTTATGACCCACAGCAGATTAGTGTTGGTGCTCATGTGAGGTTCCCTAACTTTGCCTATGAAACAAAACTAAGGCACAGTTACGAAAGAGTTTAATGGCAGGCCTCAATTACTGTTTTCTCAAGACAAGTACCAAGTATTTAATCTCACAAATAATGAATTTCAAAGTAAGATTTTAAAAACTATTCTCCTTCTGACAGTTCTTTTATTTCCTAGAGATGTGTCTGCAAACTATGAGAACAGCCTTTGAGTTCTAAGAAAAATTTCAGCAGTATTTTCAGCTCTGGCATGATTTAATGTTTGCCATTTCAAAGCATTGAATGTTACACTTTCAAAACACTCCTTATATGAATGAAACCAGAGTGGTTTTTGTTGAAATGAGAGGATAAAAAATTTAGGTTAGGTAAGTGATGGATTGCTTTCTTTCACTTAAACCTCACTTTTTTCTACCTAAAAAAAAATGTTTTAAATATCTCTATACCTTTTTTAATTAAGTCAGGCCATCTATTACTCTATGGAAGCAGTGAATTTAATGGTATTAATAGAAAGTAATGGGGACTATGAGCCAGCAGTGCGCCTTCATGGCAGAGGCAGCCAGTAGCATCCTGTGAGGACAAGTGACATCAGACCATGGAGGGATGTAATCCTTTCCCTCTGCTCAGCACTGGTGGCATACACCAATATGAAGAGCTGTGCCCAGTTCTGAGCTCCCCAGCAGAAGAGAGACATGCACATGCTGTTTTGAATCCAACAAATGGAAATAGAATTGTAGAATTGGTAAGATTGGAAAAGATGTTTAGGGTCATCAAGTCTGACCATCAACATAGTGATATCACCATGTTCGCCATTAAACCATGTCCTTAAGTTTTCTGAATGCTTCCAGGAATGGTGACTCCACCACTTCCCTGGGCTGTCTGTTCAAATGCTTTACAACCCTTTCTGTGAAGAAATGAATCCTGATATACAATCCAAACTACTCCTGGAGTAACTTGAGGACATTTCCTCTTGTCCTGTGAAGGTGTTTCTGTTTTCCACAAAGATGCTTTAGGGACTGGAGATTCTTTTATATGAGAGTGATGGAGTTGGTACTGTTCAGCCTGGAGAAGAGAAGGCTCAGGTGCATCTCATCAGCATGTTTAAATACCTGATGGCTGGGAATGGAGATGAGGCAGCCAAGCTTTCCTCTCTTGTGCCCAGTGACAGGACATGAATTAATGGGCACAAAGCAAAAAAAAAAAAAAAACCCAAAAAAAAAAAAAAAAAACAAAAAAAACAACAAAAAAAAAAAAAAAAAAAACCAAAAAAAAAAAAAAAAAAAACCAAAAAAAAAAAAAAAAAAAACCAAAAAAAAAAAAAAAAAAAACCAAAAAAAAAAAAAAAAAAAACCAAAAAAAAAAAAAAAAAAAACAAAAACAAAAAAAAAACAAAAACCACCAAAAACAAACAAAAAAACCCGTGAACACAAGAAGGCATTTTTCTTATTGTGGAGGTGCAAACACTGAAAGAGTCAGTGCAGAGAAGTTGTGGTGTTTCCATCTTTGGAGATATGCAATAGCTGCCTGGACACAGACCTGGGAAACCTACTCTAACTCTGCTTGAGCAGAAGGTTGCACCAGATGATCTCGAGACTTTCCTTCCAATCAGAATGATTCTGTGATTTTAGAAAATGTTTTACATTAATTTATGCCTTAGCTTCAACTTACACTAAAAGTTCTGACAAGTTGTCTCAAGCAGTTTCTTTTTTAAATACATGTCATTAGGAATGTGCTGCTTGTGAGCCACCTGATGCAATGCAAAAAATCTGAGGATGTCTCAACATCTCAGGTTTTCTGAATGAGACAGTTTAAAATTAACTACCACTTTCCATTACTAGTCACATTCACATCCTAGAAGAGACGGACAACTTTGCTCTGCCAATGGAAGAGAAAAACACTGTCTCTTTAAAGAGACTATGCTTTGCATGGCTAAGATGACTGGAGAATCCTGGACATTTGTGCAACTATTTCACACAGACGATGCCAACATAGCTGATTTAAAATGCATTAAATGAGAAAAGTTGGAGAAACAAATACAGCATGAATATTAATTTTAATTCCTAATCATAATCAGGAGGAATCAAATCCAGTAACATAATTTTGGCAGAGTTCCACAAGTTTCTCTTTTCTTAGATCTTCCTGTGAATTGAATGTGCCAATAATTAAAACCAAAAAAATCTGGCACCAGCACAGTGATTGAAAAGTGTCTCCTACTCCCAGACATTTAGCATATAGCAGCAGATCAGTGTAGCATCATTTTCAAGGGAAGCAATCTCTGTTTAACAGCCTGAGTCATGAATCTCAGCAATATCTAGAACAATCTGTATTTTTGTATGCAGCATACAACTAATTTCTATTAGATTTAACAACATTTTATTTTCTCAGGCTGAAATAAATGATCTTATTTTGTACATAGCACCATGGTAAGGGTGCTTGTATCTCATCCAGCCTGGCTGAGAGGGGAGAGACCCTATTTTGTGGGGTTCACAGTGATATGGTGTACCAAATCCTCCTTTAGCATAGTAACCGGTGTGTGATGACTGAAACAAGTCTTGCATGTGTTTGAAATAAGGCTTTAATACTTTGAAACTCACAGGTCTGGTCCCCTACTCTCTGCTCATCCAGCAAGCCCAAATGTGTTCTTCCAGGGCTTTTTTACTCTTGGCAGCTAACCCATCCATTAGGGAAACCATTATGGGACCCCAAAGTGTTTCACCCCCAAAATCTTCATCACTCAGCTCTGGGGCCATCACAAACGATACAGCTGAGCATTAGAGGCAAAGGAAAGAGCTAATGTTTCTGGAGCTGGACAATGAAAGATGAAATTGAGAACATCAGCTTCTGAGCACAGGGTCTCAAGCTTTATGGGGTCTTGTAAACCCGAATGCCTGAAGATGCCTGTTGCCAGCATCTTCTTCCTAGAACTATTTAGGAAACTCTAGCAAGCACTTGTTTTAACCTCAGAATACAGTGGCACCCTATAAAAGCTTTCTGTAAGAGATACAGGTGGCTCCTGTATGACTACTCCATTTTAAAATACCTTTTGCTGCTGCTATTCCTCCCATTAAATTACACTTTGAAGTAGAAGTTGTTGGGTTTTTTTCTGTGACAGGACTGGTTTTTATTTTAAGTGTCCTGGCCAGTCTGGGCTCTGGGATCTGGCATTGGTCAGCGGGTGGTGAGCAATTACGTTGTGCATCACTTGTTTTTTCCCTTTTTATTATTGTTATTACTGTATTTTTTTTTCAATTATTAAGCAGTTCTTATCTCAATATACAAGTTTTACTTTTATTCTTCTTCCCATTCTACCAGGGTGGGGTGAGGAACAGAGGGGGTTGAGTGAGCATCTGTGTGGTGTTTAATTTCAAGCTAGACTTAAAACCATGACAATAAGTTAATGTATATTGTAAAGACAGTTTAACAGCATTTTACATCAGATAATTAAAATAACAAGTTTTGAAAATTTTAAAATATTCTGCAATGAAAAAAAACCCTGTTAAATCTTCCTTGTTTACATAATTTTCTTCAGATTAGTGTGCCTCGTCTTTATTTTGAGAAGGAACATTTTTGAAACTTAAAAAAAATCTACAGAATGATTCTTGCCTTCCCCTTTCCCTTCTGGAAACCTTTCAAAAATCTTAAGCATTATGTGAAATTTTGAACAAGTGAATGAAAGACAACCACACTGATACACTCACTATGATTTACAATGGTTTTTTTATTCCCTTTTTTTCCCTGCAACAGGCTATGATAGTGAGTTCCCAAAATGTTAACAGATGTATGCTGTGAAGAGGCAATTTGAGAAAGAGGGTGTCGATGAAAAACAGATTTGCACCTCTGCTTCTTAGACCTCCATACAAACATCTCCTAATACTGGAAAAGTACCCAGAAGGTGTTACAGAACCTTGTTTGAGTGACAGCATGAACACTACTGGTTTTTTATTAATCCATGTTATAGTAGAAATATTGCAAGAGGACTGTGACTCATCATTTGTTACAGATGTTGATGTAGCTTTGCCTGTGCCTTTAGCTGCCAATATTTCCTCCAGATGTCAAGATCTGCTGTGATGGGAAGCCAGCATGATTGTTTCAATACAGTCACAAATTCTCACAGAAGTTAGCACCACAGTGACACTGCAAAAGACTTAGCTGAGCTGTGGGATCTGGAACTGCCAGTGGGAAGAAACAAGCTGGTAAAAGCTACGGCTGACTGCAAATCTTACTGCAGACAGCTATACCCTGAGCACCTTCTCCCTCCACACATTTCCTCACATGCCTGCACCACATGTCAGATGAGACTCTGAGGTGATTAAACCAGCAATGCCCCAATGCACAAAGTAGACCTGAGTAACTGTTTCATAAACAGCTCCTGCAATCTTGTGCCTTGTCCTGAAACTAAGAGGTCCTTTAAACTGTAGCAGATGATTTCACTCAGCTGCCCACAGTCACACCTAAGACTTTGTCCTGTATAATCACAGTTAATTTACCTACCATTGACAAATATGAGTACTGTGAATTACTAGTCCCAGGGTCCATTACCATGCTTTTATCCTGTCAGTGCGATCTGCTGTCATGTTTACCAAATTCTCTGCATTTGTTTTATCACTTCATATTTCTTCAGCATCCTGATGATTTTGTCAGGGAATAACTTATCTTCACCAAGAAAGCTGGCCATTTCTCCTAGTCAATGCCACTCCCTTTTGGCTAACACCATGTCAGTGCCACTCACTGATGCATGGACAGCAAAGCATCTTTGCTTACCATCTTCCCAGTTTACTCTTCGGACAGAACTTTGCCTGTCACCACATATTTCATTTCCCCAACAGCCGCTAGTGAGCTACACTACCAAAACTGCTGTAAAGTCCAGGCAATATTTTCAACTAATTTGCATCTGTCTTAATTTGCCATACCCACTATTTTACTTGTAAACACAGGGGTCACATTTATTTCCAAAGGAGTGATCTAGCATTCCTTAAAGGAAAAGTTTGATTGAACCTGTATTCACAATGGCAGTGAATCTTGGTGGTCAAGATGGTGGTCAAAAGTAATTTCTTTTGAGAGGATCTCATTTTATTAAGCCAACTGCTCTAATGCATCCCCAAAGTTTCTCAGTGTGTTAAATTTGTTGCCAGTGAGCACTTCTATGGTCATTATGGCAAAAATCAGGTGTTCATCCTGTTGGCAAAGTCTCTTGTGGTAGCAAGTATGGGCCCAAGCATTTGTTTTCTCATGACAATTACCATGCCTTATAATTTTTCTTCAGGTATTTTGTAGCTCAGAGGCAAATCATCCACACAGCATCTCTGAGACCAGTGTAAATCATCTGACCCCTGAATTGCAGAGACCCCTTACCTGGACAGATCTTGCTCTCTGGGTGGCAGAAAGGTCTTGGCTCTGTGCTAATTTTCCAGATGTGTTTATCCTTTTCCTATGGAGGTTGTTTCAGAGCTCAGCAGCAGGTTGCACCTGCAGATGTGTTGGGGTGCAGAAGACAGAGACATTAGGAGAAGATGGTCTTGAGCACAGGCTCAGGTCTGGTTTTGACAACAGTCAGCTCTCATGAAAATAAAGCATGTGTAATGATAATAAACCCTATTGCAAAGTAGTGATGGCTAGTTCAAAAAAGATAAGTTCTTTCATTAGAAGTAGGGACTTCTTTTTGTATTTTTTTTTAATGCAACAGCACGTGTACTTATTATTTTTAGCCACTTTGACATTTCGTTGAAACTGCCATAATCATAATTGGTTTAATTTCATAATTATCTGGTTTTCTGTTTTTCTTACATGGTTGCGATAATTAATTTACAGTTAAGAATGAAGTTTGCCTTTTGATGAATGCCCCATTTTCACATTTATAGGTATTCCAGAATGTCTGTCTCAGCTCCTGCCAGTGCTGAAATTTTCTAGGGGAGTTAGGGGAATCAAACTAAGAATGAGTCAATCTCTGGGATAGCTCTGGGATGACTGTTCCCTTGACTCCAGTAAAGGACTTAGTTCAACATTTGGCCCAGATAAATCTTTACTTTTACACATTAATTTTCTTTAAAATCCAGGTGATCTCAGATTTAGCATTGAATAGCCTTGGATCTCAAAAAACTCTTTTTTTTTTCCAGGTTGAAGAAAGACAACTTGAAAAGGGGCAAATAAAGGGAATGTTACAGAACAGTGGAAACAGGACCACATACGGCCATATACTGGGTTTGCATAGAGCTGTGACCTGAACCCTACATTCATGTAAGAGTATTTTAACTGAACTATTAACTCACAAAATTTGAGGCATATTGAAGAAGGGATTTTAGAGGGAAAAAAACCCCTCTCTGATCTCAGTTCAACTGAGAAATATTTATTTACATCAGCTAACTTGTCCTTATTACAAATATCATTTACTATTAATTTAAAGGATGTTTTCAAAAAAGACAGAAAATATGTTAAAAAATACACAGTTAACATAACAGAAACCCGAGGAAATTTCTTTCAGCCTCCCCTGAAATATGCCATTTTGTTACTGCAAACATTAGAAAGCCTAGAGATAAACCATTAAAAAATCCAGCCAGCTCTTCAGTGCCATATAATCCTTCATGCCTCATTAACCTCAATATCATTTACATAAACTGCTGAACCTTAACGCTGCCTCCAATAAAACTTACAAAAATACATGTAAAGGTCAAGATAGCAAATTACAAAACTATAAAATCAATTTCTTATTCAAAGGATACTTTGCCAATCATCTCATGGTAATTCGCTTGCCATGGGAGATGAAAAATAAGACATGAATTAAATTACCCTGTCCCTTAGTTGTTCACTTAGACATTTTCCTGCACTTTGTTTTTGTATCAGTGAGATGTTCTGGGTAAGCTGACATACATTTTCTAGGTGTTGTGCAGTCTCCTTTACAACTTGACTCCATTGTTAGGTACTCTCTGATGGAAGATGCCTCTTCCTAGGTAAGAAGCGAAAGGAGGTTTTCTTTGAGCAAGTACTATAGGTTCCTTGTCTTGGAATAGTGCCCAGTTAGTGATATTCAAGCCAGAGTGCACCTGGTGGAAATATATTAATGTAAATATTTTTCAGTAATATAGCTAAAAATAAAGTCTTTTCCAGGTTTTTTTATACTGTATTGTCACCTACACAGGATCTGGGGGAAAAAAAAAGCAGCAAGATTTCTTGCTAGATAATTTACCTCTCTATATGGTTCTTACTGCATTGATTTTGAAATCCAAATCTTGTCATATGCAAATACAAAAGTAAATGTCAAGTTATCTTTAGAACTTTTCTAGAACATTCTGGGACCAGAAAAGAAAAGTGCATGTTTTTCAGGCAGCAGATTTTGCAAATATCAGAAGTTAAATTTTCACTAAGGTAATGACCTACTGTTTAGCCCATATGTTTGTTGCTTAAAAATGTTGAAAAATAGGATTACATAATGAAATTTTAGACACCACTGCCTAGTCAGGCTGTTTATTTGAACTGATATTTTGAGACAGTTTCTTAGGGACCAGCCTCCTGTTGTTTCCTGTTTGCATGCAGTATGACTCAGTCCTCATGCCAACTTGAAGATTTTCTACTTAATTTGGAAAGTTCAATATTAAGACTGCTCTTTTGAAAAGGCTGCATGTACCTTATATTCAACAATGCTTTCTTTATTTTTGAGTTAGCACAAAACAAACTAGTGCCAAACCAGTTGCTGCTGCCACTGCTGAATATTCTTGAGGCATCCCTCTGTCCCCATCCAAAAGAGCTACTTCCCACGGTACTAACAGGACCTGGGTGGTTTGGCTGGGTGGAGAGCACCGAGTCTGAACAGTCATGCCCTTATCTGCCAGGAAAAGTGGTTAATATTCTACTAAGTATACAGACCTGTCTGACTTCCAAAAGACACCTGACTTCCTCTAACCATCTCCAACTAAACACTAATGGCACAACAGACACTGGCATGCCTATCTCTTCTCACCCCACCACCAGGGAGCCAGGATACGGCTCAGAACCTTGCAGAAGTCCCATATCCTACAGTCTAGAGAGAGCCTGTCTTCACAGCCTTACCCAGAGGTTCCCAAGCCTTACACAAACCCTTTTTTCAGTATTCAGGACTTCCATAAATACTTTTGTTCCACATGAAATGTTGGTGCCTAACAAAGTGAGACATCATACTCTCACAGCTGCCTGTAAGAGACCTCACCAAGGCCTGAGAACACCTTGTTTTCAGCGAGGTGTTTGTCTTGTCTACTTCTTTCATGTTGCCAAGTGTGGAGGAAAGAAACCAAAAAGCTGGAAACAGACAGGGCACAATCAGGAGTGAGGCAGACTGACAGACTTACCAGGAACTGCTTTTTCATAGAAAGCATCTCTCCATAGGAGACAATTTATAAAATTATTGAAGTAAAAACTGAGCAAGTTAAGTTGAAGTGGGCTAAGGCAGCATAAAAACCTAACTGGTTCTTTTCCTGTTTTGAAGGAAAAAAATGTCAGGTTGCAGTAAGATGTAATTTATTGGAAAATACTGTGAATGTATTTTACATGAAATTGAATGTTCACTCATTTTACAGTGAGATAATTTTTAAATTGAAGGGGGTTTTAACTTTGCAAAGTAAATAAAATTTTCCAATTAAAGAAGACAGTTCTTTTATTTAAAGGTTTCTCAGAGTGAAATTTTTATGTGCCTGAGTTCTGATGTTCCTTATTCTTAATCCTGTGTGGTGAAATTACAGGATTTCATAGGGAGATGCTTAGAACAGATCTGGATTTCCAGATATATCAAAATGGACACTTTAAAAAACACAAGAAAGGAACTGCATATCACTACTCTGTTCCTTGGTAGAACACTGTCTTATTCTGGCAGCAATGGTCTGCTAAACTACCTTTAGTGATGATAGAATTAGAGATAGGGTCCTCACAAGCCTCAGTTTTCAGTCAATTAAAAAAAATCAATTTTAAATGGCTTCACTTTCCTTTGTACTATTTACCCAACACTGTTCTGCAATGGAACATGATACAGTCAATTATACCTGGAAGTCTAAATATTTCTATTCAAGCTTCTCTAAGGTTTTTATTATTAAACAAAGGTCATAAAGTTGGCATCAACAGAAGTACTGTTATCCCACACTTTATCTATTCTAATAGTTAACCCTCAGAGAGAAGTAGAGATCCTCTCTATTTCTGATCATCATTTTAACTTGTCTTAGTGTCTGTCATAATTTACTTTTCTACTCTGCATGAACAGAAGTGGGTATTTTTGTTTGGTTGTTTTTTTGGGGTTTTGGGGTTTTTATGGAGAAGCTAGCTTCATTATTGCATCATGAATGTATCAAGACCGACTTTGAAAAAATGGGGTTTTTCTTAATATTTTCCAGTACAATGTTTCTATTTTCGAAATGCTGTCTTTTTAGCTGGGGAAAAATGCTTGAATGTGTTTCTTCTGAATAAAACTGAAAGCAGAGCCTGTTAAAACTTCAAAAGCTTAGGATTCTTTTGCCTTCTTATCTGTTCTGTCTTAGACCACTATCCTGCAAATAAATTCCTCTCTTCCTTCTCCTTGCCAGCCCTCTGAGCTCTGCCATTGTCACCTCGTCACCTTCTCTGACAACCAGAGCTTGGAATTGTAGTATGATACATTTTGTTATTGGTGAGCTATTTAGTGAGGTAGAGGGAATCACAGATACAAGGAGAGCTGTGTTTTACAGTCCTTGTTTAATTTCCTTCCATACAATGAGGTTGATGTTTCTTCAGATTAAACACAGGCCTTATGAGGACTCATAAGAAGAAGCATAAAAATAAGCAATCTAATTGTAAGTAAATAAAATTCAAAGGAATACACCAACATCTAATTCAGACCACACATACTTTAACCTTTTTCTCATATACCTTGGACGTGTGAGTAATTAATTGTATCTCAAAATTTTAATACGATGCTTTGCAAACCCTTACCCAGAATCAAAGCTATTTCTCCAATGTACTTCCTCAGTAGTTCACATCTTGGAAAGGCAGACATGGAAATGATGAGATTGTCTCTAACTAGAGCTCGTTGAACTGCTGTCTGCCGCATGTGTGGCCTAAATAGCTGAGCAGTGTTTTCTGTCCATTTTGTGCTTCCAGATAACGTACACCCCAGTGAGCAGGCATGTTCAAAAATACAAAGAACATTGTCTTATTGTTGCAGTGTTAATTTCATTCTTGATTAGAGTCCTGCAAAGGTTGTAAATCAGCACTGGAGATGATCAGAACTTTCTTTCATTGCAACCATTTCACAGTGGTTTTAACTCTTCTTTAGTCTCCATGGTATACAGGAGATAAAGATATTTTGTTTTCGTTTTCTGTATGAGAACATAATGTTCCCTCTGTGTCTATCAGCTGTTGTGATAACCAGGGATTAATTAAGGAGTCACTTGTTGCTCCTTCTTATATGCCAAATAGCTTTAATCCCTGAAGTTCCAAAGTAATAAAGACGGCAATATCATCCTGCACACATGGGACAAAAACAGTCCACCTTTGTTCTCATGTCATGTTAAACCACAGAAAATAATAAAATCGTAACTTACAAACTTCCCTTGTGAGCAGTAGTGTGTATAGAGATATACTGAAGATTCTCATTCTCAATGGCTTCTCCACAGGACTCTCTGGCTATGGAGGGCAAATACTTTACTGCAGAGAGTGGCACAGACCCAGAAGGAAATCTGGCCTCAGCAGCAAAACAAAGATCACTGATCAGCAATTCCAAATAGCTTGTCTTGGAAAGAAGTCATGCTTATTTCAGCCAGCAGAAAGAATTCAAGGCTAAAATTAAAAAAAAAAAAAAAAAAAAAAAAGCCCCAAACCAAATTAAAAACAACAACAATAAAACCTAGGAAACAAACAAAGCAAACAAAAATGTAACCCCCCCACCCCCCCAACCCAACCCAACCCAACCTGCTGAAAATTGTTGAAGACATAGATTTCCGAACCTTGGATGAACAAGTGGAACACTGACTGGACAGTCATGTTTTCACCTCCCACATGAAGGTACCACCGTAAGGGGCAGGACACCTCAGGGCAAAACTGAGCTGTCTCCAGAGTTACTCTAACTTAAGTTCAGATGCACACACTGGGTGTGGCTTGGCTGAAATCAGATCCCAATACATGGCATGTAGCCTCCCTGTCTTCTTTCAGTCATGGGAATAAAAGACCAACCAACATGTTAGAAAGAAGATTTGGCATCCCAGTCCCCTGATCTAGACACCTGTGTGGCTGAATCTCCACGCAGCACCTCAAAGTACAGCTGCCTGTGTTTTGTTTGAGATGTATCCTGAGAGTTCAAGACCCAGAATTTCTTAACTTGTGGTCTGGAGACTACCAGAAAAACTATGATGATTCAACAAATGCAAGACACTGAGCAGAAGCAAAGGGAAAAAAATTAAAATTCTGCAAACAGATCCTCTTTCCAATGGTTTAAAAGCAACTCACAAGACCCTGGAGAATCCTGTGCTTGCAGAGCTGACCTCCTTCAGGTGTGATGACACAGCGTTGAAGAGGGCTGTGTAGGCAAATCTTAAGCACCAAAATGGAAATAACAGAAGGAGGAAGCAAGCTAAATAAAGGGGGATAATTTGGTGTCTGAGGTAGCATTATGCCAAGAAGTCATAAGATTTTTCCAGTTACATAATCGGTAGCAAATCATGTTACTTAGGCTAATGGCTTTGAAAATAGTTTTGCTAATCAAGCCTTCAAAACCTCACTGGAGGAGTTTTAGATGAAGATAGTTTATACAAAATACTTCCCAATATCCCCCCTCTTTTCAACTCAGGAAGAAATACTTCAGCCATGACTAGAAGTGGTGTGAACCAGGTTAATTTCCTGCAGTACTCATTGATCATTGTTCAAATATTTTAGCATGGAGATTGACACAAAAAAAATATCCCTCTCTAGAAATAGACAAGAACCCAATATCTGGGAAAGGTGTTCATTTTAAAGACAGAGAAGAACATTGTGAAATCTAATCTTCCCTTCTAATAAAAAACCTTGCTTTAAACAGAATCATGGAAAGGGTCCATATCTTTTGGCAAATAAATTCGTACTAAATGCATTAGACTCAAAAGGTCTTAAGCCAAATTCTCTGTACATATAAATGGCCACTGTAATTGATTGGAGAGTGGAAGTTTGGCTGTCCCTAAAATTAAATCGGTTATAAAGAAATAGTACCCGGCATCAGCTTACGTAAACCAAAACAAGGAGACAATGCGGGAAGGTCTTTTAGAGATTCTCAGTCATCTATCTATGTTTGAAAATTCCAGTGAAACCAAAAAAAAACTTGAAGAAGATTCTCAGAAATTGTTTTTGAAATTTCTCTAAAGTCATTTCTGTTTACCAGAGGATGCAGCATCATTCAGAAAAAGGAGAATTCATCTCCTTCCTATTTAGTGGTGATGCTCAGTTTTCCAGAGCACTAGTTGTGTCATCCAGTCTTTTGGTAGCATGAGAGGTGTTGATGAGTTTGCTGGCCTAGGATTTATGCTTGTCTTCTCAGCAGGTAATGTATGAGACAGTCACTTCTAGATGGACCTGACCAATACTTTCTATAGAAACATTTGTATTAATGACTTCTGAGCTCTTTCATCATACTGCGTACCCAAAAGGAGACCTGGCAGGACAGAACATTTAGATTAAATTATGTCAGTTTGAAGAGTCAGACCAAGAGGGGTGAAACCACTGCTGCCTAAACTATTACTCTTTCAGAATGATAATATCTTATTTTTAGAACATTGAAACATGTCTTGCCATGGAGCTCAAGGAGCACTTTAATAGTTATTAATGGCAGCTGTCAGGTATGCATCTATTGACCAAGAATGAGTCACACTGGCCCCACTAGAAGCCCCAGTTAGCAGGAAATCTGCAGCTTTTTTTTTAAACTTCTTTTCTTTTCTTATCTTTTTTTCCTTATTTTTATTTTAGCAGCTCATTCTTCTGAAGGCTGTATGATAATGAAATATCAGAGTGTTTATCTGCAATAGCCATTAGGACAAACTAATGAACTTGTTTTGAAGATACAAGCAGGTCATCACCTGCTTTGTCAGTAAATAATACTGTTAAGGAGACAATTTCCATCACTGTAGGTACTCGCAGGTTAATTTAGAAACTACCAGCTTTTAATTAGTACTGCAAACAGCATACTGTGTGGCAAAATCTTACGGAAAACCTTTCAATTTGTTAGGAAGCTAGAGAAATAAATTTAAAATACTCTTCTCCTCCACTAAAGAGTGTTTTGAAGGTGTCTATTACCAATATGATTGACATTAATAGTTAAAAAGTAGTAATTTAAAATTCTATATTACTTTTTCTCCCCAAATTAAACGACTTTCAGACACATTTCATTTTTATTGGGCTGCAATATTTGCATAGGTTTGACAAATCAGCTGCTGCAACTGTCTCACAATAATTAGTATAGGCATTTAATACATGCTTTCCCAGCCAAATAAGGCAACTACAAATAGTATAAAATCTGCAACAACAGTGCCTATGAGCCCTCACGATCAAGCAAAGTCTGCTATTATGTTTTTCTGCAGGAAAGGTCTGCAAGGGCATGCAAACTGCACAGAAAATCCAGCACATAGCTGCCTGCCTGCCAAAGAGACAGATACAGTGTAGGTCTGCAGCCTTTATTTCAGAATGCAATTAAAAATCCTGGCCTTTGCCTAAAAGGTCTGTCAGAGAGAAACTGCTCTGAAGAGATAATGACACTGACAGAGCCAAGAGGAGAGGTCTCAGGAGACCAAGCTGAAGCCCAGAGGGAGTAGCCTTTTGTGACTGAAGACACTCCTGCTCATGCAGGACTTCTCTAATATTGCTGTTTTCAGGTCACCATTTAGGCCATATATTTGCAAATGCCTTTGCAGTAATAAAATGGCACTTTAATGAGTAAGAAAAATGAAGAAAGCGGGGAAGATGACCGTGGAGGAAAAGAGAGAGAGAGAGAGAGAGAGGATACAGAGAGAGAAATAATTAAATGAGGGAGTATGAAGTCCCTTTGTTCAGTATCATACTAACCTTAGTGCAAATTCCCTATTAAGAGGATCTGATACATTCCCAAATATGTCAGGCAAGCAGAGATAAAAATCTGCCTGAGCCACAAACCAGCACATAGTCACTCATTAAATTCTAGACAATGTCCAGTAAAGTGTAAACAAAGTGCACAGGCCTCTGGACACGAGGATAAGCTCTTCTCTCTCCTAATAAACAAAGTGATGGCCTGCTCAACTTTGAATGACCAGCTCTTTTGAATGACCAGACTGGCTTCTGCACCTGGCTTGTCCTCACTCCTGCACTGGCACTGCTTGCTATTGAGCCAGCTTCTTCTGTGAACATGGTTTAAGGCAAAGCAATCTCCCTCCAGTCTCTGCTTCTGCCCATTAAACCAGAAGTCCCAGATGGGATTCACTTTTCCCACCTGAGAGCTTTGGAAAGAATAGGCAGTCATATTACGGCTCTCCTGCTTGCCAGCTTTGTTTTTGTCTACGTGCATGTCCCAGACTGTTTGTTTTAGCTAGCCAGCTGTTTTGTTTTACCTCTCTGGAAGTTTCTTGGTATTCCACATTCAGAAATATGGCTGCTGCATGCACTTCTGGCCTCTGCCCCCTTTTTCTTCAATATTACGACAGTTAATATGAAAAGTAGTGCTTCTACCTTGGAACAGTCTTTGATGAATCAGTAGTAATAACCCAACATTTAATCCTAAAAATTGGGCTACCTGTCAAGTTTGTCTGCAAAGCAATTTCTTTAATTTCCACTGATAGTCCTCTTCTAACAGGATCATCTCCACCAGATCAATATCAGCTTAAATGTGATTTGGCTTTGCGATCTCTAGGGGCATTATCTTGTCCATTTGCTCTGCTCAGGATATTCCATCTTTTTGTAACACTTCAGCTGAACACAGAGCATCAACAAGCGGTCCGAGGTAGGTGTCGTTACTGGCTTGCCTCCCAAGCTGCATGCTGGATGGCAGCTGTGGAACATCGGCACACAGGCAATCCTATCTTCAATAACTTGTCTTTCCAATGAGTCCATGGTGTGCCATTCTCATATTTTGCACAAAAAGTCCCTTGTCATTGGTACATTGCTAGGTCATGTATTCCTCCTGCCATCCTGTGATTCAATTATCATTTCCCAGGAATTCATGTTTAAAAAATGTCTCCTTTAAGTAAGGATGTGTCTGAAATGTTTTGATAAATGAGACAGTAAAACACATTCCTTACCTCTTCATTGTGTGGGATGGTCTTCCAGTTTGTCACAAAGCTCTGTACAGAGCATCTGCTTATAAACTCAAGCGGAAATGCTTGTTTTCCTTATGCAAATACCATTTTTCCCATGTAGGAGAGTTTCTCCACAACAGCTGTTACAGTCTTTGGAGTTCTTAATTGAGATAAATAGGAGATGTATTTTGTTCTTAGGTTTATGAAGGCTTGAATGAGTTTTTGTGCATTTCATTATTCTTTCAGTTTCCTTTATTGTGTTTGTGACTTATGGACAGGTAACTGATCCTTCTATTAATTTATATTGACAGGTTTTTGGGGCATTTATTTGTTTATTTTTATAATAGTCTCCAACTTGGGCACATAGGTCTGATCCTCTTATTAAGAATGTATCTGAGGTACCCTGTGACGGTTTCAAAGAGCAGGGTTGAAATACTTCCTAGACAATGGCAATTAAGCACTTATTCCTTCTTGGAATTAGGAATTCCTGATTTCTTACTTCCATAGAGTTAATCAAGAAAAAAATTCTAAAAAATCAGGACACCAAATTTCAGGAAAAGTCAGCAATCCTGTTAAAACCCAAGAAAGAAGATGCTTATTTCAGCATAATGCTTATTTATAAGTAACCATGGAGAGAGTGAAAGAACACGCTTAATTACAAGAGAGTTGGGATTTCAAATTATCTTGAAAATTTAAGAGAAGAGAACAACTTTAGCTTCAAAGCTGAGAGAAGGTAACAGTTCCTTTCCATGACATTTGATTTTCCAGATCCTTTCCATGACAGTGTTTGATTTTCAAGATCCTCTTTTCATTCCAGAGGTGAACCTTTGCAGTGCTTTTATGAAGGCAGAACTGTGCTGGACTAGCATGAGATCCAAATGTGTACTTTAAAAGCATTTGGAATATACTTATGAAACTTGAAACCCTTTTGTCTTGTGAGTTTTCAAAGTGATTAGAGTGTCAAGTAAATTCTGATGACCCTGGCTGGGAGCCTTTGCCTCCTTCCTTTAGGGCTGAGCTCTCCTGGTAGTTCTCTCTGAAATGGACAGCGTGAAGGTAAAGCCTCAGCTTCCAACGACTGCAGCACTAAAAATGTGAGTCTCTTGCTCTGGTAATTTCTGAGTTGAGAATCCAGACTAAAAAAAATTCCTGTAAAAAACATCCTTTTCAACTCTTATACTTCTGTGAACATTTTTGGCCTCAGCACCGTGAAATCACATGAAAAATGTTTCAATCAGTTCTTTTCAGGAGCATTATGATGTAGTCTTTAATTATAAATGTTCTTTTTCTGTTCCCTGTAGTCCCAGCACAACTTGAAATTACTTGTATTTTATCCATATTTTTATTGTTAGTATGCTTTCCAGACTGAAAAGCGTCTTTTCAAAGAAAAACAAAATAAATAAAGAGAAACAGCAGTTCTTTGTTTAATGCATTTTACATAATAATGGTTGGTATCTTTCAAAATAAAAATAAAATACTGGCATTTTTCACACACGCAAAATTACAGGAAAGTTGCAGGATAACTTGGTGTATAGGCTCAAATTTGTTAAATAAAATAAAATTTACCCTTTTCCTTTTGTTTTTACAGGAAGAGGACCACAATAAATCAAACATAATGTTTGACGATTATAAGTGTTTCTAGCAGCAACTCCATTAATCTGAAAGCCCTTGGATTTTTACTTTGTTGTAAGTATTTCTGTTGTGATTTTGTATATATCAATAGCTGTCCTTCGAGTAGGATAGGAAGCATTAGTCCACTCTGTATTGTGCACGTAAACATGTGTATGTGAACATATGTATACATCTGCCATAGTTAGGATATCAATAATCTGTGTGCTCACCTACATTTATTCTTATACATTTATAGTACATATGTACACTTAGAATCTGCCCTGTATACACCAGGTATGTTTATGTAATTATACCTCCAACCAAGATGCAAAACCCAAAAGCCATATTTTTCTTTAATGATGGTGAAAAAGACAAAATATGTAGCTATTAATATAATTTAAGACAGACATACCCTTTCCTATAAAGCCTCACTGCTGATCAAGAATTTCAGGACATAAGTTCAATATTAAACAGATTTCAGTATGACGATGATGAGAGGAATGGAGCACCTCTTCTGTGGAGACAGAAGGAGAGAGTTGGGGTTGTTCAGCCTGGAGAAGGCTCTGGGGAGACCTTACAGCACCTTCCAGTACCTCCAGCATGCAAGAGAGCTGGAGAAGGACTTTTTACTAAGGCACATAGTGAAAGGACAAGGGGAAATAGCTTTAAGATGAAAGAGACTAGGTTTAGGTTAGTTAGTAGGAAGAAATTTTTTGCTGTGAGGATGGCAAGACAAGGAAACAGATTGCCCAAAGAAGCTGCGGATTCCTCATCCTTGAAAGTGTTCAAGCCCAGGCTGGATGGGGCTTTGAGCAACCCAGTCTAGCATAAGATGTCCCTGTCCATGGCAGGGCGATTGAAATGAGATGATCTTTAGGGTCCCTTCCAACCCAACCCAACGTATGATTCTGTGATTCTATGGAAGTGTGTGCCTTGACAGCAATCTTTTGTAGTGTTTGATGTTGCTTCACACTGACAGTCCCCCTTGAGTTTATGGGGCTTGTTTTCAGATCCATGCCTCTAGTACCACGTTAGTTCCAGGATAAAGGGGCTCTGGACAAAGAGATCCCATTCTGGCTCAAATGGATGGACAAATTTCAGAGACTTGCTGGAGCTCCGAATACAGAGGCCTGGATTCATCTGTCTGAACTTGTTCACCACCAGGACTGAGGGATTTTAGAGCCAGTTAGCCACTTGGGAAAGAGACAATGGAGCTGGGGTAGTAAAGCTGGACAAAGAAATTGGGAGTAGTTCTTATTTTATTTTCCTGACAAGTCTGGCTACTCACACTGGGTTTGAGGGATTGTTGACAATACAGCCCCCATCCTGCTAGGCACCAGTGCTGTATTCACCTTCCTCCTTCTGCTTCCATGCCACTGGTCAGTCCATATGGAAAACTTTTTAGTTCCTGGGCTTTTCTATGCCAGTTGGGTGCAAAATTCTCTGCTCCTTATGGTGTCAAGTAATTGATATTTAAGCCATCATATCCATGATACAAGAAGATTTCTATGTAGATATTACCCATGGAGTTAAGGTTTCCTGAGGTCTTCTAGAAGAAAGGTGGCACCATTGCTACAGCAATGATAGAATACAGAATGTCCAGAGAACCAGGGTGCTGTGGCAGGCTGGATCTATTGATAGTGACACAGAGTAGGACGGTGGCCTTGCAAACTCAGTAGACAAGAGGGCTCTTATCAAAAGTGTGCAACCAAGGAAAAGATGGCCCATGAGACCTTGAGAGATCATACATGAAATATGATAGAAATAGGGCCCAGATTCTGACTACTCCAGTGTTTGATTACCCTTTGCAGTCACAATAAATTTTTGCATTTATAACAGAAAAGAAAGGGATGAAACGGAGAAAGAAAGGATTCCAGAAAAAAATAAAACAGCAGGAAGACACTTTAAAAGACCCTGAGGAAAGGATACTTTTTCTTTCCTTCCTTGCTCTTTTCTGTCAGAAAAATGTGTTTTCATGAATGACTTCATGCTGATCTTCCCTGCAAACTCCTATGTTGTTTTGCATGCTCTGAGAGTGATGCACTTTCAGTCTGGGACCAGTGATCCCTTTGAACTCACTTGAAATAAGAGATGACAAATGGAGAAACAGGTTTTAATCTTGGCATCTTGGCAGAAGATGGTGATCAGCATTCAAAAATGAAAGATGAACTGTGAAAATGAGAATTGTGTTTTCTTTTGTCTGGAGCTCCTTGGTCCCCAAATTATTCATATTCTGAGGCTGATTCATCATCTTCCTCCTTTTGTTTAATTTTCTTCTGACTGTCTGAATCCAGTGGGAAAGAGAAAGAACACCTTTAAAACTCTTCATCATTGATAAATTTTAACTTGAATGGGATAGAAAGAATGAGACAGTTTTCCCAGGTGCCCTCATTTTGCATTCTTTCCCTGGGAGCAAAGACACACTGATAACATCTGGGCAAATCTTTTAGAATGAAAAAGGCAGGTGTTGTGTGTGAGATGTTGGTCTCTGGTGAGACTGGTCATCAGTGCCATGAAATCATTCTCTTGATAGCTCTTGATCTTGCTGAAAGTTTTGCTTATATTAATGCATCCTTGAAAATACTGCAAAAACTATTGTGTCCCAAATGTTTCTTCAAAAGAAAGATAGATCTGCTCAAAACCAACCCTACAATACCCTCTACATGTTCTCTAACTACAGTTTCCACTTTCCTTAAATTAACTATTTCTACCATAATTTTGTCAACACATTCTCTTCAGGAATTCTAAAATCCAGGTCATTTGAAGTGTGATTTACTGCCTTCTTATCAGCCATAGAGCAGAACAAAAGGGTCACATCCATCTCCATAATTTTTTTTGTATCTCCTTCATTGCAACATCTGGTTAAAATCTTCTCCAATTAAACCATGCCTTCTATGGTTTACCTCTGCCTATTAGAAAACAACATCTCTGTAGAGCATCTTCCCTACACTTTTGAAAAATCAGTAATTATCTTACTTTCATGTGTATATGTGTTTACAAATGTATCCCATGCACCCTATCCTCTAAATATCTTTTCCTGTTTATCTCTAAGTGCTCTCTTTAGAGCATTTTGGATGTATTCTGCGGAAAGGTTGCTATCTGTATTGTCAGAAAAAAGGTATTTACTGACTTTAGCACAAGTATCTGAAGAAGATTATACCATTGGTAGATATTGTTACTTGCCTTTTGGGACAAAGCAGGATAGTGGAAAGGAATACACAGAGGAGTAAGGCAAATAAGACTATTAATTTGGAAAGATATAACCAGTTTAATCTATATGGTTTCATTTTTTTCACAGTTGCAAATTTACATCGACCTTTGAAATACTCTAAATCCCTGTCCATATTATCCCTTTTTCTTGTTGGTACAAATTCATTTAAAACAAAAGGGGAACAGTGAAACGTCTGGCTAAGTGTCCCCCATTTCCTTTTCAAGGCTTCCTTGTCCATTGCACTGTCCATCCATCACCTCTGCTCTGTGATATGGCACCTAGGGAGCAGCAGCACTTTCCCCACAAGAGGAGAAATAAAAACTGTGTCTGTTTTCTTCAGAAGTCCATGAGCCATTTTTAACACCTCACCATGTCTGACAGCCAGGAACCTGCTTTGTGAGTGGCTGCACACAGCTGGCTCTGCTGCTCTCCGTTATCATGCAATGACCTGCGCAAGAGTTTAGTACCAGGCAGACAGAAACTTGAGCAAGAACTGTCTGTACATCGTGTCCCACAGGTGGCTTTGTGCTGACCCTATACAAAGATGTGATGGTAAAAGAAACAGTCCAACACCTTTGGTGCTAGGCAGCAGGCAAGTACAACCACGGAAAAGGCACAGGAGCTTAAAGCAGATACCTAAAATTTTAAGTCTAACTTAGAGGCAGCCAGTCTTCCAACATTTCCTTCAACATCCCCAGAAAGAAATAGCCACTTCTAAAGTAGTATTTATCTGAAAGTAAACTGGGTACCTGTAAGACAGATCACCTTCTTGGAGTTCCCTGTGTCTTCTTATTGACCGTAAGGTGATTGGCTTGGGCTGAAATGGCCAATCTGCCAATGGATAAGTGAAGGAAGACCACCCTAGCTCACACAGCCGGGAGGTAGCAGTACCCATATGCCCTGTCTATTTTACAAAGTGAACTTACCTTCACTAAAAGGAGGGATTCAAGGTTTTGTCCAAAATTCTTGCAGGACTTGTGCTTTGGGAGTTTTGTAAAAGCAAAAGTGTCCTGCAAGTGTCCTGCCTGTACATAAACTGAGCTGCAGAATTTCTACAGGGTGACATGCTTTACACACTCAGTGTTTTATATAGCCCAATAAAGTCCATAATTTAATGAAACATACACATAGTATCAAGTTTAGCACATTTAAAATTTTGTAAGTTGTGACTTGTGGTATTCTGTAATGTTAAAAGTTGTGACAAATCCAAGAAAATAGCTAGGAAAATATTAGGAAAAGGCAAAAAGAAAGCATGTGGGAAAAACCCAAGCCAGTGTTTTCTCAGATAGCATGTTTAGATTTTGTTTGCATGTTCTTTGCTGCAGTATACCAGTGGGTGACAGATAGGGAGAAAATTTACAGAGATTTTACAGAAAACTGAAAAAATTTACATATCTTTTTTTGGATACCTAACTACAATTTTTTTGCTGTATCTTCTCTCATGGTAAATTTAGACAGTTCTGTTATGAGGATATCCAACATGCTAACCTTGATCCTCCCAAGTCTCTGCCTTTCATCATGTTCATCAAATTGTTCTGGCTGTTGTTCCAGTTACTGCACATTTCAGTGTGCAAAATTTTCCCCATTAGTATATGTATGGGGAAGAAATGCAAGAGACAAATATTTCAAGATCATTTCTGATCATGATATTATAGCCAAAAGAAAATAATCTCACTGCTGTGTGAAGATGGACTCGATGTTTCTGTTTCCAAGATTTTGTATGCTCTGCTGGGCTTGAGATGTGCTTAAAAGTGCCCACCTAGAAACAGAGAACTACTGGTTGCTGATCTATGCACTGCAGGTCACCAGGACTTTTCATTGAAAACTTTAGAAGCAAAAACTGATTTTCTTCTCACTTACCAGCACATCAGAATGTTTTGGACATATGAAAAGCATCTCAATTAAGTCAACAGCTTTTCTTGAGATTTTGGGCACATAGTTTAAGCAGATTGTAAAGCTGATTTGACAAGTGGCAGTACTAACATCAGCTTATTTTTTTTTCTTCACTTGACTAAAATTCATGGGGAATGTTCAAATCCAGTGAGAAAATAAGTTTTCTCCATGGCTTCATATTTTTAAGTCTAACTCACCACTTCATGCTTCAATTTTACATTTCAAAAGTCACCCATTTTCTTTATATGCAGTATTTTTGGGCAATGCATCAAAGCCTGTAGATTTCAATAATTATGCACTTAATAGCTGCTGCAGCCCCAAAACACATCCTGGTACCTCGTCCTGTGGTCTTCCAAAACTGCCTTTAAAATCAGTGCCAACTTGTCTACAAATTCTGTTCTCTCAAAACATTTTGTGTGGCTTTTTTTGGTAAGTCTAATTTTAAGTCTTATGGTCTTTGATGGGTGTACAAATTCATTTAATCAGTCAGTTATCCTGCAATATAGGCATCTGAGTCATATGCTCTCCACCAGCCTTTGCTTGGTTAAACACCAGATGGATGAAACAGCTGTATAAATCTTTAATCTCTGTGATAGCCTTCCTTTCATTTATTCTTTGACTTATGTGGTTAGTTTCACTTGTGTGGTCTTCCAATTAGGGAGTTAACCAATCTCTGTCATTCAGATCTATTTAACACACTTTGTCTTTAGCTTAGGAAATTTTACTTTTACATTGATTTTTCAATTTATACATTAAATATTTAGCCTGCATTTGAAGTAATATTGATGTCGTTGATATTTCTGTTCATTATCTGTTAATCTATCAATGTTACTGATATAATTAAAACCACACATTATCATGACAGTTAGTAGTTACAGTCTCTTTCTTTGGAACAGTACTTTCTTGCAAGATAATCCTCTACCTTAAAACCATGAATTTTCTAATCAATTGCTTTTTTTCGCACCATTCTGGTTTGCAGTTGCACTAGTTCTGTAATCTCACTATTTTGACAAAACAATAGAAATCTAAAGTGAGAGACAGTGGCAGAACTATCTGTTGAAGTGCACATCTTTTTAAAGAGTTAAATTTACCTTTGTTCTGGGTTACTGTCGTGTATGAATATAAGTTTTGAAACACATTTGAGCTCTCTCTAGAAGAAACAGGACTTAAAATAATACTTTGTTACCATGATTAAAGGAGATGATTGTGAGAAAGCATGTGTGGTACTGAACACTGAGGAGAATTCCTAAACAGATTTAAAGTGACACATAGTGCATTTTGTCTCTGTGATCCAGCATGGGAAATTTTGCGCAAAGGCAGAGAACATTTTAATGCATTTGGATATTGAGAAGACATAGGGAGAGGGTGTAAGCTCCTTCAGCCATACAGCTTAAATAGATGATAGAAAAAATACCCTCTAAGAATGAATTTGGTTTTTTTTTTTAAGGAAAAAAGCATGTTCAGATTGTTGGTCTGGTTAGAGTAGAATCAAGATTAATTTGTTTATTTCCCCCACCAAAGAATTTCTTGTCTTGTCCAGGATCAGAGTAACACTTTTTTTACTTAAGTAATCATTTTTTTACTTAAGCAAAAGAGGATGGAAGGCAAGTGGTGAATATCAATGCTGAGTTAGGAAAGGCTGTTGTGGCACCATCATTCTGTAGAGTGCACCAGCAGTGCATTGGCTAATTTTACACTCCTTGTAGTAATGCAATTTCTGAGTTCCAAAAAAATTCCAGCCCAGGTCACCCAGGGTACAACGTAAAAATCCTGAGAATTTGCAATCAGAAAAGAAATTTGCATAGGGAAAAGAGTGGGAATAAATGGTGATAGGAAAATTAAAACTTCCGTTACTTTTATGAAAAACATGCCTCTAGAATATATTAAATAAATCTAAAGCTCCAGGATATCACCCGAGTTTCTGAGAGGACAATGAGGCTCAATAAGCTATTTCATGACCCTGAAATTCTTTAATGCTACTAAGTCCTAAGAGATGCTTGAAACTATTTCATTCTTTAAATTTGCTCTTTTGTGTGTGTGTGTGTTCAAAGCCTGTGGAATAGGATAGGACTTGGGAACAACCATTCATAAGCCCTCTTCTGCATGTGAACAGTACAGTGTCTAAGTAACGTAAAGTGAGCGCCATTGTAAGGACACGTGACATTTCTCCCTTCACCTTGGTATTTCAAGGACATGATTTATAATAACCTCATCATTTCAAGGCTGGAAGTTGACTTGAATTCATGCTCCCTTCTTCATAGCTTTCCAACCCTGTGTGCTTTTGTTTCATATCCGCACACACTGGAGTTTTTATCAAAGTGAAAGGAATCAGAGTGACCAGAGTGTAAAGTAATTTTGTTCAGAGCAGAGACTCTTGGTGATTTCTTCTTTGCAAGGTAGCCCAAAATACTGAGTGGTTCATATCTCTGTATAGAAATACAATCTCACGTAACCAATGCTTTGATGTGTTTGATGTGTTTCAACCATTTTGAAGTATTTCTAAGCGTATTAGCTATGATATATAAATGTGTTCTCAATATATGGAACTAACCTTGAACTTCAACTACATTTCTGCAAGAACATATCTATTCTTCATTCCAAAGGGGTGTATAAGAGTTAGGTAAGGAGCATTTCTCAGCTCTTTGGAAATGTAAATTGCCTATACCTGTATAGAAACCCCCCTTTGAACTTCCAGCTTGATATCAATACTTATTTTGCTTGCAGTGGGATGCCAGTTGCATGTCTCTTGTTTATTTTCCTCTCCATCTGCATACAAAAAAGTCGTTCCTATCAATATCAGTTACCCACATGTACCCAGAAGAGATTGGATCTCACCCCATTCCAGCAGCATTTTTCAAACTGTTATGGCTATGAGATGAAATCTGATTTATTTTACTGCCACAAATTCCAGCAGGGAATAGGAATAAGTTCTTCTCCATGGAAAGAATTTCTAACCCTCTGAGACCATGCAACACTGTCTTTCCCAAGGAAATTAGCTTAAAAATTCTTAAAGAACTTAATTTAAAAGAGGTTTAAGTGTCTCATAAAATTGAATATATTGCTGATGGTAGATATCGACATGTCTGGTCTTCTGTTGCTATGGAACTAGGAAGAAACTTAAATCTTTCTCTTTACTTGATTTCACCGATGTAAGACAGACAGTGACATATAGGAGCACACTTCCTGCATTAAGATTTCTAGAGTTTTCCTCATATTTTGTCTGTGTGGTTTGAACTGATCACTGCTGTCCTGTCATTCTAAAATAGATAGAATGACAATTAAATATTTCAGAAGATTTAGGGAATCCTCATTAAGAAAGACAGATATCTGTACTTCTGCTCCACACAAAAATATGTTCTTGATATTCAGTAATACTTTCTCTGCATATTTTCTGCTTTTGAATCTGATAGCTCTTGAAAACACTATGCAGGAATCAACAATAAATATATTTTTAATAATCCCATTGTGATTATCTTTGGGCAACATAATTTATATAGCAACCATATAACACTCTAGACTTCTTTTCCCTAAAGGTTTGGAGGGCTTCATTTCAAGAAAACCAAAATCCAAACCTCTGATATTATGTCCAAACAGACAGGAGACATAAATCCAATGTTTTTAGCGTTACATTTTGCAGGAGTCAATCATGTTTATTATTAACTACAAACCTGTGGCAGGTGTCAAGAAATTGTCAGTCTGTAGTTTTTGAGTATGTATGTATCTATGTGTATGCATTTTAATCTGTACATAACGTACATGTATAGTGCATGCACCGACAGGCTATTATGTGAAACCATTCATGACTATGACTTGCTTATTTTTTTCAAAGACAGTCTAAAAGATTCACACCAATATTTTGTCATATTTTCCTGAACACATGCATTTGTGAGAAGTGTTGCTGATAGAGGTCTTGGAGAAAGCCTCTAAGCCACAGACATTGCAGTATGCCACAGCTGGAAGAATAGTTTCCATGGGTGTTCAGCATTAAAATAAGGCAAATTTATTTGGAAGATGGAATAAAACATTGTATTCCAAAAGAATTCCATGGAGAGGCACTTCATATTTTAGTTTCAAGGAAGTAAGCTAGCAGACAACAGCACATCTTATTTGATAATCTTGTGCATCTTCTCTATGAATCTGAGAGCACTGCAGTTCAGTAGTGGGACCACAACTGTTTAATTTGCCATGAAATGTAAGGAGGATAATGTATGGGGGGGGAGAAAGAAAAGTAAAGTAAAGTTCCAGTGTCAGTTTGATCCTGGAGTTTTTGCTGTAATTGAGAATAGGCTGTAATGATACAACTTAGCAGCCCTAGGACAGCTTCAACGCAGCCTGTTACCTGATTGTCTTCAACGGCTTATTAACAGAAAATCACATATTTATACACTGAACTCGTGTTTTGTGTGAAAGTCTGTCATTTTTTGCTTTTTTGCTTCCCAGGGTTTCATGATCAACTGATCTAAGTCATTTAAGTTCCGCTTGTATGCCAAAGGATTTCAGCCTCTAAATTTTTTGTTGCACATGTGAAGATGTTAATATCCACCTATATAAAAGTACCTGCCTTGTACGATTATTAATTGTCCTGCTGAAGGAACATGATGTGATAAATCCAAGTTTATCTACAAAAGGCACTGTTTCCCTATGAAATCAATACTCAATACATTGAATTTCTTGATACATGTACAAATGACAGCAAATTACTACTTGATAGACTATCCCTATTTGTTGTTTATTTTCTCTTCTGTTACTTAACATTCGGTTCTCTTGCTATCCTAAAACACATAACTTACACCAGCTTGATTAGAATTTTGAGAAAATGTATTTCAAGAGAAAGGTTGATCTGTGAAGGAATAATTTAGCTAGAACCACACGTGATACAAGTGCACAAAACACATGGAAAGGTGGTGGTAAGCACTACCTGAAGTGCCTTTGTAGTACAGCCAAATGGAAGGACTACACATCACTGTGAGACCACCTCACAGAGACAGAATATGCATTTGAAAATAAGCATGAATGGCCCATATTTAGCAACAGGAATGTTATCCATGGCCCCTTTACTGTAGCCCCACCACATTTCTGCAGAGTTTGCATTTGGTCTGGTCAGTGGTGGGCTTGGCCATGTTACGGTACACCTGCCTTACTTTCACTCTGACCGTGAAGATCTCTCAGTGAGGATAAGGAAACTGCGAGTAATTTTTCAAAAAGAAAAATATTTGAAACATCTTTTAAAGAATTAATATTCTTAGCTACAGTGGTCAGGCTCGTCTTTCAAAAATATCTTGGTCTCAGTTACGGTTCCTCGGACCTGCTGAGTCACTGCACATAAATCTCTTCAATAATCAGGGTTTCATGAAAATAAGGAAATGATGTTAATTTGGTTTGCGAGGTATTTTGTGATCTTCTGATGAAATATATTCTGTAATGAGCAGAGAGTTTATTACTCAGAAAGAATAATATTCTTTCAATCTAGCAATATTCTTGAAAATTAAAGAAACTTTCAAGACCTGCCTTTCTACCAGTCAGGAACAGAAGGCGTTTCTCCTTTGCCTGGTTTCATCTTGCCTTTTTGAGCCTGCAAGAACAAAAACAAAAACATGGATAGACCATGATATCCATGGATGCTGACAAGCCATTCACACAAGACAAAGCATGATGAAGAGGGGAGACAAAAGGACTCTCGGAGAAGCAAAGTCAAAAGTCAAAGAGATCAAATAAAAACAAAGTGCTGCTCAGTCCAGCTAAAGAAATAATAGCAATACATATGACAGATGATACCAGCCTGGATGAAACAAAGAGTGACATTTTTTCACACCTTGTTTTTTCAAAACTCTCTTCTCAGCCAAAGCAGATAACACTCCAACTGAGAAAAATTTATTTGCTGTGAGTCTTGACAATATGGAAAGGGGATTTTACATTGAGAAATTCTTGGCAGAATCTCATATTTCAACTTAAGGAACATTACTTGGCTCTAGACTGAGATGATATGGGTGAGGGAAAGGCAATGAAACAGTTGATGTTTTAGAGGGAAAAGGAGAAACAAAAATTTTTTAAAATACAAAGAAATTTTAGTATTACTTATATGTTTGTAATTGTGCCGGTTGTCTGCTCTGTAAGTAGCATATATACATTAAATAAACTTTCTATGTAAAGAAAATAACACTGATCCACACTTTACCATAAAAGATCTTCATGACTGTCCATTTTTAAAATGGAGGAAGTGTTAGTCTGTAAAGTCTTTAGGTCACAGGCTGGTCTCTCTGCCCTTGCTGCTCAGGGAGAGCCACACAAAAACCAAGCATTATTTACTGTGATGAAGTCTCTGAATGATACAGAAGAAATTGTTCACTCAAAAAGAAGCAAGCAGTTCATAAACAGGATTATTTTGTTACTGTTATTTAGGCTTCAAGTCGGAAAAGCACTTGAGTATGTGCTTTAAATCCATTAATTATTGTTAATTAGTTGAGACCCTTCTGTAATATTGACAGCTTACCTTTGAAGATACATTATTCAAATTCTCCACAATGTACAGTGAATAAGACTTTTCATGGGCTTCCTTTTTCCATCTTCTCTGGCTCTTGTTCCTTCATGCACAGTGTGAAGACTGTTGCAGCATGCATTCACAAGCTAGACGTAGAAAGAGTCTGTAACCTGCACCTTTTAGCAATCACCTTCGGTTTTATCATTGAATTTCTGGTTTTCAATTCTGTGAAGTGCCTGTGCTGGGCTAAAATTAATTGTGACTGAAAGAATGGCATTTTCAAAGTTGTTATGACAATCTGCTTCCTTCATTGAGATGCATAAGACCTAGATATTCCATTTTTTTCCAAGGCCACTTACGTAACTCTTAGCAAATATATTGGTGGATGACTCAATTGTCCTGGAATAAAATACTGCATTGACAAATCTACTTGACAAATCTAAGTGCCACCAAGTAAGCAATATGCATTCTTAAAGCAGGCATTTCCTGCCAAATCCTCCATCGAAATTATTAGTTATAGTTAATAAAAGCAGTTCTATGGAGACTTAATTACCATTCTCCATTTTCAAGTCCCCTGTTTAGAATGCCTGAGTTAAGAGATCAATTTTATGTATTCCACTGATAGTTCAGATTAGCATACTGGCCACAATTTTCTAGCTCTTCTGAAAGAAACACAGCTCTTTCAAAGACCAGCTTTTCATTCAATTTTCTTATTTCCTTTATTCTTTGAAGGAAAGGAGCCCAAAGACTGTTAGTGATTTTTCTTACTCCAGTTTGAGCACATGTGAACAGAAACCTTAAATCTGAAGTATTCACCGTAAGCAAAAAGGAATTTGCATCATTCCTCAGTGCTATCTGTTAAAATGTAAACTTGAATTCTATCAGTCACAGTTTTCTGGAGGGCACAGGCTTGTTCTTGTCCTCTTTTCCTCCAGAACAGGCATACCACAATAATTTAGTAACTACTGTGTTTCTCCTAAAGCTAGATGCAAAGCAGTGCTTCAGTAGCTCTTGTGAAAATATAAACCTACTGTTTGTATATTGTTTGACTTACTTTTCCTTTTTTAATTTTTTCTTTTTAATTTCTCCTCCTTCGTCAAAGTCATTTTTTTCCAGACAATAAGGTAGATGTGGGTAGATTTGGATTAAATGATGCCTACATTTAGTATTTTAAATAGCAGTTAGATCTGGATCCATTGTCAGAGCCTATGGGAAGAGGCAGAAGGATGGAGAGTTTCACTAGGCTGCAGCAGCCAAGCTAAAGAGATGCTTTAGGGAGAAAAGAGGAGGGATAGACTGAACAAGAATAGCCAGATAAGGACCATGGCAAAGCAGTCCACAGTGGGAAGAATGAGAATGAGCACTGAAGGACTGCAGAAACATGGAGAACTTGAAGCTCTTGGGTGTTCAGGCATAAGAACATGGAAGGAGTTATCAAGTGAGCTTCGGAGTTGTAGAGGTTGAGCTCTTGAGGATAACGCAGGATTTAGAAGGGAAGGGATTTGGAATTGAATGAAGTATCTCTTGTCAGGGCAAGCCTAAAATCAGAATGAAATAGAGGATAAGGAATTTCTAACAGGCAATAATGTGAAGAGCCTGTGTTTGCCTGCTAGCCAGTTTTATTAGGTCTCCTAATATGGCAATTGCTACCAAAGCCATAATATGTACAGACTACAGTTGTCTTTGAAGAGATACAATCATAATCCTGGCAGGTGTGAGATAAGAGGTTAAATGTTGGATGGATTGGTGAGCAGGTGCAACCATGTCCTGAGAAATGTGGAATCCTCTTTTTGTGGTTTAAAAACAAATGATAAAGCAGTGTCTAACTGGAACTGGATACAAAAATGACTTAATCAGAGACAAAGGCAATTTTACAAATTATTGTACTTGTCTACTCTGCAAGTGGGATGGCACTGTCTAGGAGACAAGTTGGCTAAATTAGGCTGGATTCTAGCCATGCTACGCACAGACCTTATTCAGGCTTGGAGTTCTTTGGGTCCTCTCCTGATGATAACCTGATGACCACCAGTTATCCGATTTGATAGACAAAATCAAATTCTTGGTTGTCTCATAGAAATTCATGCAATGCTGAGAAACTGTCCCCATTGCTTGGTGCTCCCAATCTGCTTGTCTCAAAGACTACAAAACAAGCATTAGGTTGCTTGCACTCTTCTATCCTTAAAAGTAAGTTACTCCCTCATCCAGTTAACTAAAGTCCATATGTTAATAATAAAATACTATGTTAATAGTATTGTCAACTGGATCCAACCTGTGTGAACTGCTACACAGCCCACTTTTTGTTCTGTTGACATGCCCATAAATATCCATACAGATTAGTTCCATGGACTGACATTTGCGAAACTATTTATACACATTGAGACATCCGCCAGATCTTAATATCTGAACTGATTGTTAATGACACTAATATGAAAATTTTTCAAAGTAAAATTACTCATTACAAATGTGGCATTATTCACATGGCCAATTGTCAAATTACTTGCAACCTCATTTACCATTGTCAGCGCTGTTGGGTACCAGAGTCAAGATTAGGTCTTTCGTGGAAGACACTGCTTGCCACCTAGTGCCTTGCCTATAGGTTGTCATGTGTGTATTTTTGTACACCTGCCCTACTGCAAATCTCCTCACCACTCATTTTCCAACAGTCTGTTGTGAGAGTCATGGTAGCAGAAGTGTTTGTGGGTGGATGGCATATGCTGGCACTACATGTAGCACATAGCAGTCCTCTAAGCACAGCAAAACAGATTTGGTATGTCATGATGTCTTTTTTTGACCTTGGTGGCCCAGATGGGTTACCCAAATATTTCCATCTGCGCTATTTCCATTGTACAATCCATTCCCACACAGCACTGGCTGGCATTCAGGAGCTGATATGGACATCCAGTGTAGTCCTCGCAATTGGGGCGGTAACTAAAGTGGTTATTCTGCTCCTAGTATTTCAGTTGCTTTCTGGACTCCAGCACAGGTGTTGCAGATCTCTTTCCTTTGGGCTGTGTGGCTAGCTTCTCATTCCTAATATTTGTATCTTCAAAATCACAGTGATTTTCTTCAGATTCCATCAGCAACCTGCAGGATATTTTATACTCTACCACCATCTCAGATATGGCACTGGGTCACTGCTGCAGTGCAACTTGTTTCACTTGTCGAAAGGCTTATTGTTATTCAACTTTGATTTTGTGCATGGGTCACTTAAGCTTGGGGTGATCCTCTCTCGTTACTCTCTTGTCCTTTTGGGATAACTAAAGGCCGTGTCCTAACACTTTTCAACTAGGCCTAATCTACTCCAAATGTTTTTTTGTTGAAAGCAAGAATGATTTTCCGCTGCGTGCAAGGCTGAGGGTTCTTGGGATGTCTGTAAGGCAAAGAGAGGGTTTTGAGTTGAGCGGAGATGGTTAGAGCAGGTTTAGTGCCTCAAAACAGGGGTATCTACAGTCAGGACTCTACTTTCAGGAAAGTGGTGCAGTGAGAAATTCTCCCCTTCCATTCCTCCACACCATGCAGAAGAACTCCCAGTTCCTTTATCCTTTTGAAAACATAATTGTAACCCTGGAAATACAATATCCTAATTATCATAAGGCTATTGGATAATTGTATTAGGCATATAGCATGTACTAGGCTATCTGGCAATTAAGCAAGTGCATTGAGGGTGGTTGGGCACTGGAACAGGCTCCACAGGGAAGGGGTCACAGCACCAAGCCTGACAAAGTTCAAGAAGTGTTTGGTCAATGCTCTCAGGTATGTGCTGTGATTCTTGGGGTTGTCTTATGCTGGGCCAGCACTTAGACTTCGACGATCCTTGTGGATATTCTATGATTCCAATTAGAAATTTGTAGTATTACATTGCATATTCTTTCCAGAGCATGTATTCTCACAGTTGAAATTGGCTGCAGATAAAGCATCATATATGGATAGCAGAAACCTCAAACAACAGAGAAAGAGCTACTTTTAATCACTCACAGTGAGTGCTACATCAATGCTCAAGAAATTTTTCTTAAGAATTTCAGAGACTAACCAAAGTTTTGGAAGAGGAAAAAACTGAAAAAAGTACTGTTTTCATCAGCTGAAATGAAAAAGACATTTTGCCTACTGAATTTTAAGCATGTATGTAAAGAAAAGTTTTGCTCAGTTTTGGCTCCAGTATTTCCTCAAGTATTCATGTGAGGTTTTTTTTGTAGTCCAAAATTTATTGAAAATACAGGCTCATGCAAGCCATTATCAGACAGCAGAAAAACAGGAGGTTTTTCCCTTCAATAAAACTGCTGACAATTTAAATTAGATTTCTCAGGCTTTTCTTCCCAGAGTCATGGTATTCTAGTAAAAAAAATTGAATAGTTTATTTGATTCAGCTACCATATAGCTTTCAGAGTGTCAGAATAGATTTTTAAAGGGCAGAAAATAGAGAAAACCTGATGAGAAAATGATGAACTTTTCAGTATTATTCTTTGATGTTGTGAACCCATAGATTTGCCACATGTTCAGTATAGCTTGGTTTAAAACGTGAGATACTTTCCTTGTGTGATCAATCTATCACTGAGCAAAGGCAAGTGCTTTTGACCCAATGTAGTAAATAAAATGTTATCACTCATATTTAAATTATTAGGTGACATTTCAGTGTAGGAATATTTTCACACAGAGCCCTTGTGAATTACTTGATTTCTTCATATGTTGAAGGGAATATTCTTAAAAGCAGGCCAATGATTTACTTCGGCTAGTAATTATTGTCACTTCTTAGTGACCTTCAGCAAGGGCATCCCTAGTGGCAGGTGGCAATTCTTAGTCGTAAAAAAACCCACAGGTTTTAAAGTTCATTACCAAATAAATGAATACTTTGTAACTGTAAAGGCCTGCTTGTTCCCATCAGACAAATTTTGACCTCTGAAAACTGGTAAGAATTCTGCAGCTGGAGAAATCACTGCTGCCATGAAGCAGAGGCTGCGCTCTCCAATCTCCACTGGTGTTCACTGTTTTCCTGGAAGTCCAGTCTGGCCTCACAGGTGAGGAATACCCAAGAATTTCACTTGTTTGTCTTCTCCAACTATATTCAAGTGAGGAAACATCTATATGGCAGGCACTATAACAAAGTTAATGGAGATAAATTGAATTCCCTAGCAGACAGGTTCTTCCTCATTCGATACACGACATACTACAGGACTGCCTGTGTTCAAACAGTGATGTAACAATGCACTCTGAGTATGTGCAATAGCCAAGGGCTCACAAACAGCCCTCTGCAAAACATATCTGCACCTCACTGCGAAACTCCCAGTGCATTCAACAACCACTAAAAATGGGGATCTTTATGCTGATTTTTTCTAAAAGATTCTCTAATACTTTATCCTTCCTTTATAGGCCATTAAATAGTAAAGATATTTGAGATAAGAATGGAGGGTTTTATTTACATTATGTACTTATATGCCTCCTTTTTTACAACCTTGTACTGTCTTTGGAATAGAGATTTTTTTTCAATTTTTACAGTTTGTGTGGTCAAAAAGTACACTGTCTTCAGAGCAGTGTGTGAACAAATATAATGGTATGACACTGACAAAGGAATTTCATGTCTGTAGTTCACAAAAGGTCACCAAAACTGCTCTTAGTGATCAGCTGATTTTACTCAGTGATAGTTCTTTAGAATGGAAAATCAGCCATGGTTCAATATAAGTCAGCTGCTAAACATCCCATAATATAAATTGGAAATTAAGGACATTTCTCTTCCACAAGAACAAATATTCTTCAAAACTCTTTGCCCTAATTGCTGTGGTTTAACCCCAGCTGGCAATTAAGTACTATGCAGCTGCTCACTCATTCCCCCACTCCAGCACACTGGGGAGGAGAATCAGAAAGAGAAGGTAATCCTTGTTGGTGGAGACCGGAAAAATTTAACAATAGAAACTAATTATGGTTGTTAATATTATTGTTGTTGTTGTTGTTGTGTATTTGCTAATAGTAATTATAATAATTGTAATTGCAAGGAGAGGAAGAGAGAATAACAGAACCCAAGAGAAACAAGTGATGCACAACACAATTGGCTCACCACCCACTGACCAATACTTCTTCATTCCCATCTGCCCATCACTTCTTCAATCCTTTTCCAGGTAACTCCCCCAATTTACATACTTGGCACAACATTCTCTGGTATGGAAAATTCCTTTAGCCAGTTCAGATCACATGCCCTGGCCATGCTTCCTTGTGGCTTTTTATGCAGCTCCTCACTGGAAGTGCAGGAGACACTGAAAAGCCTTTGACTTCAGGCAAACTCTAGGCAACAGCTGAAACATTAATGTGTTATCAACATATTCTCATAGTAACCCAAAACACAGCACTGTACCAGCTACTAAGAGGAAAATGAACTCTGTCCCAGTCCAAACCAGAACACTAATCCATCTAACTAGAGTGTACTTTTTTTACAAAGAGTTCTACGTGGACATTTTGACTGAAAAGTTTTAGAGACTGATGAAGACTGTAAAAATTTATGTCTGCTTTTGAGGACCAAAACTAGTGAAGGAAGCATACAACACAGATGTACTAGAATCTGAGTTTTCACATGATACTATCACAAGTTTGTCATGTTACTCCCATTGTGAAATACTTATTTTATTCCATCATCTACCCAATGACCAATTTCAGCCCTCCTGTTCTTGCCCACACAGAAACATAAAAAACATCTCTGTGGGATTAAAATAATTACGTTTATGTGCAATCCTCTCATTATTCAGTTTGTAAGTTTTCTAAAAGATAAAACAAGTTCACTAGATGGGACAAACCATTCTTCAATCATGGTAAGAAGTACTTATTAAATCCCTTACTGCAAATGAACAGTATTTCATTTTCTTTGCAAATGTTACTGTTAGGAGTCTATAACTGCAGTAGTCAAGATAGATGTTTCTAAGTCTTTCCTGCTATTTGTAACTAGGCAGCCTGTGATCTTACTTTCCTTACAGCCTGTTATGAATGGATGATGTAGGTTTAAATCAGCTCTTGCCTTTTTCTCAGGCCTCTGGCAGCAGGAAGTCATGTTATTGAGGTGGCCAGCACCCCAAGACCCATGAGTTCTTTAATTGATTGAATTGATTGAATTGATTGGTTGATTCAGTCTATAATAAAATGAATTATTTATTAACAGACACAAAACTAACAGACGTAAGATGTAAAACAGGCTATTATGACACAGGGATAAAACAAAAGGTCTTAGAATACACACAGTGTTAAATGTACCTTTAAATTTACAGCTAGCTAAGAAGTAGTATAACTTAGGATCAAGTATTTCTTACCATCCAATCTATGTCTTTTGGTCACTGAGGTTTTTTTCTTTTATCTCTTTCCACATCTGCTCTCATACCAAGGTGTGTACTGGGGCTGGAGTTTCAGACTCTCAGGCTCCTGGGAGAGACCTCTTGCTGGGCTCTCTGACCCTTTGCTGGGCTGTTAATCTGGCCTGAGTTATCTCTTCCAAATGCCCTAGCCATGAGAGAGGGGATGTCCTGCCACACAGCCTCCAAGATGAAATTATTTTTTGATCATTATGACTCAAGGTACATTGCTCACCTGGAATTCAGAGGAATTTTTTACTATTGTTTAGTGGGCCTATGGAAGAGCTTTGCATTTATTCTGTGCTTTTATTTGGGTAAGTCTTAGAGCCACATTTAAGATAGATGCTCCAGGTTCTAAAAATTGACCACTCATGTACAAATCTCTGGAGTAGTTTAAAATATCAAAGAAAGTACCTCAGACACTGATTATGGCCAACAGAGCAGAAGAATTTGCAGAAGTTTTGATTCCCATTTCCTGAACTCATACATTAAGATATAGACCGGAGAGATAGATAAATGAGAACCTGTGACCCATACAACACCATTAACTTCACTCAACAGGTCCTTTTGCAAGAGGCTGAGCATTCAGGAATGAGGTTTTAAAAATCTATATGAACAGAACTTGCTTCATTGAATGCTCATTCATGCCACTGGCATCTTCATTAGAGATGTGTATTCTGTTCTGGATTAAATGGTTTTCCTTTCAATTTGAAGAGGGACAAAGAGGTGTGTGAAATTATTCCTTTTAATTGATCCTTTTTACATAGTTAAGCAACATTTTTAGTTCAGGATTTCTGAGATGGTTGGCATGAAAAAGAGCCTAGGCAGTACTTACAATCTGGCAGATATGCTTAACTTCTCAAACCTTTATTTTCTGCGTCACAAAGCTGTATATACTTGTAACCTGCACTTACAAGCACCTGATCTGAATGGAAAATAGTATACTTTTTTTTATTGCTTTCTTGAAGCTAATGTTCTGTGGCTCTGCTGACTCTCAGGGTTTTTCTCAAACTTTAGGAAAAGTAAATATGTTTAACTGATTATGGGGATTTTGCTGAATGTCATGTGAAGATTATTGCAAAAAGTGGAATATTTTCTTCATCTTAGAAACTCTTTGTTCAGCAGTACTTGAAATGCCTTCTTTCTATTCATTAATTAATTGTCTCAAAAGATAAAGCAGACAGATTGGACAAGATTGGTATCTGATCATAAGTTAGACTTCAAGAGTGCTGGCAATCTGGATTCATATTTCTTTAGTTTAGAAGTGCACAATGGCTTGAATTTTCCACAACTGTAAATTGTCCTAATTCAGCCCTATTTATTTAAAACCTTTAGATATATAGAAATATTTTAACTTTAGAAGCCATGTGATAAAAAAAGCTTATCTTGACGGCAAGCCCTGAATGTATAACTCCCAAATTAAATATCCAGGTTTGATATGCAGCCAAAAAAATGAATATTTCATCCATAAAAAGATACTGTATTCTACCCTTATCAAGCATATAAATCATAACTCCAGAGAAAATAAGAGAGTTAAAATAGATTAAAATTGATGTGGGAAAAGACTTGAAATTACAAACGTGCCACTGCCATCCGTATAAATGTTTTCTTTTAATTCAATTAAATCCTATAATAGTGATCTCTGTATATATATCAAAAGTTTATCTAAACAGACTGAAAATATATGATAATGGTACACAAAAATAGAGTCTATGCATTTATGGGGAGTAATGATAAAGCTCATAAGTGAGGAAGCTGGAACACATGGAGTGAAAGATGTCCTCCCACTAAACAGTTAGAATTCAGATGCCCATTAAAAGCTCAGCAGCACAGAGGAAACAACGTGAAGTGTTCTTCTTTCGCTGTTTTACTGTGACAGTTTGCAACAGCATGGAATATTCTGAAGTGTACATTATAGAATGAGTCATTCCCGTTGACAATTTTGGCCTGGCCTCCCTTTTGATAGCTTCACCACTCGATATTGCATTTAAGATCTATCCATAAAGAGTTTGATTCATCCATTCCAAGCTACTTGACCTTGGCTTCAAGCCATCAGGTATCATGCTTTACCACTACAGCTGAACAGCAAATAAAAGAACCCTAGGAAAGTCAACATTAAAGAGAGCTGAGGAAACAGTGATGAGATTAATTAAATGAAAAACTGTTTACAATAAGAGAGATAAATGAAATTCTGGTCATTAATAAGAGACTTACAAGAAAATCTGGCATATTTAGAAAAATCCATAAAATAAAGGACAAAGCTATCTTTTCATCACCAGAGTAAAATGGAAAGCAATCCAACTATGAATGCTGCATGCTGTGGAATTAATTACCCACTTCTACCACCTTGTGGAGACATAATATTAAATAATATGACAGGTCCGTGTAGGAGGGAAGAGCCATCAAGTGACTATATAATAGGCTGACACCTGACAAACATGTTTTATGAGCTATTATATCCTTCCTGTGAAGAAGGGACTCTTCAGGACTTTCATCCTGAAGGGTAAATTTGGACAGCTGTGGGATCTTTACACTGATCAAGTGCTGTGGATCATTCATCATGCATTTTATTTTCAATAATACCACCTTTGCAATTAAAAACAAAGATCTTTGAAGGGAGTGTGGACACTTAATTCTCTCATATGGAATGAAGTATCTGCAATCATCTTAGTATCATGATTGTACCTGGAAGAGATAACAACTATGGACACAGAGAGCAGGATTGACTTTTGCTTGTACAATGTCAGCAGTCACAGACTATTAGGAATGAGGGGGATTAGCTTAAATGGTAGAGCAATCATTTAGCATGAGAGAGGCAGCAGGATCTATGCCCACATTCTCCAGTGTTTTTCCCCTGTGCTCAGCACTGGTGAAGCTGCAGGTCTAATCGTGTTTTCAGCCCCTCAGTTCAAGAAAGACATTGAGGTTCTGGGGCATGTCCAGGGAAGGACAACGGAGCTGACGAAGGGTCGGGAGCACCCGTCCCATGAGGAGCAGCTGAGGGAGCTAGGGTTGTTTAGCCTGGAGAAAAGGAAGCTGAGAGGGGACCTTGCTGCTCTCTACAAATACCTGAAAGCAGTCTGCAGCGAGGTGGGGTTGGCCTCTTCTCCCAGGTAACAAGTGACTGGACCAGTGAAAATGGCCTCAACTTGCACCAAGGGAAGTTTAGACTGGACATTAGGAAAATTTTTCAGAGGAAGAGTGGTCAGGGAAGTGGTTGAGTTGACCATCCTTGGACGTGTTTAAAAGGCTTTTGGATGTGGTGGACTCGGCAGCGCTGGCTTAATGTTTGGACTCAATGATCTTGGAGGTCTTTTCCAACCTTGGTGGCTCCACGCCTCAGAGCAAAGATTGATGCCCATACCAGCAACAGTAAAGACAACAAAACTTTGTGTGATTTTGCATTTTGAGAGTTTCTATTGACAAACTGGGTTCTAAACACTTGCCCTGAGCTTGTCAAATGATATTATGTCAGTATGAAAGCTTAGAAACTGAATCAGTGGGAAGAGGAAGGAAAGCTGACTTCCCCTCCTTATTTCTGCTATCTTATGTCTAGTCCATAACCCAGCATATGAAAAGGCCTCATGAGATTCAAAGTTGCATTCAGTACACATCATACTTCCATGAATCTTTTCTGAGGTCAGTGTTGACTGTCCCATTACGCAGAAAATTTAGACTATATTACAATAGGAAGCAGTGCTGATTTCAGGATGGGAATGCGAGGGTTTTTGTTCAGTTGGTTTTTAACATTGGGCAAGATCTGGTGTGGTCTCGGGGAAAAAATGTGCCTTGGTGGCTGGTGTGCTCCCGGAAAGCATATGGAATGAACCCAATCCATGACATCTTAGCAAAGACCGTGCTGTGAACCACTGCATGGTGAGTGGGGACAGTCAGCTAAAATGCACTGCAGAAGGGTATTTCTGGTGGGATAAAAGCTGGAGGCAAGCCTCCAGATCAGTCTTCCGGATGCCAGGAGGTTTTCAACATCAGAGGAGGAACATCATCACTACAGGGGCAGTTTCCGCACGAAATTCAGTCTGTCCCAAAATGCAAATACTCTAAGGATGTTAAAGGAAACCTGAATATGTTACTCCAAGCTTCTAAATATCTCTAGAACACTGGTACTGCAGCCTACAGTATGAGTTCTTATATCAGTCCCATTCCATCCATTTTTAGTTCAGTTGACATATTTTTTAAATCTACAAGTATTTCTCAATACCATTTTTTTTCATGCTCATTATTAAGATTTTGCTACTGATATTTTGCCAAAAGTATTTCATAAAGCAACTGCACAATATGTTCATGCTCAGTATCTCTCACAAGAGATCTCCCCCCTTGTGGCAGATTTAGTATTATTACGTCTTTTCTTAGATTAATTAATCTATCATCTAAGTCCAGCATCATCTGCATGATGAAAGTCCTTTATGCTATCTGATCTTCATTCCTCAGCCGTGCTGTATTCCAGCACCGTAACAGGTTGTGAAAATATCCATCAAGGATTTAACCAGCTGGTGGTTATTTTTGTATAATGCCTTTCTGTCTGCTTAGGGCCTGTTGCTCATGGGGGAAAAGCCTGATCTTTTAAAATTACCTTCCTTCTGACCTTTTTTTTTTGGTTGGTTGATTGGTTGGTTGGTTGGTTTTGTTGGTTTGGGGTTTTTTTGCTGTTCCATGAAATTTGCAACGATGTCATGCAACAAGAATTCTTGAAAATCATAGTTTGTTCTTTTATGCCTAGCTTCAATCTCTGTATAGAATTCATATGAATAAAGGTCTATATTTGACATCACCCTGACAGTAAGTACAAAATCCCTACGGCAGTGCTAAAAGTCTGTGACTCAGTGAAATTGCAAGGCTAAATGTTTAAGGCGTTGATCACAGCACTAAGCCTGCCTGAGTTCAAGAAACGTTTGGACAATGTTCTCAGGCACATGGTGTGATTTTTGGGGCTGTCCTGTGCACAGCCAGGAGCTGTACTTTGGTGATTCTTGTGGGTCCCTTCCAACTTAGGATATTCTGTGAGTCAGTGATTCTGTGATTTTAATCACACTGAGATCCTTTCAATTCCTTCATGTTCTGGGATTGGAAAACCAGAATATATTAATATCTCTACACCTCTGCACCAGAGAAGATAGTGGAAAATGAAAGATGTTAAAGAAGAAAACAAAAGGGAATCCTTTATCCTTTAAAATGAAGAACTCATTAGATATAAATGTTTTGCGTAACATGAGCTATTTCTTAAATTCAGATGAAAGTCCATATTGACATAAATTGAGATGTATCTGTATCTTTCAATGTCAGAAACGAATTTATTTCCCTAAAACTGATATTCTACTTTGCTTAATGAGAATGCTCTTCTTGTGGATAACAGCTGACAAGCTGGGCTAATTTAAAAATGCTTTAATGCATATCAATCTCAGTGAAAGCTTACTACAAGATTTTCGTCATGGAAACTATTGTAGAGAGGGCTGATAAAGTTTTAAATAATATTAGACAACAAAATCCCTTAGATCACCTTAGATAATTTCTTCATTTTAACATAGAAATTAAAGGAAAATTAAATATATTTCAACATATTGATTTTACTACAATCACATATTTCAATTTAGCATTTTTCTTAGCAATAAAAAACTTGGAAATTTAGTTTTTTGCAATCATAGTAGAGCAACTTTATTCTGTATTTGAACTGCATCATTGCATTGGTGTAATTGTCACTCTTGAAATTTTGGGAAGAGAATATATATCCTTTTAGATGCCTCTTTCAATAATCATATCCTAAAGATATGATTAATCAGACTCAATCAAAATAATTTTGATTTCATTTTTCATCAAGTACACAATGTACATCAATGTGGCAGCTATCCAGCAAATGAAAATGAAAATTTGTTTGGAGTATATCTACGTAGAATAGAGCTGTGCATAGCAGTTTTCCCAGGTAATGTTAAAAGGGGATTCCTATTATAAACTGAAAATTGAAAAAAACTTAAAAACCTGGTTATAAACCATTTGTTTGCCATGGGGAGATTTTTGTTGTTGTTATTCCTGTTCGTTGCCTTACCACCCAACTACATCCAGCCTTTATATATTGACTGAAAATTTTAGCAGCTGGTCTTAAAAAGATTAGTAATGAAAGTTGTTCTATTCCCATTTACTTCATCTTTTCACCAATTAGTCTTCCATTCTGAATTATTCCTGATACTTGTAGAAATAAAACTTGAGTACCAGCATCATAAGAACTTAGTTTTCTAGAGTCAAGCAGCTGTGTATTTTAGCTGTTGTGCTACAGTCTCATATGGCTTTTAGAAATGCATGTCAACAAAACTACAAGCCAACAGTCTATCAGCGGCTATTTCATCAAAGACAGTGTGAAAATTGACTTTGATTTAAGAGTGATTAATTAAGGAATGGAATAGGTAAAGATCAAGCACTCTGCTTGCTCACAGAGTAGTGGACCCCAGAACAGCAAAGCAATCACACAACACAAAGATCTCTGACCTGTGTCTTCCTACGTTTTAATTTCTAAGGTTTTCAGCCTGAAGCTCTTATACCTGAAAAAAAGGGCTCCAGTTGCATGTATTATTTTTGCCTGGTGCTCATGAAAACAGAGTTTTTAAGATTCCTTTATCTTTTAAAGCTAGTAGGTGCAAATTAAAGATAAATTAAAAATTACTAGCTAAAACTGGAAATGGCAACCAGGCAATAAGAGCGTTTAAAAAAATGTAACTGCTCTGACATGTGTGATTCAAGTCCTGCTGAAGTTTTGGTCATGAGTTCTTGCTAATCCCAGCCCAGTAAAATGTGTGAGTGGCTGAAAAACTCCTATGTCCCACGGCCCAGTTCACTAGTAATCATTCTGCCATTCTGTGATGGTGGAAGAGACCACTCAAGACCACAGAAACCAGAAACCATAGACACCCCACAGATATCATTAACTTCCTGAAGCTTTGGGGTTTTTTTAATGTGATAAACTCTATGGCAGTCTAAACAGTTACTAAAGGAATGTTTTAATGCAAGTTCAGGGATCACAGAATAACCGAATATGCTGGAAGTGGCCCACAAGGATCATGGAGTCAAAATCCTGCACAGGACCATCCCCAAGAGTCACACCATGTGCCTGAGGGCACTGAGATCTCACATGTGCAAAAAACAAGGAAAAGAGTAGAGATGTTGACCAGGTAGATTCCTGCTTGAGAACCTTCATGGCTGTAGTGGTGAAACTCCTAAAGTATTCAAGGTATGTCACCTGTCATCCGACCTTACTAAAAAGTTCAAGGGAGTCATTTCCTCCTCACAGCGAAAATGCAGCTTTCTTTGATAGATGTTAACACTTCTGTTTTAGAAATACCCACTCTTGCCCTGTGCCTCACAGAGAAACTTCCTCTAACTTTCTCGATGCAAAGGAAATGTTGATTTCTTATTTGAAGCACTAATGAGACTACATTACTTACATCTTTCTTCTGTGATGGGTAATTAAAGAAAATAGGGACTATTCCATTCACTGCTAAAAGTTGTTGAATTTAAAAACTGTTTAAAAGAATGTAATTAACTGTTTGAAATCTTGTACCGAGTCAGTAGGGAATTTTTCAGCTTTGATAAATTTAATTTTCGTTCAAATTGAGCATATTTCCTTTTCTTTAATAGTTTTAGATCAGATGTGATAAAAAATCGTTATTTAGAAAAATGTAAAGTGGCTTTAAAAGAATGTTTGGATTTTTATTTTATTTGAGATGATATTTTACCCAATTCCACATGTCTCTAATCACATTACACAACCAGGCTCATTCCTTTTCTCAGAATTATTCCAATATATTAGAAAGTGATATTATTTTGTCTCCAAAATAAGCTTGTGGGAAAAAAATGAAATCCTGGGATGCCAGCAGAAATCAAGCAGGCATATTCAGCCTGAATGAAAACTGAATGGAATGTCCAATTATTTACAATTCGCTTTAAGCAATATACCCTGTAGACCTTCTAGTGAAGCTAAACATTTACACAGCTCAGATGACTTTTTCATTAGAATTGGGGAGTATTTTTGGATGACTCAGTGTACCGTGACTACCCATTGGAGGGTTGAAGCCTGAGAAGTTTCTTTCTGAAGAGTCAAATAATTCTCATCTGAAGCTGTGCACAGTTCAATATTATTAATGTTTAGCAACACAATCCTGCAGAGTATGGATGAGGATTTGGTCATGGAAATTGATTTAGGCTTTGAACACTGAGTTTTTTTCCTTGCTCTATGGAGAGATATATCATAGAGGTGCTTGACAGGTTTCTTATAGTTCTCAAATGTGGTTGGGATATTGGTGAGGTCAGAATGCACACAATATGAGAGTCTATGTGTGCAGACACGCATAATCAAGCTGGGCACCACAGAACAAAAGTGAGACCAGTTCCTGCCCAAAGAGCTGGCAATATAAATAAGATAGATAATACGTTGTATTCTTGGTGTCATAAATATTCTTACTTATTGACTTCATCCCCAACCATGTAAATTTGATTAATGATCCTAACCATAAAAATACAATTTTGTGCGTCAATAGTAGCAGGATAGCAAGCTGGATAAAGGATAGAGGAATATGAGCTGCATCCCCACTGCATCTTGCAATCCAGAGAAGGCAACGCAGAATAAAAAGGTATGCAATACAAATTGTTTTGTGATGCTGTAGAGATACACTTTAACTTGAAGAAGATTGCTTTCATGGCCACAGGTGCAAGTAACTATTTGCAGAAAGAACAAAGTTTTCTTGTAAAGCCATTCTCACAAGTGAGTTTTCCTCAGCCTTTCATAACATTGAGTTTTTAGGGAGTAAAGCTGTTTTTAAGGGTCATTACACTAGCTTCTGGGCATATGACAGACTTCACTGTCACAATGAAAAGAAATAAACTCAGATAACCAAGGTTTAGATGTTGACGCACAACATGTCCTTGGGAAAATCAATGTTCAAAGTAAAAACTAACTGCTTTAAACCATCTTTTGTTGGAGTACTCCTTAGTTCCAACACCGCTGTAGCTTTTTTTTTTTTGCATTAATCCACACAGCTATTCAAAGTGCTAAGCAACAGTGCCTCCAAGCTGTTTTTTGACACTGTTGATTCAGTTTAGTAATGTACAGCAGAGTAAAATGACGTATTACAATAATTTATTCAATTTTTTTTTTTAATGGAGTAACTCAGCAAGTGAAACCCTTTTGAACCCCTGCAAGCTTTTTTATTTGAGTGAGGTGGGAGTATGTTCTTCAGCTGAACAGAGCCCTGCGTGACTCAACTCTGCTTGCAGAAATTGTCAGATACAAAATTATGTGTCTTGTTTGTATTATCATGCACAGGGATGTTTACTACTTTACACTTGTTTTTCCTAAAAAAACTAATATACATAATACCAGCTGTGCTATCAACAAATGTCTCACCAAAAACGAAAGTTAAGACAAAACTAACACACAATATTTAAACTCTGTGTTTTTATATATTTACATTTTCTAGCAAGATGTTTTTGAAACATTTTGTGCAAGTTAGATGTAAATGAGCAATAAAAGTCTTCTTGTTCTTGTGAAGAAATATCTCCTATGACACATGCATTTTCTCAATTGTGAAAACATTTTCTTGCTGTGAACAGTTCACATTTGCCAACTTTAAGATTATAGATTACCCACACCAAGCCGAACCCTGGACTATCATTCACTGGGCTACAATTTTCATTTACAGCAGTAAAAATCTAGGGAAATTCCTTTATAGAAATTTACTCTGATGACAGCTTTACAGTGCTTTACTGTGAAAAAGATTTTTAAACCTTTCAAGCCTCTCTTCTAATCCCATTTCCAAAGCATTGCCAAGGTTCTGTTGCCCTCAGAGAGAAAAGAGTATAAAATTATAACAAACTGTAGGCATTCCACATAAAGATATTAAGCACACATCCCAAAAGTTGTGTGAAACAGAGTTAGAATGGTTTACGTAGAAGATCCTGTTATTGACTAATTTACTTTCCCATTATGCTGGACAAAACGAAATACCACACTTTATTGATTTGTCTGTCTCTTTTTTTAAGGAAGACAAGCTGGCATTTTTCACAAGCAACCTGAAGTGGTTTGTCCAGCAACCGAAGTGCAACATGAAATGGTTTTCCTACCTAGACACAGTAAAATGTTTGAATCTGACAGGGAAGAATTAGAAAGGAAAAAGATTTTGAGCTGTTGGCACGTGTTGACACAGTATTAGCACCAAGCAGAAAGCAAAATCATGATTTAAAGGGAAGTCAATGGTTCACACTAGTTGTAATGGGCCAAATCTCTCCATCCTCATTGCAATTTGCATCCCAGACCTGTCCCAGGTTCCCTGTGATCCTGACACTTCTCGGCATTTGTGACGGCCGAACAGAGGACAGACTGGGGCAGTACAAGGCCATATCATGTCCATTCAGTACTCTTGGGACCATAGCAAGACAGAGACTGTCATGGCCAAATTCTCCATTTTGGGAACAACTCTCTGCAATGGGCTCTAAAGCCCATTTTCCTGTCTCTTCAGCTCTGACTGTAGTTTTAAGCACCAGTTTGGGCTGGTGGCTGATTTAACTGGGTTTCAATGAAGACGGCAAAGATAAATCTAGATTGCAGGGGTGTCAGCCCACGGGTGCCAAAGGCATTCCCTAGCTGCCAATGAAGAGAAGAGAAAGATCAGCCTGCTGGAGAACTGCAGGTGTTTGTTGTCACTGTGAATTTTCAGGAAAGCTCTGAGGAGTTGAAATGTCAGCACACATCCTTGCTCCATATTCTCCTTTTTTGTGTTGAACAAACTCTTAGATTTCTTAAATAACAAGGTTTTGTACCAAGAGGGAAGGTCAGTGATGCAATTTGAGCACTGCAGGCATTTGCCATTTAAGGGGAAAGAACGCAAATTAGAACATGACAGAAACAGAGACATAGAAAAAGTCAGATTATCACAAGGACAGGACAAACATACTGAAAGGACAATACCAGCTGTAGAGGGCAACTGTCACCCATGCAAACACGAATAAAGAAAAAGCAGGAAAGATCAGCAGGGTAGTGAGAAATTGGGGGAACTTTGAGCCTGATACAGAAAACAATAAACAAGAAAGCTGAGAGACTCTTGTTGCTATTCTTTAGTTCAGAAAAAAAATGAGAAAGATGATGGTATAACATTTATATGTGTGTATTTGTTTACATTTAAACAAATTCATGTAGAGGAGACCCTGCACAATCAAATCCTGGTCTGGGCTGACACAAATAACCACAATTTCATCCTGTCTTTTGGATTTTTCCATACACAGCTCCTAAGAGAAAGCAAACTTTCTCCTGTCAGTTTTTGTGACCTGTTGGCTTAACTGTAGGCATTATTACTTCAGATCAATTGACCTTGTATTAAATTTTTTATTTAGCATTAACAGCTTTTCTTCCTTCCTAATTTCTTTCTCTCCCTTTACCCCCAGGTCTTTGTATGCCTGTGTATATGTACACAAGTAAGGATTGTCTATCCTTTGCTCTTTCTTTTTAGGCTTCTCTCAAAAGACTAACCTTATTCACCCTGAAGGTTTCCTCCTATTCCTATTTGAATTAATCTCTTCTGAACACAGATGTCCTCCAAATTAGGGGTTTTGTTAAATCCCTGTTACAAAGCTGAGTGTTTCCCTGACATTATTCCTATGTGATCCGTTCAAGGTGAGAGCAAAAACTTTTTATTAAACTGTGGCTGTAAAAACTGTCTCTTGGGTCTCAGTCTAGTGCTTCCGCCTGGGTACTTTTACCCCAGATGCACAGTCGTGATCTCACCGTGCCCAAGAAGTACCCACAGATACTTGTGGCAAGCCATGGGCACCAAAAAAAAGAGTGAGAATGTAGTCAGACAAGCAGTAACTGCTTTAACTGCGAAGAACCATCTCATAATGTCTATAATCTATACTTTCTGAGTGAGATCAGCACATATTTGTAGGCAGTTTAGTGGCAGCTTAGCTTGTAGCATAGGACAAGTAATTCCTCCTTTGGCTTGCATTTTGAGATGTTTTATTGTGAGTCATCAGCTGGAATGCAATATAAGACTGAACAACTGTATTTTATTATCATGTCCACGTTATTCCCATCTCCTGAAGGTTTAAAATTATGTCTGTTTCCCAAAAGAAAAAAAAAAAAAAAGAGACATCACTTGCCAATGAATGGAGTGTGTGAATCAAGGGCCAGAATCAAATGTTACAACTAGTAGCTGTCTAATGGAGTGTGAATGATTCTCATTGGAAGAAGTGACTCAAGGCAGGCTTCTGGTTTAATTCACTCAAAAAATAGTGAGGTTTCTTAATAAAATATCCTTTGTTCCTCACAGCTAGAAAAGAGTCAGAAAATCATCAGGGCAGAAGTAGCTTCTGAAAATAATTTTTAGGATCAATTCTAGCTTTACAGAACTGTAAATGCATTAAAGCCAATTGAGTTATATGACTAAAGACCTGTAACAAATTAACTCACAAAGATGTCAGACAAGCAGAAATATAAGCAATTCCAAGAAATTTTGAAGAAGAGAGGGATGGGAAAAAAAAGGCAATTCAGGAAATTAGCTTATTGAAACCTGTGTTTGTGGCTGGTATAGAGAGTACAAAATACACATTCTGTATTTTACATTGTTTTCATTTAAGTTGGCTCATCATCTTTGCTAAGTGTTTTCCTTCTTTCATATTAATTTGGCCATGATTTCCCAATCAGGCACAAAAAACTTCCCCCCTTATTAAGGTGCTTTGCTAAAAGGGTTCAAGCAGGTATTTGAGAAAGCTGGGCTGAAAGAAGAATGGTAGAAGGAGTAAGGGAGATGTAGGGAGACTTTAATTATTTTCTGTCATTTCCACCATTTTAAGACTAGAAATGTATGTAAGGTAATTAATAAAATGGTAAATTAGTCTTCTTGATTAAAATAGTTTGATTTCTAATTGTAATCACAGGTAAGTCAGAAGAGAATATTGTGCCCTTTCTTAGCTGAGCTTTTGTGACTTCAAGCTCAGAGAGAGACAGACAGAAAATACTCAGTGTATTCAAGTGAAAAATGCCCAGTTCCAATGCTCGAACTTTCCTGAGACTTTAATGGTTTTAAATTTTAATAAGGGAAGGATTTTTATCGCTTTGAGGACCTCTCCCTTGGCACTTCTAATGTTACATCATATAAAGACTGTCTTCATAGGGAAATTGGCCAGCAGAACTCCAGTGGGAAACGTATATCACGTAGCTATGGAGATGTAAATCCCTATGCAGGCACCTTCTGTATGAGTACCAGTGCTTTTTCAGTATAGTTCGTCACTTTACCAAGTAATACTGAAATTCTGCTGGCCTTGCTGTTGCAATACAGTAATACCTTTGGAGTGCTGCTGCCAATCTGTCCTTAAAAATAAGACCAAAATACTTATACTTGTTTGGTGATGCAGTTACATTGGGGGACCCTGATTCTGGCACAACTCGTACTACTCTACAGTGCAGAAATCAGTACAATGAAACTAATGAAGCTACTTGACATACAGGATCCCAACAACTCTCCTGTTTGTTCCTTTATTTTGTATGTAATTTTTGTTATGTATATTTAAATATAGATTCTTCAAAAACCAAATTGTGCTGAAATTAATTACCATCTTTATGGACTAAAATAACTCAGCAGAATAATCCATACTTCAATCAGATGGTTCGCTTAAAAACATGTCATTAAGCAATGAAGCAAGATGAGATACAAAAGTATACATTCACAGCAATAATAAAAAATAGTAAGATTTTCAAATAATAAGTGATTTTGTGAAGTTCCAGTGAATGCTGATGAAGGCAAATAATGAATATATGGATTAAGTCAGAAGAAAACAGTTGAAATATAGTTTGAGAATGTCTGAAAAAGGAAGTAGACGTGCATAAGATGAACATCAGGAAAAGAATAATTGATCTAGTTAGTGAAGCAAAAGGAGAAGTGATAGTTCTGGACTAAGGGAGAATGAGAGATGTTTCCTGCTGGGAGACACTGGAAGAGAGCAGGAAGGGGAGCTTTACTACGAATAGAAATGGAATTCATGTGAAAGCTCATCAGACAACAAGAAACAGAAATTAATTTCTGCTCTGAAAACAGAAAACTGGAGCAATTTGAAAAATAAACCAACTGCAGGGAAAAAAAGCAATTGATAAAGTGAGCAAGGGATCGAAAGTGTGACAGAAGAAGCAATTGAAGAAGGGAATCGTGAGTAATGCTTGTTCTTGGAAAAGGATAACTACCTTCAGAAAATGGATCAAACTATACTTGCTTCTTCAATAAAGCTGATAGAACTGTGGTATTACTTCCTAGAACTGAAGAAACAATAGAAAAAACAAGTTGTCCCTCACTGACAGATTCTGATTGTCCTGTAGAACTTAACTGCCATGTAAATTAGCTGAAATTTGAGCAGTCACAGTAACATCCTTTGAATCTGCTAATTATTTATACTGTTCACGGCAAGTGTACTCCATTGGGTGCAATTATGATTGTTTATTGAATAATTGCTGTCCTTGTCAAATGTTTGCTTGAATATTTGCCTGCACTGTATAACATTTTTACTGAGTAATTGTCTGCTATGGATAATAGCTTCACTCAGTAATTGCCTACCCTGAATAATGTTTTCACTGAATCATTTCCCATTCAATGCAATGTTTTACGGCATGATTTTCTTTTCTGAGTCATGTTAATGTAAGTTAGCTGCTGAATTACATATAAAGTTACAGTTGGATCAAATCCGAGTTTGTCTAAGTGCAGTGCATCTCGGTAATTTCAAAGGCTGTGGTGGTGATGGTGTTATTTTCCTTTTAGATAAGGTAGAAAGGGGTAGCAGTTGGAATTCAGTATTAGAGAGGCTGGAGACATAATATGCTAAGAGAAGGAGGTTGTCTTCAAAAAAAGAGGGGAAGAAAAAGAGCAAAAGTGGGCAAAAAGAATAAGAACTATAGGGGAGGTAACTGAACTTTGAGAAAGGAATTCTAGGAGAAAGGAGAAACAGACAAAAGGAAGAAATGAAGACAGACTGTAAATGAGTAGGCAAAGAACCAACCCCAGGGAACAGTAAAAAGTAGAATTAAATGAAAGTAATACATACCAATGATGCAGACATAATGGTCAGCCTGGTGTTCTCTCACATTGCCTCTGCATTACAGTAACCTTATAAAATTAGCAGCTAATACTTTGCAGTGGAGAGAAGACTAAAGGTGTTAAATACATCCTAAGGTACAAATGCCAGTGTTCCCATTGCAGGCTTCATTCCTTTCCCTTTTTCTTTACTCAGCCTTGGGCTCCACTTCTGCAGCATAAAGAAACTGGACTGGAAAACAATTGGGCAAATGTGGAAATAGTTAACCTGCTGAGGAAATTTCTCTCAGCTTAGGAACTCTGGGCTCTGACTTGCCTCTGCCGTGTTGGTGGTCAGACTGGAGCCAAACAAGAACAGAAGTTAACGTCTGAATATCCCTCCATCTAGGCTGATGTGTGCTCACATCTGTAAATTCTACTAACTTGTTACACTTCATCTCTTCGAGCATTTATTCCCTTCTTCCCCTGTAATTTTTCATTAGATTAGAGTGGACTAAGTCAACTTCCATAAAATATGTTACTCTTTCCTGTTCTTTTCAAAGAGTGGAAGCATATTCCCTTCTAATATATAAATATGCATTATTACGGTCCTTATTAGTTGGGATCTATTCCTGCTATAGGTCAATTGACCTTACACCACCTCGCATGAAATAAACTACAAATTTGTTTATTTCCTACTCTGAACTTCTCTTTCGCATATGCTTTTGTAAATGAAGTCTACTTGTTTCTTTGTTTCCTATCAGGGATGGTGTTGCTCTGCTTAGTTTTCTGATGTCTTAAAGCTATATTGCAAAATCACATGAAGAAATAACTAATATCCAAATGTCATTTTGAGAAACAGTCTAATAGTTATTTTCTTCTTTAGTTTCCATGTCTACACACTTTTATTATGGATGTTCTGTAAACACTTTTGCACAAGAGAATACTTTCGTTGTATTACAGAATTTAAAGATGATGGCTGTATAAAACACTGAGAATTGGAGGCATCCAGGATGTCCAATTCTTCCTCCATTGTTATCATATTGCTTTATAAATCACTTGCATAACCCGTATGAAAAGAAGACAACGGCAATGTGTCTGATGACAAAGGAGTTGCACTGATATTAGAACTCCCGCCTATTTCTACCCAATTCACATTTTACAGCATGAATTTAATATGCTTATTATTTTTGAATGACATTAATAAGTTGTGAAAGCAGGTCTAACAAGACAAGCTTTGAGAGCTTTGAAACAGTAAGATTTAAGACAGAATATGCAATAAGTATCTCAGTATTTCCCACTTAATTATATGAGAACACCTGGTGCTGTATTCAATAAAAGAAATTGCATCAGTCTTCTGTACGTTGGTCTTCTGTGCCAAGGTGCACAAGAAACTTTCTGAAATATACAATATGAAGTTGATTATGATTTTGGTCTTGCTTAAAGCTGTTGAATAATCATCAGTAAATATAAGAAAAAATGGCATAAATTTCTTTGATTTTTCTCTGCTTCCATCTCTTTGGGATAACTCACTGGAAGTCCATCAGGCTTGTATGCAGAGATTTCAACTGAATATTTCTTTGTGTTATGTCACTTTTTTAATAAATAATGATAGCCATTAAACATTACCTTTATAAACCATGACTTAATAGCAAAACTGAGTCTTTAAAAACTTGTCACTCAAAATCGTGACAAAACTTGCCCTTTCTCATGAGCTTGACTAGAGAGCTGTGGTGGGTGGACACCACATGCCCACCAGGGTGCTCTATCATTCTCTTCCCCAAATTGCACAAGGGAGAGAAAATAAGATGGAAAATTACTCATAGGTTGAGATAAGGAAGTTTAGTAAAGCACAGTGTTCCTTGTACCACAGTGGGTTCAATAGAATAGTGAAAGTTGATGAACAGTGCTTCTCCAGCAAGGTTTGATCTCCACAGCAGAATGACATTAAAATAAAATTTTACATAGTTGAAAGGCAAGAATGGAAATAGAAAATGCCAGAATATTCCTTCATGTATTATATAGTTCTCTACCTCTCACCTAATCCCATCATCCTCCATGAAGTGAGGACATTAAATGAACTTTCTGCAGTGTTGAAAGGCAAGAACGGAAACAAAAATTTTAGAATCCTCCTTCAGATCTACTACAAGTCCCCACCCCTCATGCCATGCCCAGGTAACAGTGCCTACTGGAGCATTTCAATGCACAATTTCTTTTCTCCCAGAAGCAGAGTTTAATTCCACTCACAGAGTAGACCCTTTGGGAGGTAGCCACCACTTCAACCTTGAATTTAAAAAAACAAGGAAAATTTCTACATTTAGCCTAATTATGTTTTTTCAGAATACCAAATAACTGAAAAGCATATGTTTAGAACATGGAGGAGCTGTATATATAATGATTCCCTTACTAAAGACATAGGACAGAAGAGGCATCTCCTCTACCTTGCGTACAAAGGCTTTACTTCTATCTCAGGAAATCCTTGACACACAAGTCACTGAAGACTAGAAAGTAATCCCAGGCAAAGAACCACTGTATGGGTTTCTCAGCTCCTGTGCACCTAAATTGAATTTGGCTTGGTAAAACTATTCTGGTTAAACACTTTCAGACCTTCGTGTAGAACCAGAAAAGGACCACATTTCTTGGCTAATTCCTGCCATAGGAATTGGTTTCATATATATGCCAGATATGCTTAATTTGCACTTGTTCAGGTAGTCTGGGTGTCCTGGATAACTCTGTGTCTATTCACAGACCTGCTTCTCTGTTTTTTATTTAAAGTAGTAACTCTTGGATACCTATGTTGCATCCAGCAGAATGGAGAGTAATTTAAAAGACCCCACAGAGCACTGTTAGATATTCTGCTTTCTTCTTTGATATTCAAGCTTTCAATGTCTGGCTAATGAATAAGACTTTTCCAAAAGTGTTGGTACCAAAGACTCGAACTCCAGCCTTTGGAGTCTACAGAATTGAGTTGAAGTCACAGTACTTTCCTCTCCTTCTCTTCCTTTCTGTAGAGTCTTCTCTGTTTCCCTGGAAATACAGGTGTGGTGCAACTAGCTTTTCTCTCACATGATTTCAGTGTGCTTTTGGTTCTAGTCAGAATTTGTATATGAGTGAAGAAAATAAGAAAACTTGGCAGTGATAGGATAGCCACATATTCCAAACTTCAGAACTTCAGTGAGTTTTTTTGACCCTACTGGTCCCTTAAGTTACTTATGAAAATAGGTTTCCATTTTAGACTTGGGATGTGTCCTGTGACACAAGTAGCTGGATGGATAATTAATGCACCATGTGACAATGACAGTTTTGGAAAATTGCTTGCTAAATACCTGTTTTGGACAGACAGTATTAGTTGAACTGCTTGGTCTGCTCACTTAAAATCATTCTACAGTGGAGCTTCAAGAATAGGTAAAGAATTAACAGGAGTGCCAGGTGATCATATAGCTATGGCATTGGCAGGTGTGGCAGCATATCCAGCCATACAGCCACTCCTCCAGGCCATGGCTGGATTCAACTTTGCATAGTCCTAAAGAGAAGAGAAGCGCTAAAAAGAGAAGAGCTTTTTAGCCTTGGCCACCATTTCTCCTCTGACACCATGGCTCCAGGAGTTACTTCCACAGCTGTTTTGAAATACTTTCTTTCTAAAATTACCTGGTCTTCAGAAGTTCCTTTCTGATAAAAATAGACGGCAATGATTGTCAGTGGGCAAGTTCTGACTTCTATCACCATCTGTTAAAATAAAAACAAAAAGATTCCTGCAGAGAAGTTCCCTTCCTTTTTGTTTGGAGATTCAAGACCAGTTTTCTCACCAGCCTTGAAGGCCTGCTGTGCCACTCTAATAGTACAAGGAAACCATGGAGCTAGTGAATCCAGCTGGCAAAGGATTTTTCAATCTAAGGAAATCTCTTGTTGGCTGTCAGCCAGTGTACACGGAGCAGGAAGCAGCATTGGACAGGGAATGGTAGATTCACAAAGGATTTCAGTATCTTCTGGCATTTCCGATTTGTAGTGCAAGACAGCATGAAATTCTCTGCCAAAGAAAAGAGTGCCCTGGATCTAAGGCAGCCCATCAGGATTGCTGGAGGGAAGTTGGGCCAAGCACCTGATGATGTTTGATTGGAACAGCGTCAGGATTGCACCATCTCATTTCAAGTTTGATAAATTAAATTGATAAATTAACTGAGAGCAAGTTATTCTTGACTCTTGCCAAATACAGCAAACATAGAGCTTCCCCTTCCTTCAGCAGAGTGGGAGCAAGGAGTGAGATTGTAATTCGGTCTTTCGAGCATCTTTTACACAGAGTTATTAGGAAGCTTCTTGTGAAACCTTATTTGAAATGCTCAGTGTCCATTGACAGTGTCTTACTAATAGGTCTATTTAAAGTTAAGACTCCTCATGAGGTATTACATTTGTCTCAGTCAAGAACTTCTCCTTTGTATCCATCAGCTTGGACTCATATATAGAATTTATTACTTTCACAACCTCGTCCACAATCTGTCCTCAAGGGATATGTCTTCACTTCAGAGAAGACAGATTCAGCAGCAGATGGTTAAGTGTTATTGCCATCCAGCAAAATCACAGCCATGCAACCCCCCCCAAGACCTGACTGCTGATCCAAGGCTTTTTCCTAGGATACAGCTAACCTCTGTATTGACATGTCTACAGCAGTAACCAGCTTTCCTGTGTGTTCATATAATCCCTAGCTTGACCAGCTCCTGATCCTGCCTGGAACATCTCTAATCCCATTAGTAATATGTAACGGGTGTAATTTGAAATTATATGGATTCTGTGGAGAGAGGAAAATAGTATAGATTTCTGACTCCACATATCTACCCACATGTTCTAGGTAGAAAATTAATGGGTGTTAGTTTCTCCCACAAAAGTTTAGTTTCAATCAAATTAAAATTTTCTGTATGGCTCGTTATTGTTCATCAGTAAGAAAATTGTGCTGTTATTGCACTGCTACTTGAGGATAAAACGTATTGTAAATGGCCATCACCTTATTATGAGTGACAATAATGATGTTTCCTTGGCAAAGAAGACCTGCATTTAAATATGCAAGAGCTTGTGCCTCCTAAGGATATATTTAAATCTGAGCAGTCTCGAACAACTGGAATAGTTATCAAACTGACTACATGACCATTTTTCTTAGAGATTAAAATGGCATATTGATGATGATTACTGTAATCTCATTTTAAGTACCTCATAAAATGCTTGAGAGGTTTGAAGCAATCTTGACTTCAGAAGTTTTCTTCTAATTACAAGCCTTGTGTACAATTTGCCAAAGATGATCTACTGTCATTTCACTCTGCCTAGAGAAGGACAATGAGAAGTAAGGGTAAAAGAGAAGCATTCACAGGCTGATCTGGATTTAGAAACAGAGCACCCATATTCATCTTCCACAGAATCTGAATATGAATAGGGGTAAAATCCTCCAGTTTTCTAAGGTCTGGACAGCTCTTCCAAGATCGGTGGTCCAAGTCCTTTCTAAAGCTGTCTAAGTGTCTTGGGGTGACTCCATCACGTATATCCCCTATCATGGCTTTATGCCAAACAATTAATTTTGTGCCTTTTCTGTGCCCCCTCTGGGGGGAAGGGTGGTTGTAACCTGGTTTTCTCTCAGAGGATATAATGCTAGATTTTGGCCAAACTGGCACACTAAGATTCCCTGAACTTCTTCACACAATTCAGTGGAAAGATAACTGAATAGAATTCACTGGCCAGCATCCTTGCCAGACATCGTGATTGTCATCATTTTTCCTTAGACTATCTGAGCTAGCAAACTGCTGCTCCACGACAGTTGCCACTGGTTTTCCCATATCCTTTAATTTCTGCTAGTGTCCCATGATAAGAAACTGTTCATGTAAGTGGGTCAATTTTCCTTGATGGGCAGAAACTCTGGGAATGTGCATGGCCTGAAGAATATAACCTAGAAGATGCTAAGCAGCACAGATGAAACTTCACTATGGTCTTTGCATAACACTACTGTATCAGTAAAGAGTTTTTAGACTTGTTCTTACATGATTAAATTCAGAGAAGTTCAATCCAAATTGTAAATTTTCCAACTTCTTCTTCATCCCCTGCCCACCACAAGACAGCCATTTGGTGATATGAAAGTCCCCTTTTGGATTCAGTAAAGTGGAGTATGTGATAAAACATCTGATGTCATTCCCTAGATAAAGGAATAACACTGATTTAGAATGGTATGGCTGCTAAATTCTGTTAAAAGAATAAGTTTGTGTTCCTTCTGCCATCTTCCAATTAAAGCATTTCCAATGCTTTTAATAAAAACATTTAAGTTTGTGCTGTCAGCCTCCAAATCACTTTTGCTACATCTATTCTTCTAAACTATCAATTTTTCATGGTTTTTTCCTGTTTCATTTTGAGGGAGTGGGGAGGTCCTATCTCATAACTGCATTTTAATCTTCTATTAATTCCCAAATTATGAGTTCTTTCTGTTCTGGAAATATTTGAAAAAAATGCATGTACTGGAAACTTACAAACAAACAATAAGAGGACTCTGCGTTTGATAAAAAATATTCATTCTGGACACATTAGACCTTATAGCTTTTATTACCTTCAACTTAATCACTTTCTTTTTAGTTCAGCTCTTAAACTTGATCCTTTTCAAATTAAAACTTACCTTGAAATATATGAATAAGGGGAGTTTGCTTTTTTTCGGTGGTCAGATTGTGTATGATTTACTTGTGCTTTTTCCAAAACAGACGTTTTGAGGCAGATAGCAGATTTACAGACAGCAGGTCAGATGAAGATTGTCCAGATATGGGTAGCACAGTTTCCAAATCCCTTTGATTTATGATGGAATGCTAGCCCATTTTTCCTCTCAGTTTTTTAGACTGCTTAGTTTTAGAACGAACTATAGTTCAATCATAGCACAGAGGCATCGACTCAGGTACTGCAACATTGCAAGAGTGATGATTTTAGCTTTACTTGTCCAAATTTAATTAAGAAAGAAGAGAGCCAATTGGAATTATTATAAACATTGAAAATGGCATTCCTTTTATCCAGTTAGCTATTAAGTTGGTCTATCCAGTCGAAACTTCTGTTGCAGCTTGTGCCTGTTGTGTCTCATCCTCCTGCAACACACCACTGTGAAGACCCCAGCTCCTCTTTCCCCATTACCCCACTGCAGGTACCAGGGGCTGCTGCTGGGGGGATGGCCCCCAAAGCCATCTTGTCTCCAGGCTAAGCTGGTCCTGAAACCACAGCCTCTCTTTACAGAGCAACTGTTCAAGCCCTGACCGAACTGGTGTCCCCCCACTGAACTTGCTCCAGTTTACTGATAGCTTTCCCCTATTTGGTGTCCCAAATCTGGGTGCAGTACTTCAAATACAGTTTAACAAATCTGGAAGCCTGTGAAAAACTTCAGGTATTGAGATAAAAAGCAGAAGAGAATGAGGGAATGTCGGTCTGTTCCTTTATCTGATTACAGTACCATTACAGTGTATAGTTATTGCTGCACCCAGCCCCCACTACAACTGCAATCTGTTGCTACATTCATCTTAGAATAATGCCTTGGTCAAGAAGCTACCACATTAGGATCAAGGACGAAGTAGAAATCTTAAAAATAATTTTAAAATCCCTTCAAAATATTGCTCAGGAGTAAACAAGTTCTAGAAGTGCTATGACTTGAAATTTTGAGCCTTTTCTTCCCTATCTTGAGTCAGATTTTCACAGATGACCTTGCAAGGGTCATCTCTGCAAAAGATAGTAATCTTTGTAGCAAGACAGGTTGTTTTCATATTTCTTTAGAGCATCACATCTTCTCCAGGCTTGATGTCAAATCTTTGGACTTTTTGCCCTGCTACTTTAATGAAAACAACAATTATTTTTTCTGATGGAACTCTAGATTCATGTAATGTATTTAAATTGTGAATAAAATGAATTCTGTTTTGGCATTGCTGCATTGTAACCAATTTAGTTTGCTGTACATTTTCCATGACTGATAGCTTGAGAAAACTTTTTTGACATTTTGAGGGGTTTACTCTTTTATACATACAGTTTTATCACTTGGAAAAAAAGGAAAAAACAACAAAGAAAAAGCCAAGGTCATAAATCTCTCTCTAAAATCAATAAAAGCAGAAGTAATGAATGATTCTGGATCTTCATTCATACTAACATGATTCTGTTTTCTAAAGAAAAGAAGTTTTAACTTTCCTTGTAATCCTGGCATGAAAGCTGCAACGTCATGGACAGTATTAGAATAGTATAGAAAAGCTGAGACATAAACTGCAGGATATTTATTCAGCTTTTATTCATTCAGGAACTAGATATGGAGTATTAACTCCTGCTGGGGAGCCTCCTTAGTGCAAGCTGTGTCCATGGCTTCAATAGGACCCTACTTGCATAGCTAGCTTTTTCACTCATGAACTGAAAGTCCCCATTATGACTCTTCAAAACCAGATTTTTTTTAAAGCAGTAAAATCTCATGAACACACATCTTGAAAGACAAGACACATCATGGGTCAATGTCAGCTCATGTGTGTTTCCCTCCAAACTGGACTCCGGGCACTCTGTAATCTGACAGCCACTTCTGCCATTCAGCATTCAGCCTGTTTCTTTGGTGTTTGCAGATTAGCTAGTGATACCCATCTTCCAGACTTTCCCCAACCATCCTAGCAGGTTTCTCCAACCAATGTTAGAGTGAGATATATATCTGAAAGCTATGTATATGCAGTTGAACTCTGTCCTCTACATGAAGACACAATAGTTACAAATAAAAGTACAGAGACTCAGGCATGGGCATCAGACACAGATGAAAAATTCAGTTGAAGTCATGGATGACTTCACAGCATATCTGTTGCATTGTGAAGTCATGTGTCAAGTAGTTCTAAAAATAAAAGCCCAGGGACTTTAAAATTCCTCAACCATTGCAAAGCAAAGCTAAAAATATTCATCTTACATAAATATGTTACCTAAAGCCTGACTGTGGATACTTTTCATTCCTACGCAGCCTGACGTATAGACCTTAAAGGGATTGTTTGGCATGGAGCTTAAATGCCCCTGAGTGGAAATTCTCTTACCACTCTTGGTCATGAGAATGGAACGGAGAACAGAGAGGGTAAAATAACTTGCAGAATTGATATTCTACACCCACTTCCCTGAGAAGACATTTAGCTATACTGTATGCTATTCTTTGCTTGACCACTTTCGAATAGATCTCTAATATACCAAACAACAGCCAAGAGGATTTGCCATTCTCGAAGTTAGAAGAGGGTTTTGTAAACTAAACAGTATGCTGGTAGCTGCTAAAAATGCCCATGAGAAGGAAAATACCCGCCTTATCCTCAAATCTTCTTGTTTCTTTGTGGGTTTTGGTTTGGGGTGGATTTTTGTTTGTTTTTTGTTTGGTTGGTTTTGGGACAGTTGTTTTGCTTTGGTTTGTTTTGTTTATGTTCAGCTGTGTGAGCTATCTGAATTGTGCATAAATCTGAAAGGTAATAGAGATGACTCTTTATAAATGTGAATGTTTTTGTATGGAGAAGCAAAAACATGAGGAAAAGATTCTCAAAAATCTTACAATCTGAAGAAAGGACAATAAAAATAATAACTCTCAAGGGCAGACAGGGTAGACAAGGAAGCTGAATGCAAGGTTAGGCTGACTTAGAATCTGATCCATGGAAAGTAAGGTGAATTTAACAATAATAATTTTTTGTTTTCATTCTAAAAATGGACTGAAAAATATGGCAATGGCCCACCCAAGCTTGTACAAACATACAATTTAGGACAGCATCTCTGTGATCAAGTTCATCATCAGTTCATCAGTCTAATGTGTACTAAATTGCTTCCTCTTAAGATTCATCTCAATGAACTAATCCAGTTACAAGTTAAAAAATTAAATTTAAAATTATTAATCATAGATTTCCCCTAATGAGACTAGAGGAGCAGTGGGAAGTGCATCTGTGAAGGGGACAAGAGAGAAAAGAATTGCCTTCCTATACTCAAAAATCAGAGAGAAGATAATATCCCAGATATCTGAGGTCATGGGAGTGTTCAGAGTTGCATCAGTAAAGTGAAAGGTAAAATGAAATAGGTGTAGAAGAAATACAGTTTCCTCCCATCAAATCTGCACCTTAAGAGCTATTCTGGAAACCTAGCCATAACTGATTGCTTGCCTGTGTGGGGAAATTTTAAAGGAGACAGAGAGGATATTAGTCAGTAAGACATGGTGGGGTGGGGGAGTGGGATTCTGAGGAACTGCGTGTGAGGGTTGCATTAATCACAGGGGGATGATATAGTGAAATGTCCTAAGAAGGTGAGGAGGGCAACCAAGCACTGGAAGATGGCTTTTGCCTTTGAGTTTTTTCTTTCAGGGGAGGGATTTTTTTTGACACCCATAGTTTCTGAATAATTCAAGGTATTTTGAGGGAGGAAAAAAGACAAAACAGGACAGGATATGCCAATCACAACAAAAAATGTCATTTTCCATATTGTTCTCATGGTGTTGGTACTCGATATTGCTATTGCATATCTTTGCCAGAAGATATACAACAGATCTAAGGAGTGTCAATAGATTGATCAATTATATGCCAAATGATATACTGATTTGTATCTGTACTGTCGCCAGTCATGAGTTAGGAAGGCACTGTTGCTAGGAAGCCAAGAGCAGTAAGATTTCAGCTGCAGCAGGAAAAACTGGATATGCTGTGCTTCACTCTCTAAATCTCTTTTAAGTCCTCAAAGAAAGCAAATTTGTTTTTTCAATCTGTATATTTGTATTTTTCCTCTGACAGATATACGGAAAATCACCTAGGTTAATGCATGATCTTACAATATAATCTCAGTGTCAATTTTTAAAGATTATTTAAACTCCTTCTGAAAAGAGCCCTTGTACCCTTGTTACAAAGATGTGGTAAACCTTTTCAGCCCTACATCTGGCAATTATTTTAATAAGCAGATACCAGAAAGAAGAGAATAACCTGGGGTCTTAAACCAACCCTTACCATCTAAATAGGGGTCTAAATAAGCAGCTGCACTATAGGTCAAAGAAAGAGCTCTGAAAATGAAACCATTCATATCAGTTCCTAAATACAAATCTGAAAGTCAATGCAATGTTTGAAAGTTCATGATAAGAACATTTTAAGTACTTTTAGCCTTAAATATTTAACCTTCAGCTCTTTCCAGATATAACCTGGTTTTTTTACAGGTCATATCTGAAAGGCCTTAGTTTTTCAGAGTTTCTGAGCAGTCCGTGATCCAGTCAACCATTCTTTATTTCATGGACAGTCTGCTTTACTCAGCAGAAGGCCAGAAGTTTCTCAGATTAGTGCCACAGAAGGACACTCTTATCCTGAGTTTTAAGAGGTTTTTACATTGACTTGGAAACTACGATTTTTCTTTTGGCCAAGACACCTCTGCTGCAGCACTGCTGTGGCAATAAGTGGAACCTGATAATACCTGGAGAGGATATGAAGTCTGGCAGAGGAGCCTGGACGAGGCTGCAAAGGTGCAGTACAAGTCCCACAGGGCAAAGCTGTAATTTTCTGCAGGAAGCAGAGGTTTTGGCCATTTCCAAAACCCATTTTCCATTGCAAAACCATTTTCACAGGCAAAGATTGACCAGTCATTAAATATTTTTCCAAACATTCTTTCCCAAAGGTCTTCATAATCACTGTCATTGCTCAAAAACTCCTGAAGCTCATCTTTCACTTCTATTATCAAACTCTTAGCTGGAAATTCTCTATAGTCTACGGGATTCTGCAGATCATGTTGGAAAGCATTATTCTACATCTTGATAAGGGTTTCCTAATTTGCTCAGAGGCTCTAAATATCACCGTTAAAAGAAACAAAGAAAGTGGCAGAGCAAATTAATTGTCATTTTTGTTTTTATTGTTTATGTTGTGAGACACTGGGAGTATTGTAAAGAAGTGGGAAGGAAGGAGGGTTTGGATTAAAGCATAATTTTAAGGATATATTAATGTCAGAATTTCCAAACCCTCAAATCTTCCTCCAAAACTTTCTCTGTAAAAGTTTGAATGTTATTGTTGCATCATTTTTTAGAGTAAAATTATGAGAAACTAAAGCTTAGATAAAACAAATCATGCATGACCTCCACAAAAGTTAAATAGGAGTCTGTACACTTATTTTTAAATGATATTTCATTGGCTCCTCTGATCCAGATGGGCCATAGGCCAAGCTAAATCCCTCAACCTTAACTGAAGCCCAATTAACAAAGATAAATTGTCAAATCACTCTGGAGAGGTGATCAGCATTATTTAATCTTCAAAGTTTATGCAGTTGGCCAAAATAGGTGTTCCACTGAGTATCATAGAGCATTTGCTATCAAATCCAACACTTCTTTAGCTGAAGTATTTTGTTTCATGGACAGATCCCCAAAAGTTGGGAAACTTCAAAATTCCCAGAGCTCCTACTGTTTCAGAGCAAAACATAACAGCCTGTGATGGCTCTATATACCACATGCCCCATTTTTTTCTATTAGAATTTATTCCTTCCAGCTAACTTTTTAGTCTTTCTTAGGTATATTTAACAAAAACCCCAGTCCTTCAGCATTCTTATTCCAGCCATTTGCTTCAGCTGCATCAGTGGAACTACACAGAGTTGGGTAAAACGAATTTTTATTTACTTTTCCATGCATACTTTTTGATGTTGCCAGACTGAGGTGTTAAATACAGGCATGTTGTCAACTGCACCTCTGGGCCCCGAGGCTGCCTCTCCAAGAGGAGCTTTGAACCCAGCTTTGTTGCCCAACCCAGGAGCTCAGGTCGATGCTGAGCTACAGGGAGCTGTGGGACTCTGTCAAGCTTTGGCATTCAAACCTCGATGGGCACGAGGCACAGGCATTGCCTATCTCCCATAGTACACTTGGGTATGTCCAAGGTTAGTCACTGTTAATGGAAGGGGACTGAAGGATTTTAATTGTCCCAGTGCCCCTGCTTCTGGTTGCATCACTTTTAAATATTAAATACTCCTAGCGAATTGTGAATAGAAGTACAAATTTCTCTGCGTTGTTTCTAGACATCAAAGAGTTAAATACCAGCTTCTCAAAAGACAGAGAAACTTTAAAGATGGTTCCTCTTTTGCACTGTATCTTTGATTATACTACCTCCCTTTTAATTGTAGTATGTAGTCTCATATTTCCATTATAAACCCACGAAGTTATGAACATCAAATACTGTAATTGGAATTTGTTAGATAAAAAGAAGCTACTATGATTCAAAGCTATCATGTTAGCTGTTTATTCTGTTTATCTCTCTGTCTATCAGGGTGAGAAGCCTGTCAATCAGGATTACCTGTAGTATGGATGGTCTTGCAGCTGTCTCTCATGCATTTCAAATGCAGTCTTCGCAGCAGCAAAGTCAAAATTCTACAAGGAGCACATGTGGAAAACAGTACAGAGCGCCTTTGAATTTAATCCCTAAAAACCAGGTTTCACTAACAGTTCCTTATGTTCAAATAACCTGCAGTATACTCCCTCTCATTATACAAATATTCACAGAAATTTTGTGCTCAAATTATTTTTCAGTAATGTATAACAGAAAAACCTATGGATGTTATGCTTTTTCAAAAATTGACAAAACCATGTATATTGGACAGGATTTCAATAACTCCTCAATGTTAAAAAAAACTGGGCCCACTTTCATGTATACATTCTGCTTTGCAAGGTCCGTCATGGATTTTTACACAGAGGATTTGTTTATGAACATTCGAGAATGCTCAGGCCATAAAAAAGAAGGTTTCTGAACTCTTGGATGAGGCAGAAGGAATGCCAAGGTCAATGGTTTTTTCTATGAAGATAGAAAAATACTCTTAAATTTGCATTACTGACTGTGTGTATGGAGCAAAAGAAACCCTTCAAGTTATGAAACAGTTCCATTCATTTAGTAAGAATATTTGCTTTGTGTGGAGAAAGTGATAAATGACAGCTGAAGTACTGACATTAATAATGATTTGGATATGCCCTGATAGACAAGAAGAAACTCTGAAAAAGACAAAACAAAGTGTCAGCCTAGGTTAATAGCTATAATTAAGAGGCATGTTTCCATTTTTCTTTTCTTTTTTTTTTCTACTCCAGCAATGGGATTTCTTTAACCTAGGAAGTAAACAGCTCATTTCAGCTAAGCTCTCACCTCTGATTAGAATTCTTTTCTTTCATTGGAGGAAAGAAGGCACAATTTCCTACAGTTGCCATACATTTAGGATGGAGCAGTCATCTTCTTCCTTTAATGACCACAGAGGAAGGTTAGATGACTGGCTTAATCTGGACACACAGCGTTTACATGAGTGTTGGTCGGAGGAATCTTATTTTCAGTGCATAAATACCACAGCCCAATATCTGAAGCCCAGAACTGTCACTGAGAGCACAGTAAGTTGCAGATGGCTTAGCACTTCTGAACATGAGGTTGTACTGTTTAGATTCATTTTTTTTCCTGAGAAGTAAGCATTTATACACCTGCTTTGAGACTCTAGTTCATCATATGATGTAAATAAAATGTCTAAATGCAACAATAAAAGTGTGTAAAACAAAATATTATTTTACAAGAATTTCACCAATAAAAATTGTATGTTAAGTTTTCAGAAGAGACCTAAAGCTTAAATTTAAGGCAAAAAATAATGTTGTATTTAAAGAGAAGAATTTAAAAGACCACAAGGCCATAAAGTCAATGTGAAGGAGGAAGATGTTCAAGGCCCACAAGGTAGGAAAAAAGAGGGCTAAGGGTTGAAAGAGCAATAGTGTGCTTTGAGTTAACAGAATAGTTATGTGGACAGATTTAGGATAAGACTGGTAAGGAGAGCAGAGAGATTCACAGAACATAAACTGTGGTGAAGGTAATTTGAGAGATCTGGGGAAGGGCAAGTCATAAAAGATGATAATGAGAATGACATGTAACACAGCAAACGTTGCATAATGCAGTACAGTATTAGAGAATTCTAAAATTCAAAATTTCTCACCTTAATTACTATTCTATTAATAAAGAAAGACACATCTTAAACTGGTATATGATGTGGTAAAGGAAAGAGCTGCTTCATTTAATATGACTTGCTCTTTGCAAAGAACAAAAGCCTTTTGTCTTTATGATTAAATACTCTTTTTTTGACAAAAGCAGCCAATTAATTGCACGTATGTGGTATCCTACAGACAAAACCCAAACAGCAAATGCTCTCTTGGCAGACACTTTTTGTAATAGGAAGAAAGGCTCTCTTATATATGTAAAGACAAATGACTTCAGTGTCAACTTCCATTCGAAACAATTCTTCCAGAGATTGAAGGCAATCATGACTCAGGGAACAGAAAGATCCAAACCCTGACAAAGAATCTTATTTGTCAAATGAGAGATGTGATACAAATCTCTGGAACTGAAACAAAAGACATCAGTGAAACTTGCCTTTTTAAAAGTAAATATCATAAAAAACTTGTAAATAACAAGTACTATTTTCTCCTTTTGTCCAGACTTTACATTAACATGGTATGCTCACTCCCAGTCAGAAATATGAATGTCCACCCCTACTTTCTTCTGGACCTCATGTGGGTGAGTACTGATTCAACTACTGAGAATAGCAAAAGGATTGTTTTAATTAGCTCTTTTCTGCACCTGTTCAGGATATAATTCTTATTAAATATATGCACATTATTTATAATCTATTGAAGAAAAAAAGAGATCTAAAATCTGACTAAAATGAGAGGGAAGAGAATGGCATTTTCCTATGCCAGACTTGAATGATATGGAAGGCAACGCTATTCAAAATGCCAGCAGCATATGCCAGCTTCAATTAGAACATGAAAGGAAAATCTGTTGCTAAAATATAACAACATGCTTTGAGGACCTTACATGTGCTTATTTAGAACTTACTGGGTTGAATATCCTTAAAAAAATCTAAATTTTGGCATTTTGTTGAAGCTGTTGTTAAGTATTGGTCTTACTGTAGGATCCTCTGAATGAAATATGATGTCCTGTGCTTTGCAGAATTTCAGAATATATTATCATAATGATCACTCCTGGCCTGAGAACCTTTCTGTCTGAGAAACTATTCATTAAAGTTATTGCATCTTGTCCTTCCATGTCACCTTTCCCAGATAATTGCCTACAGCAGGAATGAGATAGCTGCTTTCCAAGTGACTGTATCAGTGGGCTACCGTGCTCCCTCACATGCTGGAAGGACAGCGAAGTGCAAAGAGCTTTGTTCCAGAGAGCTTGAGGTCAATCCATATGATATGGCCTGAACTGCATCAGACAAAAAAGGTTTCCTCTTTAGTTTCCAGTGCTGCTGGACAGTCCCCATACTGCCGCTGAAACAGCCACACAGCACTGTATAATCCTGTCATGGTTTAACCCCAACCAGCAAGCAAGTACCAGGCAGCCACTCATTCATTCCCCTCCTCACCCCGCTGGTGGGGAGGACAACTGGAACAAAAGCGAAGCTAGTGGGTTGAGATCAGAAAAGTTTAATGGTTGAAATAAAATAGAATAATATTATAATAATAATTGTAATGAAGATGGGAGAGAGAGAGAGACAGATGAAAACCCAAGAGAAACCAGTGACGCACTGTGTGATCACTCACCACCCACTGACTAATACCCAGCCCATCCCTGAGCAGCAGTCAGCAGCTCAGGCCAACTTCCCCAGTTTATATACTGAGCAGGAGCTCTATGGTATGGAATATTCCTTTGGCTGGTTCTGGTCAGCTGTCCTGACTAGGTTACCCCCCAGCTTCTTGTGCCACTTCTCACCGGCAGAACATGGGAAACTGAAGAGCCCCTGACTTAGAGTAAGCTCTACTTAGCAAGAACTGAACCATCAGTGTGTTATTTTTATTCTTATACTAAATCCAAAACACACCGCTGTACCAGCTACTAAGATGAAAATTTACCGTCNCCAAGAGAAACCAGTGACGCACTGTGTGATCACTCACCACCCACTGACTAATACCCAGCCCATCCCTGAGCAGCAGTCAGCAGCTCAGGCCAACTTCCCCAGTTTATATACTGAGCAGGAGATCTATGGTATGGAATATTCCTTTTGCTGGTTCTGGTCAGCTATCCTGACTAGGTTACCCCCCAGCTTCTTGTGCCACTTCTCACCGGCAGAACATGGGAAACTGAAGAGCCCCTGACTTAGAGTAAGCTCTACTTAGCAAGAACTGAACCATCAGTGTGTTATTTTTATTCTTATACTAAATCCAAAACACACCGCTGTACCAGCTACTAAGATGAAAATTTACCGTCTCCCAGATGAAACGAGGACAAATCCACAGGGTAAACTGATGTATGACAGTCTCATGTGAAACCCTTGAGCTGCATTTTCAGCCAGGGAAAGCTCAGAAGTGCTTATTCCGGCAGTCTGGCACTTCTTTTGATGGCGTATTGTATTTATTGGAATTCGCCAGGAACCACAAATCTTTGAACATTTATTGTCTTAGATACCAAATGTATTTACCAAAGTGACTTTGGAACAGGTTCAGATTTCATACCTGCTATCAGTACCTGCCAGGATACTATCCAGGAAAAACTTTGGCTGATCTGCACAGCTTCCAGAAAGTTTGTTTAAAAGAACTGTCATGGACTGTGGCTTAATTCGAGCAGTCCAGTCCTTAACAGAGTTTAGACTACAAGTTCATCTTAACTGCAGATCTTCTTCTATTATTTTTATGTAAAATGGACACTGGCCACTTTCTCTGTGATGAACTAATGTTTTGTGATGACAAAATGTCATTTGTTTTTAAAAGGCCCCAGAGTAATCAAAGTTGTCTCAGTTATCCCCTTCCTGGTATTATTGGAATATTTTCATAAAGTTACCATGAATTAATTTTAATAATCTAAAAATCTAGAACAAAAATTCAAATTTGAAGTAATTCATTACATAATTTTTCTCCTGAAGAAGTTTTTAAATGTATCAAGTGATAGAAAAAATTATTTCCAAGACTTTGGTTTAACATGACATTGCAAATGCCCTTCTGGCCCTCATAGACAGAGCCTTATTCTTGTCTGCTAACCTCCCAAGCACTCCTTTAAAGACCTGTTGGACAGCAAATATGAGGAAATACTAGTGGGAATATAAACATAAACTAGATATTCCTGACTGAATACTTTTAGTCAACATTCAGATAAAATAAGCATTAAAAGATTTAGATTTTAAAATGAGATGTAAAGCAATCTCATTTCCAGACCTCTGGCAGACAAGACTTCTAAAATATTTGCCCTTTCACATAGGGGCATAACACTCCTTGAGCAGAAACTGCCTGATCTGCTCTGTAATTGAAAAATATGTGTGGTCTCTCTCAATCTCTTTGTCTATTACACTAGCCATAGTGCTTTTCCTCCTTTTGGTGGAATAGTCCTTTTATCTGGTTTTATTTTATTTTCTCATTTGCAAGATGTGTGTGTCAATGTTAAGGATTCAAAGCTCCTGCTTTTGCACCAGTGACGTCAAATGCAAAAATTATAAATGAGGCTAATCAAAAATCATTCAGAAGTCCTTTGCCTTCCCCAAAGAAAAAGGAGCTTTGAATATAATAGTCTGTAGAATCTGACTAATGTTGCAATTTTTCTTCTTTCCAGTAGGAAAGAAAAAAAAAAAGAATATCTTTTGTGGGAGCATATTACCACCAAAATCTTATTTAAAATATAACTCCTGTGTTATATTGAGCTATCCAAATTGTTCAGGGTCAGAATACCTGATTTAGGATTCTGGCCTTGTAGTGCACTTTCTCATTACTGTGTCCCGAGTGTGTCTGCTTGGGCAGTCTTGAGATTCTGTTCCCCAAACCTCTACAAGAACCCCTAGGAGAAAAGAAACAAGCTGAAACTTCAACCAGAGGATCAGAAATCTGCAGCTTCAACTACATGTGATGTCCAACCATCATGTTCAAATTCAAAGTAAAAGCAGTCAGGAAAACAAAAAACCCTGTTTTAGTGAATATACAGTCAGGTTCAGTGCAAATCACTGGGAAGAACATGCAAATCTAAAAGCAGGTGATACTCTGCTACGTCCTTTGAAACAGAGCCAGAAGAGAGCCAAAGAGATCAGATTTGTAAGTTTGAGTAAAACAAGTTATTCTGCAATCAGTTTGGAAGTAAATGATTGTTTGTTACATACACCGTGAGGGGATGCCTTGTGCAGAGGCACAAAGACACAAAAAAAACCACAGAGAAACAAAGGGAAATGAACTTAAATATAGTCAATCCAAACTAACATCCAGTGTAAAACACTCAGACAGGTCCCAGTCAGCAGAAGGATGGAGAGGATTATGAGACAGCAGCAGGAAATGGGAGGCTCCTTCAAACTGCAGCAGTTCCGTCACCAAGAGGGTCTCCTGTCCAAATGAAGGGCTGGTGCCTTGGGAAGCCAGTGAAGAAGTTGCAACAGATGGAAAAGCTACCCCAATACCACTGATCAAAGCACAGAGCAAAATATTGCATCTTTCTTCAAGAAAATGCAATATTTCAAATCCTTAAGAAAACTCATCCAAAAGTAGACAATCAGGGAGTTCTTAGGGAACTTTATAATCAGCATTTTGTTCAGCACCAAGCATTTTGAATCATAAATTGGGATACCATAGGAACATATGGTTAAGGTTTTGGGGGTTTTATGTAGGAATCAACAACATCTTATCTATATTTGAAGGCATCTTTCAGCAACAGTACTGTCAACATCCTAAAATTCATCAGATTATAAGGGTGCTTCTTCCCTTTCCCTCTTCCCATTTTTCTCTTTGTCTACCTCCAAATCCTTTAAATAATTATCTTTTTCCTAAAGCAATTTGTAGGAGTTAATCCAGCTTTAAAAACATAAAATTCATTGCATGCTTCATATCCTGTAAAAAGGGAAAAAGAAGACTGCAAGCTCAGTAAGGAGGTATGAAGATGGTTTAATCCCAGCCAGCAACAAAGTACCACACAACCACTTCCTCATTCCCCAACCAACAGGATCTGGGAGGGAATCAGAAGGGTAAAAGCTGGAAAACTCGTGGGTTGAGAGAAACACACTTTCATAGGAAAAGCAAAAGACATGCAGGCAAACAAAGCAAAAAAAGGAATTAATTCGCTGCTTCCCATGGGCAGGCAGGTGGTCACCCATGTCCAGGAAAGCAGGGCCCTGTCATGCATAATGGTGACTTGGGAAGACAAACACCATCACTCCAAAAACCCACCTTTCCCCTTCTTCCCACTCCTTTATATGCTGAGCATGATGTCATATGGCCTGGAATATCCCTTTGGTCAATTTGGGTAACCTGTCCCAGCTGTGCCTCTTCCCAATCTCCCAGGCACCCCTGACCTCCTCACCAGCATGGAAGTACAAGAAGCAGAAAAGGCCTTAGCTCTGTGCAAGCCCTGCTCAGCAATAACATAAACATCTCAACCCTGTGCTCAGCCCAAATTCAAAACAAAGCCCTACACTAGTCACTGTGGAGACAATTAACTCTACCCCAGATAAAACCAGCACAGTGACCTATGTCAACATGGACTATTTTCCTAACATTTTTTACCCTTTATCATTCATTCAGTCCATTTTACATGGCTGATGCCTTTTCCTGGTCTTAAAATCAAGAGTCAAACACGGTTAGAAGGGAAAAAGGGATTTTACGTTGGTACTTATTTTAAGGATCCTTAGGTGCCCTATGTCCAGGTTGGATGCACCTCAATGCACACCACAATGCACACCCGTAAAAGATCTGGTATCACATTATAGGTTTTACTAATTAGCATATATATCAAAGATTCCCCAACGAGAGGCTCGAATGAGCCCCCCTCCCCAAGGAACCTTCCCCTGGATGGTTCTATCTTAGTTTACAGAATGTGCTCTGGAGAGGACCACGGTGTCTGGGGCACGCTGATCCCTAACTATGAAACCTCTAAAATGTTTAGTCTCCTAGCTTAACAAACAAGTCCAAGAATGTAGGCAAAAAGCACTATAATACAGAAGTTGTAAAAAGGTATAAAAGGGGTTTAAAAGAAAAGGCAAAAAATCATCATGGCATTATGGCAAGATATTGGACTTTTATACTGCACAAGAAAGATCAAAAATTATTGCAAAAATCAAATGTATGTCATCAAAAATCATGCTGCTGTACCCATGCTTCCCAGGGTTTAGCATGATTATTTTTATTCTGAATATGTGAGACTGTTCTGTAGCCAAGAGACATTATGTTGGGAAATGTTGAAGATGGACATCAATAAGCCAACAGAGCATGCATGTGTGTCACGCTATGTCCTAATACTGCAAAATATTATGCCAAAATTAGATGCAATTAGAACAGAAATTCTGTAAGGACAGAAGACAGCACACTGAAGCAGTGTTGTGAAAGTTTGCAGATATCCTTGTATTTGCTTCGCGTGAATTAAAGCTGTTAGTCTTTCCCTTTCAGGAACTTCCTATTTCCCCAGGAAAAAAAAAAATTATATGGACAAGAAACAGTCAGTCCTTTAATAAGGAGTACTGAGCTGCATTGTCAAAAGGCTGCAATGACTTACTCTTTTCCAGAAGAAAAATATGTGGGATAAATTAAGGCACTCCCTTGCTTCCAGGACAGAGCAGTTTCATGTCATTCATACTGAATATCAAGACGAAAACTTGTCCTACTCTTGTTGTCTTCCTTTAAATATGTAGGAAAATTGCATGGTGTTCTTAGTTGCTAGAAGTAAGATAAGCAATCTGGGAAGACCCCATGAAGTGAAAGTTGCCCCAAAACATCAAAATTCTCTCTGTATTTACTCTACATTATTAGAAGAGGGGAATAAATTTGGTAGTTTATTACCAGGCTTAACACTGTGATGAGGAAGGTGATGGAACCCATAGACAGAAATGGGAGAAATAACCACAGAATAGATTAAAAAGAAGATATCAACCCAATAGAAACAACTTGGTTTTCATGAAGTACAACAAGAAATAATGAGAAGAAAAAGTACATATAGTTTTATTATTGAATTTTCAAGTAATAAAATAATTATGAAATACCAGAAAATGTACATGAATCACAGTTGATGTCCACAGCATAAATTTGATTCTGAAACCGGTACAAAAATAGTTTTCAGCATAATGAAGCATTTTGAAATTTTAAGAAGAATTCCTGCTGAGTAGAAACAAAAAAAATCAAAGACAAAAAATTACATTAAATCAACTTGAGTATTTTATTATAATAATATTTTAAAAACCATAATTTCTTATTATCTTTGTATTTCTAAGTAAGAATACTTTAAAACAAAAAAAACCCTAGAAATCATAAAAAAAAGGTAATGATCAGACAGTGAAATATCACCATATAAATATAGCTCTCATCTGTCACCAAACAGTTTGGTTCCACATGCAAATGAAATAATATGAATCAGCCATGGCCTGTTTTTTACAGATCAGATTGCATCCTATGCCATGAAGTAGAGGTCCAGAATACTCCTAGTGGAACATCCTTGCATAACCAAAATTAGTTCCACAGATGGCACACTGAAATAGAAAGAGAGAAAGATGCTCTGTGAAGGTCATGGACATAGTGCTAACTCTTCTGAGGATGACTTTTTTCAGTAGAGAATGGAACCCATCAGAGGGAGCAGAAAAAATCTTGTGAAATAATTGTGTTGTAGTCCATTTCCATTGAAAATGTTCTACAGCAAAACATTCATTATAAGCTCCCCCTAAAATATGAGATGCATCTCAGAAACACTGAGACATCACATAAAAGAACCTTCTGCATTAATGAAAAGGGTAAAATCAGATATGGCCAGAATGTGTACACAAAAAACAGAGCAGTGGTGCCATTGATTTTTAGTGATCAAAGTAAAAATCGATGGATTAGTGCATTTCAGTCTCAGTAAAAAACATTTTGTGAGTCTTTCATTTAATATATAGTACTCTAAAATCCAATGGTCCCCTCTCTAAGTGGTCTTTTATTTCCAAAGGACTAATTAAAAATGCGTTTCTGCACTGTAAAGTGCATCTGTCTGAACTCCAAATTGCTTGATAGCATACTGACACATGCTGTCCTGCACAGCAAGTATGGTGGAAAACAACACATGAGGTGATCCATTTAGTTCTGCCCGTGTTCAGCCTCACATGTACAGAGTTAGGATGACTGGAGGATATTCATGAGGACTGGGGACTATTTTGCATGATCTAAGTGAAGAAGTCTTGTAAATATAGTCCAGCACTTTCATCATTCTACATTTCCTGAATCAGGAAAGAGATTCTGTCACCCATGTGATATGTTTTTCTAGTCATATTTCCTTTTATAAGCCTGTAAATCATAAAAACAGGAGCATGCAAAGGAAGCAGTTATTTTTAAGTAATGCTAAATACACTCATTGACAACTCTCGTTGGTGTCTCTTTTTCTGTACATCCTTGCAGGATCACAAATAGCACATAGAGTGTCTGATTTGGAAGATGCTTGAAAAAGGAAAAAAAAGGAAAAAAGTAACATTGCATTATCTTGGGTCTGATGACGGTAAAACATCAATTACTGCATTGCTGATGTATGCATCTAACGTCACAGATTTTAGAGTTACATTTAGGAGATATTCAGAGTAGGAAAGGCCATCCAAACGTAAGAAATAAGAGAGCCAGCAGGATTCTGATTTTGGAAGTAAACATTTTCTTCCTGTTCCTGTGAAACAATGTATCCTTCCAACTAATACTCTGTGAAGTTAATTATATTCCTCTTGAAATAATGGTGTAAAGTATTGCAAGTAAATTCATAAAATGACCAAAATACTGAAGAGTAATTAACTTTGTTTTCCATGGAGTACTGTATGGGCTGTCTGGTCTATTTTACATTATCTTCTCAGCTAAGAATCAGAAGAAAAATAAATCCTGTGAGTCACTAGAACCTCAAGTCAATACCACATAAAGGTCCATGACCAGAGAACAGAGTGAAGAAAAAGCATGTTGAAAGATAGAACGAACAGTATTAAAAGAATAAAACAGGTCATTTTCTCAGAATAGAAGGACTTATTTGAAAAGAAAATCCTTCCAGGTCTAGTGGAATCTAAGAAAAAAAAAAGACTTAATTTCTTTTGATGGAGTTTTTCAGTGGTAAGGAGACATGTAGAAAATATTAAGACTGAAAAAACTTCATGAGGACAGCAGGGCATAGAAGTACTCTTCAAGGAACATGCAATGAAGAGCAATGTAATTTTGTATATCTTGGGGAAGGCCCTGCTGCCATGATCCCTGCTTGAGGCATTATGGAAGATCATTATGACCGCAAAGTACCACAAAAGCACTGGCAAACAAACCAATTTCTCCCTTGCATTGTTAGTAATAATTAAAGTAAACATTAAGTCCAGGGACATGAATTGAATAGTTCAATGAAGGCTGGGAAGAGGACATGTAAGAGAAAGCAGAAGAAATCAGCCCGTTGTGGTAAGTCCTCCAGCTACTGCCCTGGGCAGGGTCCTCCTTCCTCTGGGGATCTTGAGCAATTTTATTTTCCCCTGATTTCGATTAGGTCAGTTTCTCCAACTGTGCAGCAGTTCACTCAATGAAGAAAAAATACCTTCCTGTTCCACTGACATTTTCATATCTTTCAACTTTGTTCACCTTTTCATGCTGCTGTCTTCAAAACAGGAGCCAAAATGAAGTTCTACCATGTTCTCATTTGGAGCAAGCTTCCTTTTTATCTTCTTCCTTGCACATAAGATTCCTTCAAACGCCGCTCAAAAGGAAATGTGTTGAGTTGTGCTTTCACACCTGCAAGGGAGGAGAGTTAGAAAGAACTGTTGGCTTCAGTCATTAAGCTGTATCAGGATCTGAAATAACCAGCTGACTGCATAATCCATAGTTTTGGCCACTGAAAACAAGAGTGAACAGATCAATGGAAGATGGAGTTCCCAAAAATAGAAGGAGACTGTTATAATCATCTCTTCCTATCTTGGATTTCACCAAGGTTTTCTCTTCCAAGCTGGTGTGTAGCTTCAAGATGACACCGCATTAAGATTTGGAATGCAGATCTTCAGTTTTGATGAGAAAATAATTGTATTTTTTGCCCACTCTTACTTAATGACTTAATAAATTTTATCACAGGAAGAGTGGTATGAATGATAGAGTACTTCAGTTTGGTAATAATTCACAGATTTTGAAATACAGCCTTGTTCCAGATGGAAAGGAAACTGAACTTTTTAAATTTCCATCTGAAAATAAAAGGCCCAGGAGTGTTAGGCAGAAAAAGACATGTTTTTCTAGTAATTGAAACAATTTTATTTTACTGTTCAACTTAAAAATGTTAACTTGCCATGAAACAAAACAGAATTTTAAATAAAAGTAGTTTTACCAAGCAAAAACTGAAAAATTTGCACCAAAAATATCAAACTTAGTTATTTTGACGTTGTTGAAACTTTGTCTCTGCTCTTTTAAAATTAAAGCCCAGCTAAAAATGCCTTATTTCATTAAATAATTGGATTTTAACACTGACATAATATGATAGAATATGCTTGTGTCTAAGTCTCTCTCAGCTTGTCTTGTAAGTCCAGACTAATAGGATTCTCAAAGCAAACACTGAGAAATACCTAACAACAACCCTATGTAATTATCTGATGGCCACTTTGAAATTTACCTTCCTTACACATTTAAATCCTTCTTTTAATTTGGAGATTAAAAGGTGAAGGGTTGGAAATTTGATATCTACATTGCTCAGTGATTTGAAATGAATATATTAAAGTCTATCTGATTGCATTGTAGCAAGCTCTAGTGGCAACAATGTGAAAAATCAATAAAGCAAAAACATAAATGCAAGATCTAAACAGTAATCTGAATTGTGGGATAATCCAGTGGTAACTTAACCCTCCCTGACACTACAAAAAGGAAATGTTTTTTCCAAGGGTAGCATTTAAAATTTGAAATATCTGGTAGCTCATTTAAAAGCAGTATATGCTACTGCACTTTAGTCTATGTTAAGATCTGCACTTCCAACATCTGTGGTACATTTTAGGAATTAAACATGGTCCTAAATTTGTCCCTGTAGATAAGGAAGGAATCTATGCATAAACATGCATAATATATATCACTGGTGCAGTGGAGCCTTCTTGAGTGTTTGCTTTTAATGTATTTTGCTTTATGAGTTCCAGTAACCTAGGCCCAGCTCAATATGCCATGAACCTCCTATGAAAAGTCTGCTGGCTTTTCCTCTCTGTCCTCCTTGTAAATGTACAGATAGCAGGCGCCTCCCCATAACTGTGGCAGTTTTTAGAAAGTATATTACATTTCAGCACTGAAACACAAAGCATGGCCTATCCCCCCATATTTTCTATTCCTGTATCCATACCAAACACACTCCACTGGCAGTTACGGACAGAGATGTTCTCCTCACAGCATCATCCCTCTCACTGTGTTGTATCCATTGCTGAAGTGAATGTTCTCCTATGCATTGACGGTTTTAGGATGGGTGTCTCCAGAGCGTAGATGTGTTGAAAATGGCTTTCATACATAGCTGAACCTGTCAACAAATGCCATGCCAGCCACATAACTGTACTGCAGTCAGTCCCTCTCTGACCTTTATTTATAAACTATAATTATTGATGTCTATTTGTGGTCTGTGTCTGTCAAAGTACTACATCATCTGGCTTTTGGCATAGTTAGATTTTGGAATTCCCTCTACTGAAAAGTTCTTCAAGATAAATTGTTTTGTGGTTATCTCAAAACTAAACCTACATAGGACTGTTCAAAAGAGCTTAATCAGTACCTCCAGGGAATTCCATTTTGGCGACTTTTGTGCTTATTTGCTCTCACTTGCACTCACCAGAGCCTTCCACTGTGCTGCGTTGCCCAAGACAGATTGAGTGGGATTGATCACATAACAATTTTTGGAGATTGGGGTGTTGTAAAAGAAATACTCTTCATCCTGAAAGACTGATCCATACACACACATGCCTCCCCTCCCACCCAAAAAGAACCAAACAAACCAAACAAAGGAGCACAAAGCAGTGACACGAGAAATCTCAAACAGTTAATGGCAGCATTTTAGCATGTTGTTATTTCTTTTCTATATTTCCTTTTCTTAAAAATTAAAAGCTCAATATTTCCCATGCAGAAAAAAAACCATTTCTAACAAACTGTGGCATTTCAGTAAAATTCTAAGAATTACAGCAGCCAAAACTATTGGCATAGAAAGAGAACCTACTGCAGATTTTGTTTCAGATGTTGAATTATAGTGAACAAAGGTAAGATAAATTATTCTCTTGAGCTGAATACTACAATAGCTGTAGAATTACTTGAGCTTTCATGTTTATTCGGAAAAATATTTGTGTATGGATGGTGAGCTCTTCAAATTTAAAGTTTAAAAAGACCACTTTATGTTGTAATGTTTAAAAAAGTATGAAAGGTAACAAAATTTTAAAATTTTCATGGGTTAGGAAAAATTAGCAAAGAATAAGTTAAATTGATGAATGGGCATTAAACAATTTGGAACTGACATTTACTGTGCTTTAGTGAGGGAAAAGTTGTTCAATGCTTCATAGTCTTGCTAATTGCCCTTGTGAATTTTTTACTGGGGAAACAATTAATTAATATAATTTATTTCATTAAACTAAACTACGACACTAACATGCTAATAAATAAAAATGAAATAAAGTCTTCAGTAGGTCTTCTGAAACATGAAATTAAACTAGCCCCTTGAAATAATACTTGAGCATGCAATTCATAATTCAGTTGGCTCCCAGCATCTTCCTTAGGAGAAAAACAGTGATTTCATGCTATGCTGAGGAGAAAATTTGTCCTATAAATGGCTAAGATTTCTTTTTGCTTCATAGTCAGCCTGGGTCAACAGGCTCAACAGAGTCAGTTTTCCCCTTTCACCAATATGGTCACTCCCTTGGTAATCCAATAAAGAAAACAGGAAGACTGAGATGTGGAAATAGTTATTGTTTTTTTTCTCTGGCAGATTTGAATATAATTATTTTCAATTAAAAATATCAATATTAAATCAAATCTAGTACCCACAAATCACTGAAATAATTATGGAAATGTTATTGACACTTTCTGTTCATCAAAAACTGTGGTTTTCTGAATACCATTATTTTGGAGAGGTCTTTTTTTAGCATAGAAGCTGTTTTTTGGAAAAACAAACTTCTGCCAAGGATGTGTATCAAAGCCTTGTTTTTTTTCAGTAAAAGGGTTGAGAGTCATTAACTGACCCTCAACAAAACAGCAGAGCAAGGGATTTGGGAGGCTGGTGCCCCTGTAATGGATGGTGTCTTCTCATTATGCATGATTTCACTTTTTAAATTTGATAGATTTTTTTTTTTAAGCCAATTCATTGGAATATTTTGCAATTACTGTTGTAAAATACTGATGATCATCATGATAATAATGAATATTAATGTTATTATTATTTCAAGAAGAAGAAGAAGAAGAAGTATACATCTCCAATGTTTGAAAAAGCTGTCCAAAGACAGCATCTTGCGAAGCAGGAACAACAGGGTGTTCTGTTGGGGTGCTGTGTTTTAATCCTAGCCATCAACCAAGCCCCACACAGCCGATCGCTCAGTCCACCAGTAGGACTGGGGAGACAATTTGAAGGGTAAAAGCTGGAAAACTCATGGGTTTAGAGAAAGACGTTTTCATAGGAAAAGCAAAAGCCATACAGGCAAAGCAAAAAGGAATTAATTCACTGCTTCCCATGGGCAGGCAGGTGGTCACCTATGTCCAGGAAAGCAGGGCCCCATCATGCATAACGGTGACTTGGGAAGACAAACACCATCACCTGAAAACCCCCCTTTCTCCTTCTTCCCTCCACTGTGTATGCTGAGCATGATGTCATATGGCCTGGAATATCCCTTTGGTCAATTTGGGTCACCTGTCCCAGCTGCGTCTCCTCCCAACATGCCAGGCACCCCTGACCTCCTTGCCAGTGTAGCAGTAAGAAAAGGCCTTGGCTTTGTGTAAGCCCTGCTCAACTATAAATAAAAGCAAAAAAAGCAAAAACATCTCTATATTATCAATCCCTTTACTAGTCACTGTGAAAAAAAATAACTCTACCCTTGATCACCATGAAGGAAATGATCTCTGGAACAATGAGAAGGAAATACATGATGACAAATTAAGCTCAATGTACTTCCATCAACATTGTTTCATATTTAGGGAGAGGCAATTGGTGGGATGCAGGGAATAGAAGACAGGGGCTTTCCATCCCGAAGCCCTTCAGAGTATTTGCTTATGACCAAGCAGCAGACTGCATGTGAAGTCACAGATGAGCATCACTCTGCACAAAAATGAGGTGAACTGAAAGAATGCACTTAACTCTCAATTTTAGCTCTGTCATTATTGCCTGGAAGACCTCATCTGCTTAATTCAAAGTCTTTAAACACGCTGAGGAGAAAATAAAAAGTATGTTGTTCCATAAACTTGTCTTCATCTGCTAGTGCCTGCTGGGAACACCTTTCTGTATTGCCAGATTATGTTGCCAGAAAACAAAATCTTTTAAGCCTGTTTTACCTGACTTAATTTTCTCCTCAGTTATTGTCTTCTAAATCAGGATTTATTATCAGGCATCTCATCTACAGAAATGCTAAAAATATGAGCCAGGCTTTAAAAAGTATTTCTGACTGTATCTTCAGAAAGGCAGATGGGAATAGTTATTGGAGTGAAAGGCTTTTTGCTCATCCCTTCCCCTCCTTTGACGCTGCAGAGTTCTGTGTCACAGCCCACTTGCTGTGTAAACTTCCAGCCACCACAGCCCACACCTTGACTGTTCCAAACAGCACATTTCCAGCATTTTCTTAATGAGTTTTCTCTTCCTGCAACCATTCAGATGTTTTCCTCTCATCAAGCACTCATTCTGACTGTTTCTTTTTACTCTTTTTTACCTGGCGTTAGCTGTAATCTTTTTCCTTTATGCTTCAGCTATCAGTATGCGCATATATATGCACATACATATATAAACATAAACCTGTACACAACTGTGTATCAACAGGTATAACTGAAAAACAAAAATAGCTTGGTGTGGGGAGGGAGGGTGCCAGAGTTTGCATCTGTAAATGCAAATATCCCTGCCCAAGCTATATGGTCAATATGTACTAATTTAGATGAGCCAACTTAATTTTTAGGTTAAATCCAAATTCTGCCAAGGGAATCTGAAATAGTCATAAATGATGGGGAATGAGGTCCCAGCATTTTGATTTGTTTGTTATAATTTCTTTTCTATGAATACCAAAATTTCGCAGCAGTCTGCTGAATTCAGTGAGTCTACTGTTATGTAAGTACTGTGTGCATTAGGTGATGAGGGCACAGTTCAGATCTCACTTAATCTTTAGCATAATTAAGCTTTTGCTTTTACAAAACCTTCATGTATTGCATTCACATCCTATGCATATGCACATTAAAAGTACAAATCAAACTTTAAAAATTGAATCCTGTGACAAGATACAACAACAACAACAACAACAAAAACAACACCACCTTGATGGTTTATGGTAGGCATATTTTTTTTTAAAAATATCATTGCTCTTTCCGCTATGCTCACAGATACAGAAGTAAGTAAGTAAATAGGATTTAGTCTGACCACTCCTACGAACATTTTTCAGCCTTTTTATGAGGTGTACTGGCATGCTAGCAGGTGCCAAGAATAGGACACATCCTTGTGTCCTATCTTTTTCCACCACAGGTAATTAATAGACATAGACCATATTTCTCGTTTATATTATTTCGTGTAAGGTCCACATGAAAGAACTAACAATAAATTAATTAATCATGAATGATTAATGAAATAGTCATTGTAATTTATATTTTGTTCTGTCTTGTGATTTTTTTTTCAGATTTATAGCCCAGTGAAGACCAATTTAACTTCAGGTACCTTTCCTGAACTTAAAAATGCAATCAAATCAGAAGAAAACCAGCAGCTGCTCCCCACTGAACAGTAATCAGAACATTAAAAATTAAGCTAAGCAATAGTCCATTCCTGATGTAAATATCAGTCATCTCCCTTTCTCCCCCAAAACTCACTAAACGAGCAGGCCCTGCAGCAAACAGTGACGTGAAATCCCATCAGAATAAAATGCAGAGAAAAATTCAAATAGCTAAAGCTTACATAACAAAAAGGCAACAAGAAAACATGCTTATCTCTACAAAAGACAACAAGACAAATAAGCCATGTGATACGATGCACTTAGCTCTAACTCATTTCTTTAATAAACCTACCCAAAAAAAGATGATCTGGGTTTTGCTTTCCCCAGGACATCAGGGGGATCAAAATGTCCCTGCTGGGTCCAAGCACTGGTGACCAAGGGATCCTATTGCTGGTGCGCCACAGTGTCACCCATGACCCAGCGTCTCTCATCATCCAGGGATGCTGAATCTTGTAAAGCCAGAAACCAAGCCTCAGTGGTAGTGGCTCTGCCCTGACTTTGTGGCCATAGTCTTTGCATCCCCCGCAAACTCATGGCTTCCTTCCCCCTCCTGCCAGCCTCCTTCCCTCGCAGTCACCATGCCCTCACTCCACGCTTGCTGTCCCTTCCGAGCTGATCTCTGCCACCATATCACAGTGCTGTCATTATTTCCCTCTACTGGCGCCACAATCCATGCACGAAATCCTACCTTATGCTGTTGCATATGGTTTCCACCAAGAGACTCTAATTATTTCTTGGGGAACATTGTGAAACATTTCTCTCAGTTTAGCTATTTCATTACTGTGGCTGTAACCCTTTGGCCTTCATACTCAGAACCTGTCATTCTTCAAAACGGGCAACAGATCTTATGTTCTTTGTACAGCTATTGGTTTCCCAGAATGTACATGTTTTTCCTCAGTTTTCACAGCAGCCTCCAGTGTCCTGGTCAACGCACTATGTCTGTTACACACCATTTCTCTCAATAAATGGCTGCATATAGACCAAACATTGAAATGTTGCCTTTAAAGGAGAGCCTGTTGGTGCTAATTCTATGCTATTTACACTCAGGTATCTGCTAGGAGGTATTACCTATTTGGGCACTTGTTTATTGCTCTTCCTGGGGTATGTGGTTTTATGGTAAATACATGTTGACTTTATTGATATCTTATAAAACAATCTATCAAAGAGAGGATGCTATATGCACATCAGGTAACAGCAATACAAACATTTAAAAAGTTAGTGAAATAAAGTTTTCTTGTATCAATTCTCTCATCATTCTTTTCACCCAGTTGTACAATTTCTAAAATTAAAATTGTTACTAATAATGTTTTAGGGGTTTGCACCATGTCTATTTCAACTATACTGATGATGTTTAACCACAATCAAAATAAGTGACTTGTACAAGATTTCCTTCAGTTTACTTCTAAAATCTTCATGGATCATGCCATAAAAGTGATATATAACCAATCTTGTTCTGTAAAGGTTCACATGGAGTATTTGCAACACTGGGAACATTCTGCAAGTTACTAATTCATGGTAGTGTTGAGGAAGAAATAGCTGGCAAAACCAGGCATCCTTAGTTTTTTTGTCAATATGGATCTTAACAAGACTCCCAAATGGAAGTAAAGGTTTGTTGTTATTATGCAAATCTAATTTTTTCATTGTAAATATTTCCTACTCTAGTTCAAGCAAAAATTTCTTCTATTATATTTGTGTACCAGCCATCTCTTCCCTGGACCTTGTATCTGTAATATGCTGATGCAATTCTGATCCAGGCAAAATTCAGTATGTGATAGCTCCAGTGACATATTTTCTATTAAATAATCAGCAGGAATAGTCTTGTCAGCAGGCTTTCCCTTTTCTGGCTGAGTGCCAGGTCAGAGCCATATTTCCTCCTGTTTATCCTCAAAACAAAATCTACATAGCAATCAAGAACAGTACAGGGAAAGGCCATAGAAATGGTAAAAATGCTGGAAAGTGTAGACGCAGGAAAAGATTAAAGAGTGATCTTCAGTCAGGATATAAAGTCTATGATTAAAGCCTGTGTAATTACATCAGACATGGTGGAAGAAGAACAGAATGGTTTCACATTGTGTCAGATAACACCTTAAAACAACAGAACTGGAGAAGGTAGAAGGGAATGCTTAGAAAGCATCTTCATAATGAAAGGTGGTCTCTGTCCCCACATCATGCTATCTCACTGTGGAGCTTATTGCTATCAGGCATGTGGGATGTCCCTGTTCATCCACATTCAAACAACATCAAGACAGATTCATGGAAGAAAAATCTATCAAATAGAAATGCCTAATTTCTGTTTCAGGACACCCTCCAAACCTATTTCTTGGCACTGAACAAAGATCCCAAGGTGTGGATGACCAGGCTACTTAGAGGTCCTTTGGGCTAATCTGCTTATCTGTTCTTGAAAGAAACACCACTACTGTCTCAGATACCATACAGACTTTGAGAACTTTTACAAGGGCAGAACCAAGTTTTAGATATGGACATGCTTGATCACCTCCTTGTGACAGTCAAGGGACCACTGTCTCAGAATAACCACCATCAGAACATCAAAGTCACAGAAAGAAATTCCAGCCACAAAAAAAAAACCCAACCTGAAATAAACACTCCTGCCCATGCAGCATCAATGCCTGAACAAGAGAGTTATGGAACTAACCTGTCACATATGATGGATTGCTTCAGACACTGGAGATGAGCAATGGGCATTCTGTGACCAGTTATACACAGCCTGCAGGAAAAGGGTCCAAGGTATGGGTTTGCTCAGACCAGAAAAAGAAAAAATGCTAGGAAACACAAGGATCTTCCAGCATCTGAAAAAGTTTCTAGAGAAAAGCAGGTGAGCTCTACCTCCACAACACCTTGTTGCAGGAGAGTAATTTGTATTTCCCACTTTTATGAGAATTTCTGTAACTATGAGAGAAAGAGAAAAATATTTTTCCTCCCTCAGAGCCTTTCTGCTCTAATTCTTGCAAGAAACTACCCTTGGGAGTCTGTGCAATTGCTATTGTGAAACAGCCCGTGCCAGAGAATGGTCTTGGTAAATTCAGAACAACTGCACACACACCCTGTCTGGATCCCCAGTTTTTCAACACAGCCATCCATGTAAATTTGAGCCAGGAGTATTCCGGTGAAGACAGTGAGTTAGCTGGCACACTCAGTCTGTAAATCACGATTAGATCTTATCTAAGGAAGGCAGACAAGTAATTTCTTCAGAGGCAGTAGAAGGGAAAGCCATAGCTTAGTCTGTATTTAGCCATCATCTGTGTAATTGTAACAGTTCTTGTTTATTTTTAAAAGCTATGAAAAGCCAGGCTCTTTTAACCTGAATATACGAGATCAATTGTTTTCCTGGCAGTTTTCTTGTTTGATTAAGAGAATAGAACCGTCTTTCATTTTGCTTGATGTTCTATAACTAATAATGAGACTCTTTTTGAATCACTAGATATCAAGTGACACAGAAAATCAAAATATTCACCATGGGAATATTAAGTTTTCCATTTAAGTAAATATTCCAGCTCTGGTGTGTCCAGTATCTGCTTTTCCAGAAAAAAACCAGCATTCTGCTCAGAAAAGATGAATCCAAACCAGAAAATGTGCAGAAATGGTTACAAACATGTACATAGGGAAGGGAATCTCCCTTCAAATACAGAAAATTGGCTTTTTGAAAGAATATGACAGCATATCACAATGGATTAGGATTATGAATACAAGGGATAGGGAAGAACAGTTTGCATAAATAGGACAAATTATGTAGCAGTTTTATGATACTTATTTTCAACAATATGTTAGCAATATTAATGAAGTACACAGAAAGTGTTGTTCATATCAGGAATGAGAAGAAATGAGAGATACATATCCATTGATAAGCATTCAAAACAAAAGTTTGAGCTCGTTTGTAGGAAAAAATGTTAGAGATATATTTATTGTGTGTGAATTTTGGGCAATGAGATACACATTTACATGGGCTTCTGTTCTTTAAGGACCTAATGGGGGGAAAAGGACTTTGTACACTGGCAAAAATGTGTTTTAAGAGAGTAACTTTGATAGCAGTGAGGTATTTGCATCAGCAGTGCCAAGGACTACATCTGAACTTGTTTCCCAGGGAGACAGGATGTTTTCCAAGAAGTGTATCATCACACCTTGAAATAGCAATAGACTCTCCTCACAGAGTAAGAGAGAACAGCCAAGAACAGCTTGACCTTTATGGGGGCTGTGAGGTGATAAGGTGGCACTTATTTACCTGCTTGCTCTTGGTTGTGTAAGAGAAAGTGTGATCCCTTATTTGCAGAACTTTGCATAGCACCCAAATCACAGATACAAAACATCTGCTTGCCTTCAGACTTCAGCTATAAACTCCAGCAAAGACTTCTCTTTGGTAACAAAGTGATCTGGCTTTTGCAGCTGTTCTTTAAGAGTACCAAGCCTTCCTGGCTGACAGCAGGCAGAGAAAGCACCGAGTGTTTGTGTGACTGCTGAGGGGAACATAGACTTTGCATCTCTCTTCTCATGGGGTTCCTATGAAGTGAGGGGCCTCACAAAGCAGGTAGCACTCAGAGTGCTGCACTCTGAATGCAGCAGAGCATGATGTGATGCATCTTTATTTATCCTTCACAAAAGCCATCTCTGGAACTCCAAGGAGTTATAACCAGATCTAGCTAAAATAATTGTCGTTCCTTTATGTACTTGTATATAAAATAAAGGTACAATGATGTGTTGAAATCTAAGAATAACTTACAGTGAACTGCACCCCCTTGAAACCATGTATAAAATGGGGCAGGGTAGAAGCTACGGATTACAGCAGTTTCTTCAGCCTCTGCCAGCCTTAGCAAGTGAGGGCTGAGTAGAGAAAAAGAGAGGGGGCAGCGTTCTCCTTAAAAATTGTAGGCTTAGAAAGAAATGGGCTCCAAGGCAAAGCAAGTACAATGAAATGAAAGAGGTTACTCAGTCCCTCTGTTCCAGGACAAAATGTGCTCTGTTCCTCTCTGGAAGAAATTTTTCTGACCTGGTTTAAAAATTCCCAGGGTAGAAGGTTTAGCATCTTCTGCAGGGAGTCTGTTTCAGTGTTTCACCTCCTTAGCAGATAAAAAGGTGTTTCTAGTCTGCAACTCACTTCATAGTTGCAACAGACAACCAGTAACAGCATGAGAGGATGGATTCAGCGATACGATCTGAGCTTTTGTACAGACAGGATTTGAGGTATGAGAAATCGGAAATGGAAGAACTACTCAGAGTAAGAGCAAAGTGAACCGATTTCTTCTTGTCCTGTCCCTCTTTAATGTATCCCCGAAGTTCACATCTCCTTCATGATCTATGTGACAGACCCTATGCATTATAAGAATGTGAGAGTGAACACATGGGGTCAGAGCTCCTTCAAGCCTTTATCCTCTCCCCATCACCTGCAGCACTTGCCTTATGAAGAATATACCACCAAGGCAAGTGCACACTGACATTTCCCCCAAGGAATCATTTCATTTTCCATCTATCTGTGTTTTAGTGAAAAAGGATTTGGACTTGTGGGGTTTTGTCACTGATGCATTTTTCTTCCATTAATTTAACTAACTGCTTTCAGAGCGTCTGTGCAACATCCTTGTAACAATGTGTTTCATGGTTTCACTGCCCAGCGAGTGAACAAATATCACAGATTCACAGAATCGTAGAATGGTTTGGACTGGAAGAGACCTTAAAGATCATCTAGTTCTAACCCCCCTGCCATAGGCAGGGATGCTACTAGATCAGGTTGCTCAGGGCCCCATCCAACCTGGCCTTGAACTTCTATGGATGGGGCATCCACAACTTCTCTGGACAACCTGTTTCAGTGTCTCGCTACACTGTAAGGAAATATCACCTTTTTTGTTCTGATCTTGCTGCCTCTTTCTTTCTTCCTTCCTCCTCTTTCCTACAGAGGAGCTGCAGCTTCAGGAGGTTGGCAGAAGAGAAAAGCAGAGTCCAATCTAAAATAAAGTCGGTCTATCTGTTTTCATATGCTGAGCTATGCTACACAGAGACAATAATTCTCTTTTCATACCACTTGCTCATATAAAAATTTCCATTAGCCACGTATCTGCAAATAGAGGTATTTCCAACATGATATCTTTTGAGGATGCATGACTGGGATTTTTGTATTCTTCACCTTAACAGCAAAAAGAAACCATCTATGGTGTCCTCTTCATTGATGGAAGTCTAAGTCATGACTTCATAGTTTGGAAAGGTAAGAGTGTACCTGAGAGCCTTTTAATCCTGTTTAGTTGTGGCACCGCTGCAATCCATGCTGATAGTTTGTGGGAAGTGGCATGCGAACCTAGACTTGCAAAGCAGAACTTGTACAGCTAAAAATAATCTGCTGTGGTAAATGGATGGACAAAGTTGTGACTGATCACTCACAAACCCAAGAACGTCTCCAGAAACACGGGTTTCAGAAGACACAGTGACTCATTGCCCAGGAGGTCGAGAGTCTAAGTACGTGGTAGTCAGTTCTGCCTGTAAGATTGCCATCACATGATTAGAAACTGCCTTTCCATCCAACTCACCACTGACCATAATCAGAGAGGTTCAGCTACACACACACAGGTACCTTGCTGTTGACTATGGCAGCTGTTGAATGGTAGTGATCACATTTAAGCAGCTAAATTTGGTATTTTGAGGTTGGGAAGTTGTTTTATTGTTTTGTTTTTTTTTTAAAGCAGGACTTGGGTGTGCATCTGAAAGAGTGTGAGTTTTGTTTTTCTATTTGCAGAAGAAATCAAGTTTTCTGTATTCTCTTTTGGCTGTAAACTCATTGGAAGCCTGAATTCATGAATAATTTAAAGTTAAAATTGCATCTGCTTTACTGTAAGTCTTTCTCTCTATGCACTTTATCACCCCACCCAGAATTAAGCTTGCTATGTGCAAGAAATAAAAAGAAACATAATAAAATTATGTAATTATCTCAAAAACTTTAAAGTTATAGATTTATCATAACTGCCTTGACATTTTCTATAAACATTGAAAATTCACAGGACTGCCTTTATGGTTTTGAATTCTTCTTGAAGTGCAAGACTATTATAGTACCTATTGTTATCTATCATTTAAAAATGCCTTCGTGTTAAATAACACTTTTCTTCTGTAATATAAACAGATCCCATTCCAATATTTCTACTCAGAGGCACAAGCACATAATTAGCCTTTCCTGGTAGAGACATTGTGCTACTTTTAGGCTTTTTAAAATTAAATTCATACCACAAAATATGTTTATCAGTCATCATCTGTGATATCAGGGAAAAAAAATCAGTTTCTAAACTATAAAAGACTTTCTAAAAAGCATCACACAGATCTCATTAATTTTGAAGGGAACTAAACACTTCTATTTTTTTTTTAATCCAGCTATGAGTCAGTGCTTTGTGAAAGTCATTGCTGAATACTTTCTGCAAGTTGAAGTTTTTCTCAGATCCTTCACTCAGCCCATTTGCTCCACATAGCCTCTATGTGTTCATTTAAATCACAGTAAGCTAAGTGAAGAGCACACTCCTAGTACAAATTATCAGAAAAATAATTACAGGCTTTTCAAGATTTGCAAATATTTTTGTGACTAGCAAGAAAGTGCACAGTTACTACTGTAGATAAGGGGACTGTGTATTTATCAGCAAAACAACTTATTTCTTGAGTTATTTGACTGTCTCTCTTTTCTAAATATATAAGTATATATATATACATAAGTGTATATTTACCAAATATGTATAAGGTACTAATCTAAATTCACATTTGCTCTAAATTTAAATATAGATTAGTGAAGTTCTACTCTTCAGTAAGGAAAATTCCACTGCTGCGAAAGTGATATTTAATATCTCTATTTGCTCTAGGGTTATCAATAGAATACAAAGTCTCTCTGTGCTTCAAAGTAATGGTTAAGTAGTCTTTTCTGAAAATTCCTTCCATTGTTTTTGATGAAAAAATGTCTTTATTCCCATCACCACTGATATCAGGCAACCTACCAGAAAGCAATTTTGACCATCACAGATAGAAACCAGTTCAGGATTAGTCTCGGGTGAATAAGAGTGAAAAAGCTGAAAATATACTGGCTGGCTGAATTCTGTTTGGAGATTACTTATTCCGATAGAATGTGTAAATTTGAGGTGCACGCTTTCATTACAAACAAGGGATGTTCAGTGTTCAGTGTTTACAAAATCAATGGATTGTTCTTTCTTCTGTTGTTGTGGTCATTTAATAGAGCAAGTATATTCATGTTGTCATCAAGCCTAGTGCTCCTGAGGCAATGCCTTCCTGACAAATCAAAGTTCTTTTAAAAAAATGCAGACGATGGGCCTCTGAACATTATATTCTGAGAAACTTAGTTCTGAGAAGCTACCAAATCCAATGGCAGCCCTCATTTTAACTGCAGAAGATAGGACAGAATAGCACATTCTCAAAGGAAAGATTTCAAAGAGTAATCACCATATAATTGAGGAGGTAGTAGTACCTACACCTGCCGCATCAGTTTCTTATTGTCCATATCTCTTGTACTCTGGACAGGTATTCCAGGTGGGAAACTGGAAAGAATTTTTCCACAGGAGAAGCACAGAAATGAGAGATGGCCCGGTGGAAAGCTGCATTAAGCTAACTTCTCTTTCTTGCTTGAGATTGCTCTCATACAAGAAAAGGCTGTAAGTGTTCTGTAGGTGTATTATCATTGCCACCACTGCCCAGGGGAAGATAATGGAGAATAATGAAATCTAATTGAAAACAATAGACTTTTTTGTCCTGAATTTTTGAAAAAAATTGAGGGGTGGGGTGTAATTTGAAACAATTGAGCATCGGCAGGTGTCATTGCCTCTTCCTCTGTTTCAGTCAAACCATCAGATCTTTTCACTTCTTCATTTCCGGAGGCACAGCTGGCCGTAAAGCTGGTGAAGGGGAAAGTGGGTTCTGTCCCCAGGAACTCACTGTAATGCAGAGGAATTGCTCCATGCAAAACTACACCACTGCAGTTTAATGCAGGTTGTAATTCTGGATTCTCAACATGGTATATCTTGAGCCATTAAAGAAAAAAGAGCAAATTTGATGTAAGGAATACAGCCTCTCTAGCAAGAAGGGCAGTTATCTGCACCAAGACATGCAGGCCTCTGAACACCCATACGTCAGGGGTCTTCCCCTCCCTGTCAGGCCCTGAGTAGCCAGGGGAGAATTCACACAGCACACCAGTGCCTCCAGCATGTGTGCCCGTGAGTGCGTGTGTGTGGAGGGGGTGGTTTCCTTTGCTGTCCCTCGAGAGAGCACAACTCTGCCAGCAGTGTGTTATGACATCTGTTTTTACAAACTCAATAATGTTCAGCATGCTGAGAAGCCAGGGCGGTTTTGATGGATGAACCCACTATAGCAGCACGATAACATTCTGCGAGCATGCACAAGGGATTAAGCAAGACACCAGCCCACTTCGGCGAGGTCAGGCTGTGCTCAGAATCTGAAAGGATGTAATATTAATGTCTATCTAATTGGTGAATTTGTCAATGCAGTGTTGCCATTAAACAGCCAGCCATCTGGACCCCAAGGTTTATGTGATCACAGCTGATTGTCAAAACAATGGCATTTCACTGACCTTAAGAAATTTAATTAAACTGTTGTATTTCTTTCCATGCAGTAAAGGTACACAAACTGATAGCTAAGAATAAGGTTGTTGCAAGGGCTGCTGCTTCTGTTTTCTACAGTGTAAGATCATTTTCACATAGACACATACTCCCGGTAAATCTAAAATAACACGTGCAACTGCACTAACACTTTGAGCAAGTCATGTTTCCTTGTTGTGTGTTCTAATGATTCAGTAACAGCCAGAGGAGATTTTTCCAGAAAATAGTACTCTGCAATCCAATTCATCTTTTTGACTTAATAGCTCATTTAGTACATTCATTGTTCAAATTACAGCTCAGAAGCCGTTGTAGCAGCAACTCAGTAGCTTTTGCCCTACCATTATTTAAACCAGTGTTTTACAGGCCATGAAAAGAAAAAAGAGCTCTTCTTTTCCACACACTAACCCCCAATACAGAAATGTGGGACAAAAGAATTTTCCTGGGTGACTTAGGCTCTCCCTCCATATCGCATAGATCTTTTCGTGAATGCTTTGAACATCATCTTAAAACAACTTATTATTTCTCCTAGCCAGACTGGGAGGTTGCTTGAGGACTTCAGTGTTCTCATGGTTACAAACCTTCCTTTAATTTCCATCTTAAAGTTATTCATGGCCAGCTCATACCCCTTTGTTCTTATGCCAACACTGCCTTTTAGTTTAAACAGCTCTTCCCTAGTGTTTACCCTCCCTGTAAATTTATAGAATGCAATCACATTCTCTCAGCTTTCATTTGGCTAGAATGAAACCCACTTTTTCAAATCTCTCATAAAATATACTCGCTGTTCTCCTGGACATGTTTTCTCATCTGCTCCTTTGACACCATGAGTTCATGTTTCTTGAATGGGGGAAGCAGGGATGCAAGCAGCATCCCACATTATCTCTAGCAGATGCCCTAAAGAATGACAATGATATTGTCTTTTTTTCCTGGAAATACTCCACGTAAGAAGCTTTTTTGCTTCCTCTTAGCAGCTTCACACAGCCATGTCCTCATCGTGCTGACCAGCTGGAACACAAACACATCCTCTGTGGTCCAGTTTGTTTCTTTGGAGGGCCTGTAGCCCTTAGCAGCTTTTATAAGATTTCCAGTGCTTCACCTTGCACTTTCTATAGTGGGATTTTCTTTGCATTAGTCTTTAAAGCCACTTAGACCTTTTTACATGGTATATTGTTTTTCTTTTTGCCAGTTACTTCCAAGTGGAGTCCTCAAATTATATATTTATATTATAATTATATACAAATTATATAAGCAAATTCACCTGTTTTTGTGAAGGGCAGTAATGGATATAAGAGGGTTTCCTGTAACTTTCTTACAATATATCTTCATGCTACCTGTTTCGTCTTCCCCTTGAGACCTCTTCTTACACAGCTTATGTCTTTGCTAATAATTTTTCACACAATATCACATCAGCCATTTTGTTGAAGATAAATAAGATATACTATAAGTCGGGGGTTTAGAAAATGAAAGATTTTTGACTAGTTTGGAATTATAATTTATCTTTTTAGCCTTTTTAAGTTTTATTTTGCTTCTATTTCTTTCATAATTATTTATTTAAAAATATTTTTAAAAGCTTTATATGATACTGAAGTCTAAGTAGCAGACAGTGTCTCATATCTTTGTTGGTTTTCGAGGAGCTTTTTTGACATAAAAATGATACAGTTACTATTCTTTGGTCATGTGATGCTGCTCCAAATTTGATAGTTCGTTTTTTAATATTGCATTATCTGGAGTTCCGTTCCTTCCCATTACTCTGTCACTTTTTAGGAGGCTTATAAGCTATTTCCCTTGAACTTATTGCATGTGGTGAGTGCATACCAATGGGAAATATTCATCCTATGCAAGAACAAATACATTGAATTACTTCATCATTTTCTATTGTGCCAAGAGAAGGTTAAAATAGCTATAAGCGAGAAGTTTCTAAGTAACTCAACTGTAGACTGCATGAAGATACAAAAAAATCGCCCTCCAGAACATGGAGGTGGTACAGGTATTTATAAAATGTGTCAAAAACATAGCCCCACTGGTGTGTTGCTTTGCCATAGCGTGTAAGATGGAGAGAGATGCTTTCAAATGCTCATTGGACAAAGTCTGTGTGGCAGGCTTATTGTTCTGTCACTTATGAATAAAGCACCAACTGCAACTTCTGGTGACACGTTTGTTTCACTGACAGCTCATCTTTAAGTAGCAGAGGCCTCTATAAAGCGAAACTCCCATCCTGCACTTGCTACCGTGTCAGTGCAATATCAGTGCTTAAATCTACTGCACGTACATGAACATATCTTTCTTCAAACTGTACCAAAGGAAGCTGTTGAGCATATGTTTGTTGTTTCTATACCTCTGCTAGTTGCAAAGGACTGACATTGTTTCAGTCTGGTGGGTCAATCCTGCACATTTGTAACGCATCATTGGTAGAGTGTGACAAAGCGATTTGAAATCAGACACTGATTAAAATGCCTCATCACACACTGAGAATATTGTTAGTTAGTTAGAACAAAGTTTTTCCTCTGTGAATCTTTCCACAAAACTGACTGTCTTGAAGGTTAGTTGTAGTACATTTTTTTAATCCCAGTCCACCAAAAATGAACTGCAGACACATTTCTCATTGGTGAATTAATTATCCTGTGGAGATCAGTCAGTGAATGCTAGAACATGCTATGTAACAACCTTTGGGGAATTGGATCCTTTTTCAAATTCACATCAGCTCTTTATTAACATGGAGTTTGGTGGTGAGAAGGGGGTTTGTGATAAAGGTCAGAGCTGCTCATTAGAAAGCTAAATGAAATGTGGTAATGCAGTTCATTCCTCTAAGATTACAGCTTATGCAAGTGAAAAAATACATAAACATATATCTACATGGTACTGTAAAATGAGGGCAGTTGTACAGCATTGTATCTTTATGTTACTCTCAAGTGAATATTTTCAAAATACTTGGCAACAGCTGTTCCAGTGATACCCAATTACTTCAGGTAGAAGCTGCTCCACGGGCTAGTTGGATTTTTCCCTCCAAGAAAAAGCATTTAGACTAGATGTTTTAGTCAGTACAAACAGACGGGAAAATGCACTTTCTGCTCTCAGTGACAGAAGAAGAAAACCATTTGCTCCAAAACTTGCACGCAGGACAAGAAGAAGGTTGTAATATTGGCATTGGGTTGTGTCACGTAAACACTGAATTTCTCAGCCTCTGGGCTGTTGTAGCCCTGGAGGAAAGGTAGATGACAGCTGTCAGTGTCTTTAGGATCCACAGAAGTTAATATTCTCCTGTATTGAGTCAGTAGTCCATGAGGATCCAGGCCTGCTTTATGTGCTTGCTGGCTGTCGATCTAGTTAGGACTCTCAGGTCCCTAATAAGTGCTTGACGTGCACCATGGAGCCTGGACGGCTGCACAAGGGAGATCAGACGCTTCTCAGAAAAACCTACTATAGCTTTTGACACGAGATCTAATCTCCTGCCAGTAAATATCGATATTGCTACTGACACTGGCTTATCTGTTGTGAAGAATGTTTCTTAAATCTGAGTTAATTATGAAGCACCATGTAAATGCTGCTGGGCAGTAGCCACCCTCATGTTATCATCCCAGCCCTCCCGTATCGGAAGCACAAACACTCTCGGCAAAAATATGAATAAAGAAATATAAAAATGTTACAAATGTGGAAGATGGCAACACACAAAAACAATGGATTTTTGTTTTCATACTGGGCCAAATCCCTGGAAGCCCAAATCATGGGAATATGTCCTACCTGGACGACTGACAAGGGTGACTGCAGCAGAACTACACCCTGAGAAAGACAAAGTCATGTGTGTGAGCTGTGAGAAAGTCCATTTTACAGGGCTGATTCCAATGCTTTATCCCAACCCTTCGCTGTCTCCCCTATCTAATTTGTATCAGCGTTTGACAGCTTGTTGACAGCTCATTAAGAAAAAAAACCCCACATGTGACCAAAGCACTCAGTGCAAGCAGAGAGATCTGCTCCCTAATTGTGAGCTGTATTGAAATCTGAACCAGATGCAGCATTGCAGGTCAGAAACCAGCCCAATTAGCATGTTTATAAAAATATTTTTAGACGTATTTAAATTATTAGCTAGTATAAAACATAATAGCAGTAGCAGCTTTTGTGGGAGTCTAAGTTGTCATAAATGGCAAACCCAAGGAAACCAGACAGGTTTTTGGGTTTATTTTTTCCTGAAAGAAGGCATGGTGCAATATCAATGGCTTTAAACCCTGTCAGCTCTGTCATTGAACAGGAGCCATTTGTGGGCAGGTGCCTCTGGTCTCAGTCCAGACTGCCATCAGCACTAGATGAGAACGTGAGACTTATTGCAAAACCAGAGCTGTAGTTAGCACTGCAAAATTCAGCCACATTTGGCTCTTGGGATTTTTTTCTTTTGACACTGGTTAAATTTAAATTAACCATTTGGGCTTATATTTCTGGGTTAAGATTGCCAATTATGTTTGTTAGTCTCTGTTCTCAAAGAGAATTCTTGAATTAAGGGTGTCAGGTTTTCCTAATATAATGCAGAGACTACAAATCAAACTACTAGATTTGAAACTTTTCTGAGGAATTGCTGCACCCTTAATCTGAAGGAAGTTCTGAATTTTTTTTTTGTGTCTGAGAATGGAAAGCCAGGCAGCTCTTCATGCAATGAAAAACTCTTCCTTTCTGTTACTGTACCTTATTTTTGAACTCTTGACACACTTACTGAAACACCAAAGCAAACACTCAGGCTAGGAGGGATTCGATATACACGTGCAAACAAAGGCACATAGCTTAGGTCCATTAGGAAATATTTGTAACTTCTGCTGTCCAAAGACAAGCTGGCTGAATGTTTTATGGACCCTTCTAGATGATGTGTTTATGTCATAGAAATGGCAGTCACAGGGTAAAGCACAGGTAGTATTTTCCAGCCCTGTACTCAATGAAAAGGGAAATGCTTGCACTGGGCTGAACTAAATTATAACCTGTGCACACCATGGAGTAAATTCAACTATCTATCTCCCCCACAAGCTTCCCTCAGGGTCCCATTAATGGGCTGACCATTTTTTTTTTAAAGTCTTTTAATTACTTTCAAAATACTTGGTGGAAGGCACAAGGATGCAGAATTTTCTGTTTGAATAAATTTAGAAGAAAAACACCTCTGTGAGTAACAGCTAGTGCTTCATCTGAGGACACTGAGTGAGGCCTTTAGGGCTATAAAAGTGGGAAAAGCACATTTTGCAAAGCAAGCCCTGTAGAAAAAGATTATAATAAAACAATGGCTTTCACTTCTAAGTCTGTGAGAGTGACAACCTGAACAAGTCACTCAGAACAGGTATGTCTATTTAAATACCATCAGGAGAATCATCTCACTATAAAGTATAACATTTTAAACAAAACAGCTAGCAGCTCTGTGCATACGCTGTTAGTTTACTGAATCCAAAATAATACGTTTGAAATTAGCATTAACATCCTCTACACCTCATTCCTTTAATCTTATCACTAGCTCTTGAATATTATTTTCTTTTGGTAGTAGAATGAGTGTAAATGTTCTCATTTAGTGTTCTACAGCTAAATGAGCTACAAAAGCGTTGTTTGGTTGCTTCCTGGGTAATTGATATGCACGGTGCACATTCCATAGAATATTTTTCTTAAATCCTGCAGCAATTGCATTTATGTGACTGTCCCTGCATTCGGCAGGGTAGGGAATTTTTGCACTTTATTGCTGGCACTGCAGGTTCAACTTTTAATTCTGTAGATCTGTCCCTGTCTGTCTGTTTGTCTGCCTGCAATGAGATGTGGTGTGTTGTTTCCCAGTAACACACGCTCAGTGGTGTTTGAGAGTCTGGTACTCTGAAGCTGCTGGATCACTCTCAGAAAAAGAAAAACCAAACCCCAAACAAAACAACACATTGCTACCCCTGGTTGCTAAAAGGGAAACACCCACTACGTTTCACTGTCATTGAAGTGCTTGCTCTTTGGTTCCCTCTGGAAACATGGCTAAACCAACAATTTAGGAATAACTCTGAGATGCCTGCCACCTAGAGAAGTTCTTGGAGTCTCTTGGTTGAGTTTGTCAGGTATCACCTCACTCCTATCTCACAACTGCCTGAACTTCTGCTAGGCTTTGGCAAGCCTTTCGCCTCCCCTGCTTTCCCTCAGGTACCATTACTTTACATTTTGAGTATCGCCATATCACCTATAAGACGGCATTGAAGTGCTTCTATCCTCAGCACTTGTGCAAATGGAACAGTACAGAGGCATCCATTTCATACCTGCATAAAATATGTCGTCACTGTAACCATGCAGGAGAAAACACCAAAAAAAAGGATGAGTTGGAAATATTTGTCCAATCTAATTTTTTTTTTTAAATCTGAGTTAAAGACAGTTTCCTTCTCCTTCAGGAGAATTGATGAGGGAAGAATATGGTCTCCTTTCCTGCTCTTAGGAGGATTTCAGTTGCCTGCTGGCTGTGGTCATTACCAGCCAGCCTCTTAAGCAGAGCTCTTCATCTCTTTATTACATCAGTTGTAAAAATTGCCTCACTGCTTACCCAATTATTTTCTGTCACTATGAAAATCTTAGTTTTATATTAATTACTTAACTTAATGACCACTTTCAGATGTGCTAAAATCATACTCTGATTTACTCTAATAGGAACTGCAGGTATTAGACATCTTCAGGAAGTTGATTTAATCTCCTGAGTTGAATGCTTTTGTAAATGTGTTAAATTCTATTCACTCCATTTTAGCAATTTCCAATTTTACAGTGTATTTTCTGCTTTTTAACTAGTTTGTCTGTCTTTCCCAACTATTGAATCCCAGCTTTCTGAAGTTTGTTCTAGTATTTCTTATATACATTGAGTCCCCAAATCAATAAGAGACATGAACAGTGTACTGACCTGTAATCATACATATTAAGATAAGAAACATCATTATGTGGTGGAATTCTCTGATTTTCAGGAATCACCCAAAGATTTTTCTTCTTGGCATCATAGCATGATGGTCCTCTTAGTCTGTGATTAACACTCATGAGGTGATGTCATAGCCATGGGTGGTTGCTTCTTTCTTTATTTTTTACATACACAGCATTTTATGAAGGCATTTACACACAAATCCACAGAAACAATTACACAATACAATTGAAAAGCACCAGTCAGATGTTTGTACTCACAACCAATATTATGCACACATGCCCTATACTGTCTTAATGAGGAAGAGACTTAAGAAAGACCTAACTCAGCATGATGAAGGCCACATGTTATACCCCCAACTGCACTAAATTAGGGGCCCAAAATCTTCCCTATAAGAAAAACAACAGTGCTTAGCTTGGGAGAAAAGCTGAATTCCCAAGGACTCTATCTGCCTATTCCCAAGACAAAGTAGAGCTGTCAGGAAGGTGCTTAAATTTGCATTACATGTGTTTCATAGCATCCTCAAAAAACACTTCCTTCCAGCTAGACAGTTGAGCTTTCTCCCTTTGAAGCCCTGTCCTCCCACAGCTTCTTGGGATTGTTATTTTTGCTTCGTTCAATAGCTTGTACCTAAATTGTTGGTTGTTTGAATGGGTTTTTTTGTTATCAGCGATGTTAAATCAAAGCGCTCCATTTGGACTTTACTTAGGAGAAAAAAATAAAAGTAATGGGCCCTCCTGAGACTTTAACAAGTGTGTTGGAGCAGAGAGTGGAGGTGGAGCTGCTTGCAACCAGCATCTTCTCTTTGAAATGTTCATGCCCAGAAAGCACGTTCCAGACCATTTTAGCGACAGCGGGGGCGCTTTCACATCTCGGTGTGTTCAAAAGTTCAACCAAAAACAATTTTGAAATTTTAATTGAAACTGAAAATAGAAAGGAGCCCAACTGCCCTCTGTTGATCATGGCAACAAGGAGGATAAAAGAGAAAAACTGCCGCTATGAAACAAAAACAAGCACTGCAGGGATTTTCACTGAGGGTCTTGCTGTTGTTGCTGCTAAGTAATTTTTTCACTGATCTGTTGATATGGTCTAACAGGGAGTTTTAAAATTAAAATTCCCAGTATTTATCAGTGTTCCACCTCATCTTCAGATTTTGTATGCATGGATTTTATTCAGTAAATAATATCCGGAGGTGAGGTTGCCTGTGTCACCTGGATACACAGCATATTGGTGGTATCAGAACGGTTGAAACACTGAGTAGCAAAGCTGAATCCTTTCAAGTCATAAAGGGATATAGCACCGCCAACGGGAAGGCAAATGCCACTTTATGAATGCACCCAGGCTTTGAGCTCATAAAGGACATTCACTCTCATTACTCATTACAAGTTTTAGCTTTGCCAAGTGATCTTGAAACTGCAGTTAGCAACCATCAAAATTAAGGCCATTTGACTGGATTCCAGTTCTGGGAAAGGATGCCATGGCCACAAGTAGGTGATCCCCCACACACCCAAAATTTTAAGTAAAGCAAGTCTATTGAGAAGTATTTACTAAGAAAAAAAAAATCTTATTAAGCAGCCCCAAAATCTTTAATGCATCTCTGTGTTAGATGCAGTATTTTCAGCTCCTGTAGATATGTCACTAAAAAAGGACAATAACAAATGCTTCAAAAGGAAAAGTCTTGATTATAACAGAATTTGTTAATTGAGTGTTGAGATTGAGAACATATTAAGGTTAATAAGAAGGTTGTTGGAATATCATATGTCATAAATAAGATAAATGAATATAAAAATGTGTGTTGATTGACACCAGCAGGTTATATATTTGATATGAATGTAAGCACACTGATTCACAAAGATAAGCACCTTATTTGAGACGAATGCTAATTTTAAATACAACACAGTCATCTAATTTCTCTCATCCCATCTGTTGCCAACAGCAAAATATAAATTATGAATGGCATTTTTTGCCTTTTATTCACTGCTTTGCAAATACAGCAGGAGTTTCATTGAAGAGTTTTGTGCCTTTGGTAGGTAAGGATCCCTGTGCACAACAATTTCTCTTTTTTTCTATCTTGGTGAAACATGGAAAACTACAGGCAAAATCTCTTCCTTTTTTTTTTTTTTAAATAACCTACACTATAAGCACTATTAAATATAACACTTCTTTTACTCTCTGGAGTAAAAAGGAAATCATGTATTATATTTCCGTTATGAAAAGTCACAATTCAAAATAGTCTGAGGTCCAACGCTGCCAGGGACAGAGGCCAGCTTTGAATTTCCTTAGAATTTCTGGCGCTTATAGGGAGTTGTGCTTGCAGACCCCTCCTCTTGCCAGCAGGGGCTTAGCAGCAACAGCTTAGCTAAGCCACGCTCAAGGAGAGGAGAGGGCACTGGACTGAAGGCAGCACTAGCTGTTTGAATTGTTGTTTCCTCTCCTCTCAGAGGAAAAAAGAAGGCAGCAGTTTGACAGAAATTGACATTCATCAAACACTGTCTGGTCAGTCAATGTTTTCTTCATGACATCATGGAGAATGATGTAACGCTATCAAAGATGTCACATAGTTCTTTTGAGGCATAGACCAGTATTGTAGATGGATGAAAACTGCAGAGTGGTGATCTCCTGCACTCCCATTAGAGCCAGTTGCTTCACATCTGTTTAAAGAAGTCTGAGCCAAACTGTCTGAGCTGAGCTCAGGTAAATCTGATTAGCTCCAAACACTGTGAGCCAGAATCAGACAAGAACTTGGTGGTCCTCACAGCAAAAATTCTTCACATAATGGGCATCATGGAAGCTTTTTGTTAAATTTTTCTAGTATGCCTCCAAACTGTTTAGCTGAAAAAAAGCCAAAGGTTAACACTGGATCTGTTTAGACTGGATCCTGTTTTAGACTGGATCCGTATTTGTTTGATACAACAGCTTAGTGGTCACATAAGTGATCTTATCTGTATTGGCCTTTTCTTATTTACCAGGTTACATTCATTTTCACTAACAGGCTAACATCCAAAACAAAGCAATTCGCATGTACACTAATGCATATTGGTAAATCAAGAGGATTTCAGAATATCTCCTAGGCTGCTCAGTGTTCTATGTGGGCTGCAACCTAATAAGAAAAAAAAATATTTTTACCTTCTGACACCTCATCTTAGCAGTTCAGCTTGTTGCCTCACTGGAAGAGCAGTGAGAAACTTTCACATTCTGTAATTTTAAATTACTGTGGGTTTTCTACCTCCGATAATTTTCACTGTGTGGGATCGATCTCTGACTGTGCCTTCTGTGCTGATGTGAGGTGTGCTGAAACAGTTTTCTGTCCCTTTCATCAGATCTGTTTGAGAAGAATGACAGCTGTAAACTGGCAACCTAATTTTCTGGCAATTGAAAAACATGTCAGTCAATATGTCTCTACAGTCAACTCAATACCACAAGTTTTTCTAGTCATTCATATTGCTGTTTAATTAGCAAAGGTATAACGTAATTGAAGAGAGATGAATATTTGTCTGTCAGTGCAGCATCCAACTCTGTCTGGTGCATGCCTGCCTTATCACGTATCCCTGAAAAGGAACAAAGATTTATTCCATACAGGAGTCTTATTTGATAAAGTTTTCTGACTCCAGGCCAAAACCAGAGATGAAGGTTTTGCTGAATGACCCCTGAGATAATAGGGAAGCTTCCAAACCCTGGTCCATCAGGAACACAGAGCCTGACCCAAATACCTTGAGAATGAACAGAGGTTTTCCAGCACTTTCAACTCACTGAGAATCAAGCCTGCAAACTTCAAGATGCACTCCAGGGGCAGAAACACAAACTAATTCAAGGCAGTATAAATTCAATAAGTTTCTTTTAATATTTGTAGAAAAGTACAAGTTAAGTAATGTGCTCCAAAATTTAAAGCCAAAGGAAAGTACTCTCACTTTGTGTTTTTTCTTTTTAAAAATACAATTCCATTACTGGTAATAAGATTAAGTAGTTGAGCCAAGAATATTTACAAGTGTTTCAATGTCTTTATGCTTTACAAAGGTAAAACACTGTATTATTTGGTGAAATGTGTACTCTACTGTGATGTTAACCAAATAGGTTTACATATGTAAAATGTCTTAATGTCATGATATGGCACTCATGGTGAATTTCTGAGATCAGGCAGGCCTAGAAATAGCAGGATGCAGGACATGTTTCAGTAAACTCAATACCTACAGTCTATGGAGTACATATATGCAAGACACACAGTAAAGCCTAAGTCAAAAGCAAAGAACTTCAGAGTCCAATTTTGAACATTTAATTAGATAACAGTCAGCATTTCAATTTCTAACTTTTATGAGGTTAAATTAAGTGAATTATTTTAGTTCAAATAAAATGGACTGGAATTACCGCTTTTGTAGGATATATTTTCAATATTCTCTATTGAATTTGTCCAAAGCAGAATTTAAATAGTATTTGAAAATCACAGTGATGTCTTCTTACATTTAAATCTTTATTTTCCTTTGTCAAATGCTGATGGTAGAGCTCAGGAATAAAAGGCCAAGTTACTGTTTTAATTCACACTGAGGATAGCAAAGGAATCTTGTTTTAGCTGTGGTAGTTTATGATGCAATGATTCATGAGAGACACCAGATCAGAACAATTTAATTAAGAGCATTACACAGAAACACTATTATTATTAGCTTTTTAAATATCTTTCTTTTTTTTTCTTATTCTCTCTGCATGTAATCTATATATCACATTTATCTGCAGAATGTATGTTTTCTTTTCTGCATTATCTCCTCATCCCAAATGATTACTGCATTGCTTTGTGTTTCTGAAAGTATTAGTCATGCGAAATGGCACTGAAATAATTTTGCTTTTCCTGTCAAAGGAAATGGAAGCAAAAAGATTATTACATTTCCAAGTTACAAAATAGTATGGTTATTGACACCAAGCAAGCTAAAGCAATAACTCCTGATGATGTGCTAATACATAAGTTTATATATATTGGGCCTCTTTTTTATGCCACTTCAGACCTGGAGTAACTTCACTATAGACAACATATTTATAAATAAGAGAATACTCAGAGCTGCTACATGCCTATGAATTATGTATTACTGGCAAAAAAAAAAAAAGTAATTTATTGCATGCATGTCTTCACTGATGGGTGAAAATGAATAATGGTGAAATGCTAGAAAGCGAGTAAATCTTAATCTTACAATAATGAAAGGACATTTCCTGTGCCAGCCTGAGCTCATACAGTCAGATCCTCCACTGTCCCAAGAAGTGTTGGAGCCAGCAAAGTTTTAGCAGGCATGCCAGGCAAGTTTTTTCATCCATTTAAGAGATCTGTACAGCCTAGAAAAGCACCTAAATATTCTTTCCTCCAAGTCTTTCTGAAGCTAGGTTGTTAATGACTCAAACATAATGAAGATAGTATTATGAACAGTAATAGGTTCAGGTCCTTTTGATTGTCTGGCCTGATGAAATAATTCATAGATACGTTACCTCAAATGCTGCTGGGTTCACGTTCAGAGTCAGGCTCAGACTCTCACTTTGGTCTCATGGTAAAACACCTCCATTATTCCACTATGACATTCAGGAGAAAGAAGTATCTGACTCCTCAAATCATGCTGCTTTTGAATGTTCTTCCCTGGCTGTTCAGGGTAAATAGACTGGTTCCAAACCACACAGCAGGCAGATCTAAGTCTGGTCAACTGTTCTCAGTACCTCAAGAGAAGCAACACAAGTGTGTCACTCCAGGATGAGCTCTGATGGTGGCTGCTGGGGGAAAAAAGAGTGCTAGGGCTGAAGGTTGGCAGTCCTGAGAGCAAAAGAGCGCATGCATAGCTTGGGAGAAGCCTTGGCATATGTACCAAAGCACCACCAGGTATTCTAGCTGCTCCAGAGGGGCAGTAAACCTGTGCTAACCTGATAAAATGGTCAACCACAAGTGTAGCTGTTGTTCTGGAGACAATCTGTGTTTTCGGGGGAATCTTTAGGGGTTTGTGTTAAACAGCAGATAATTAAAAACAGTAAGTAAGGAGATGCTGTGTGAAACGAACTACCTTTCATTCAGACAAAATGGATTTGTGAGCTGAAGGCTAAAGTAATGAACACAGTAATACTACCTAGTTCTAGTTTTGTATTTCTTAAGACTTGTTTATATGAAAAAGGTAATTTCTATTAAGGTAAAGTATGAACTGTAAAATACAGCTGCTGAATTTCCCTTAAGAATATCTGTACATGGGCTTACAGATACATAGGGAACTGCAGAGATACAAACCAGAGTAGAGGGAAATCAAATGGAAGAAAAATTACTTTTTGCTTACTTACCTTTTCAATTTTGATCTTAAATATATTACACGTTATGTAATTACTTGAAAGTCAAATCTTTGATTAACTTTCTTGCTTGTAGAGCATGGCAAAGAGTATACCTGCTATTCCATTAGGAAACAGAATTATTTCAAGATATTTTAATCTCTTAAATTTGCCAATTTTTCTAAAACAGCTAATATGTATCCTGACATTTTCTGAAAAGTACCAGTGACCAGTGTGTTCTTATTTGTTAAACTAACATATTTTTGCAGGGAGGCAGTCTTACCAGGTTCCAGCTTGAGTTATGTAGCATAAACTTGGGCTTTATGTATCCTTTCAGAGATCCTCCACATTTACATACATTTAAATACATTTAGTCAGCTGCTGCCCTGATTGCAGAGAGTATGGGTAACATGGAAATGAGTGCAGATGCCCAGGAATCTGCAGCAGTACACGGTATCCTCTATTGCTTAGATCAACAGGTTCTGTGTTCATCTTGCCTCTGCCACAGGCTACTGTTAAAACCTGAATTTTGGGCCTTTCTTTCTTCAACACTTTCTTCCTGTTTACATAAATACACTCACTCTCGGTGTCCCCTCAACAACAGTGAACAATTTTCGTGATGACAGCTACAAAAGGAAATGTGCCCTGGCAGTCAGGATGTTCAAATGCTCATTGATTTTCTTCTTTGTAATAAGTAATTTCCCTAAGTTCCAGGTTAACTGATGTGTTTTGCTCATTAAAAGTCGTCCTATTTAGAAATGGCTTTATTACTATGAACTCATGTAAGATAAAATTTTCCAAGGCACACAGTGAGCATTTCATCAGATCAGCACTTTCAATTCCTCACAACTTGTGCAGGACTACACTTCTTGAATCCAATTAAGTGAATAAATATCTAGGAAAGAAAAGAAAATGCATTGGTTTTAACATGAAACAGATGGCAGAAGAGGCACGGACAGATGCAGCATTTCCTCCTCTCAGATGTTGAGCAGTCTGAACTTGCAACAATCCATGTGGAAAAATATATTTGTTGTCCACATAAATTTCACATTATCCATGTAAAGAGTTAAAAAAAAAATGTTTAACTAGATTTTGGTGGCTTCCTATGGGTAAGATTGGAGCATCACTATCTACCTGTTAGTCAGGAGGAGAACTTTACCTAACAGAGTTTTATGCGACTGTTTAGGGTCCAGCACTATGATACCATGTAGTAAATAAAAAGGAAGATCTGTTTTTAGAACATGGATCAAATTTTGATCATGCCATAAGCTATGTTTCATGTATTACTAAGTAGCTCAAAACAGTTTTTTACACGAAATCTCATATGCCATGAACCATTTGGCTCACCTATCTGTGCGGAAATACAGGGTTTTAAAGAGCCACAGGTAGGACTGTAATATAATTGTGGGATCAATAGTAGTGCCCAAGTAGAGATGTAAAACTGATGAGACCCTGCGGCATGTTCATCTAACCTTCCATGCAAGTTTTTCTCCAGCTACATATTTTAAGAGATAAAAAACCAACTAGAACCTGTTGTGGCTGCCAGCTCTTGCGATATTATTGCAGCTCACACAATTTGGTCTTTTTTTCTTAGAGAGCAGGCTCCTTGAAAGATTCAAGAGAATTTCAGTTTATATCTCAGGAAAAATATTAAAAACGACAAATGAAAGAACAAACAAACACCCAGATCTGTGTGGCTGTCTAGATTCTCTGTTGCAATGATAAATTTGCAAATGCACTGCGTTTTACTGCCCTGGAAGCCAGAAAACAAAGGGAGAAGTAGTGGCACTGGTAGAGACAAAACTTTAAGCTAAGAAACAAGAGAAAAGTTCAAAACTATTTCTGACTCTTAGACAAATCCCATCACTTTTGCTGGCTCGAATCATGGGCTTCTGAAAACTAGGACCTGATGACTTTGGGAGTTTGCTTTTTGCTTTCGCTTTTCAATGTAAGCCCAGAGTCATGGGGTCTGAAAGCAACATGACGTGTTGTCACCGAGCTGGTGGAACTTCCCTGAGCCTTGGCCAGGGCTGCTGCCTCCCCTCCCAGGGCCGTCCCTGCCTGGCACGCAGGGACATGCAGGACTCTGCGGGCAGCCCGGGCTGGCACCGAGGAGGCATTATAAGGTCTGGTGGGATAAGAAGAGAGAATGGACGGGTTTGGTCATAATCCCTCCTCCCTGACCCCTAGAGCCACTCCTACTTCATGTACAGAGCAGTCTTTTGTGCCTGTGTTTTGGTTTTCCTTCTGTTCGATTTTTTCACAGCCTGAGGATACAGAACACACTCGCCTTTCAGAATAAGAGAAGAAAACCCCCCCTGTGGATTTTGCCAGACCCCTGACCTTTAGAGCTGCTCACTCAGGCTCAAAGTCACCCCAGGCGAGTGGCTTCAGAGACAAACGAACTCCACAGAAACACCCAGACAGAAATTTCCTCCCAACTAATTTAGCCAGTGGGTCCCTGCTCACACCCGAAGCTGCTTAGCAGCCCAGCACCTGCCCTCTGTGCTCACGGCTGCCTGTGCCTAATAATCCCGGGAAAAACCACATAACCTCATTAACTATCCTTCAGCTTTTTCCCCAGGCAGAGTTCATTTTCCCGGTTTTCATCATTTAAGAGGAACAGGCTTCTCCAATGTACATCGCAGGGCAAGAAGCAGCAGGTGATGTGAGGCTGTGAATATGCTGCCAAAGGAGAGGCTTTTCCTTCCTGGAGATCTTTCTGTCTTTCTAGTTGAGTGTGCGAGAGCCACTCCATTAGTGACCCATAGGTTTGTTAGTAACCTTTTCCAGGTGGCTGACAGGAATCCTTCCCAGTGGACGGTTGTCCTTGTGTAATTCAGAAAATTCCTCCGGCGCTTCCTCTCAGTCACAGGTACACACTGCCACCACCAGATCAAACAGATCCACATAACAAATTCAGGAGGGGCTTAGGTAGACCAAAACTGTCAGGTTCATCTGGTTTTTAACAAAATGACAATTTTTAGGATGCTGAACTCGGCTGCTTGCAAACATTTAACTAGGGCTGCTTGGGATTTTTCTGTCAAATTATTTTTTGAGCAAAAATACAGATATTCATAGAAAGCTCTGCGTTTACTGTTCCCTGAATTTCTGCTGGGAAACAATTTAGATGCATTTTTGTTTACTTGCTTTTATTGTTTTGTCAAGAATTTGAATTTTCATTTTGTTTCATTTAATTCGACCCATTTGAAATTAAGTTTCATAATACACCGACCTGTTTTCTTTTGCCAGAGTAAAGTGTTGTAGAAATTTGCTACCACCTCTGTTTGTGGCCAGTCTCTACTGTGGGAAATGTCTCTCCCAACACATCCTAGCTTTTCACCTGCTCAGGCTGTAACAGTGCAGCACCAAACACACAGTTCAGTCAGGAGGTATTGTTGGGCTACACTATGTGGTGATAGAGAGATGGGCCCTGAAGGCTGGAGAGAGCCTCTTTCCTGGGCCCGTGGGTGACCCTGGGACTGTACCCAGGTCACTGGGGATGGGCAGAGAGAGGATTGTGAGTTTGTGGACAGGGTTGGACCTGTGAGAGGTGATGGTTGTAGTTTGTGACCTCATAGGGTATTGTTTACCTGTTACCAAAATCTGTGCTCTACCCCAGGTGATTGGGGGACACTGTGCTGAACATCTTTCCTGTTTATATGATGTTATATCCTGGGTGTGCTGGTATTTAGGGGAATTCTGGCTGCACAATAAATGACTTTGCATCTCCCTCTTGTGTGTGGAGTCCACGCCCATGCGTGATCACTGCAAGGTCTGACCATAGTGCAGAAAATAATCACCAGATGTCTAAGAAACATCTGCTCATGCTTTCGATCAGGCTGTGACTGTTACCTAGAAGTCCATGTCTGGTTATATCTTAAATATTCAGATTCTGAGTATCAGAAAACTATGAATTTCATATATTTATCACGATTACTTACTAACTTTACATGTTACAGGAAGCAGAGGGTCTGTTCATGATCTAAGTTCAGGTGTGCCAATTATTTGCGGACTTTAGCTGTCAGGTTGGGTTCTAATCATGGCTGCAGATGTGCTAAAATCACTGTAAAGCTACAACATACACTGAAAAAAAAAGGGTTCTTGCTCTTTCCAGGATGCAACTATCATGGATCAGTAAAGAAAGCAATAGTGGCTTGGAGCTTGTAGTCATTTTCTGTTACTCAGGGATGAATGTCAGATATACGGCAGAATGAAAGCAGCGCAATTTATTAAAGGAATTGCACTCTGATTGCTAAAAACAGAATGCTCAAAACCTTTTGCTGATATGGAACTGTGAAAATATGGAAGAAATTAGACTTAGCAGCAAAATTGTACCATAATGTTATCCAAGACATTTATGGTAACAAATTAAATACTGTTTGTTTTCGACCTTTCATTGTACTTACAATGATAATTCTTGATAGATTGAAAGAATTCTGTATTGCAAAAAACATACTAGAACTTCATTCAGCTGAGAAAACAATTAAAGGCTTGTTGAAAATGGGAATTTTTTCAAGCCACACAAAGAACAAAATATTTCTCAGAGTTGTTAGCTGCTGTGCAGCTGAAGACAGAATAATCTATCATGTCCTTGATTATTTTCCAGAAAGTTAGGAGATTGCTGTAGGAATATTTAAAAGTAAGTTACAGTGAAATTGTTTGAACTTTTGAGAACATATAATTAATCCCTGCTGGCAGCAATAACTATAACAAGAGTAAAGAGTGCAACATCTACATAGATATTTGCTTTATTTGTTAGCATGTTCATATTCTTTTCAATGTACCAAACATGATAAAAATTACCATTTTATTTTAAAGCCTACAACATGATAATTTTGATCCTTTTCTTCAGAATTACGGAGAATATTACACTGTGTCAGCCCCAAACAGTCGGGAATGTTAAGGTATACTCTATACCACAATATTTCTCTGGCTGACCCAGAAGGAGACTTTGACCACTTTTCAACTATTAACAGATCCTTTGTATGTTAGAAACGGACACCTAGACAAAAAGCTAAAGTTCTTTAAGGCTTGGAATGATGAAGACAACCACTTTTCAGTTACTGAATACTGTATCTATTTCAAAATACACTAAAAGACATTTATGACAGAGTTTTAAGATAGAAACTCTTTCATATGGAGTGAAGTGAATGACATAAAGCATTCATTGATGGATAAATTACAAAAGAGAATGGATGACAAATCATTTAGTCATAAATATGACTCTTATCTGAAAGCACACCTTGGCAAAGCAGAACAAACAGCAATGTCATTCAGTGTTGTGTGCTTTAGTTCTCAGATACCTAAGTTCAGGTCACTTCTGCAAACAAAAATATTTCAGCCTGGTTCATGCACTTCAGAAATTAAAAATAAAAAAAATTTTAAAAAGTGAAAGTTTTTTTAGAGTTCTAAGTCCTTTCTAATGAGATGGAATTTGCAGGAAAAATTCTGAATGTGAGCTGCATAATATTGCACTTGGAGATTGACAGATTGAGTAGTTACTAAGCAGATATTTAATAAATTAGGTAAAGGAATGATTTAATATTTTGCTTTCAGGTCCTCATTTATTTGGTCTTTAGTTTTAGAAGATCAATGTTCTATCTTGCCTCCCACCAAACAGCTCCAAAAATAATGTTTTCTCTGTTCATGCAGAACACCTCAACTGTTGGGCAGAAATGTGCTAATTATTGGTTCTGCTAAGGCTGAAACCCAAGCTGAAGTCAATTCCAGCTTGACAACATGTTCTATAACCATGAGGTCTCTTGCCCCCCAGAATCAGTGGAGCTTGAATATTCATCTTTCTAATCTTCTGCAGATAATAAGGCTGCTAACTGGCAATAGCGTTCTTCACGTTCCTCTTCAGCAAGCACTTCACACGATGGCGTCTAATATGCCAGGCATTAGAGTGCCCTCGGTCTCCTGTGTTTGGCAGCATCCTGAGTCCGCGTTACAGACATACTGGGATCCGTACATGCACTTTGCCCCATTCTTAGTTCCTGTTGGAAGGCAAGGAGCTAGTCCCCAGTGTTCCCACAGCCCTGGTCCTGATAGTTGGGAGCCTCCACTGCACTGCACTAGCTCACCACTGCTGACCTTTCCTTTAGGTACTGACACAGGACAGTTTCTGGTTTCTGCTGCTAATATTTACTACCTTAATTATATAAAATTAGCATAAAACCTGTGCTCTGACCTTAGATAATATCATTAGTTTCAAATGCTAATGTTTTGGGGGTTTTTTTTCCCATTTAGATTTTTGTACTTAAATCTCTGTTTTAATCAATGTGAGAAGAAAGCTATGGTTTCAAAGACAAGCATTCCAGTGGTAGGGAATGTCAGATTTAATGCTGTCTGTGCCGCATTAATTTACAGCCTTGTGCACTCCGATACAGCCTTCAATTATATAATCATTTGCTTCATACAGTGCTCTAAAGGAGTGAGAAGAAAGGAAGAACTGCAGGTAGGCTTGTTATGTTGGTACTCAGGAAGTTTGAGACTAAGAATCACTACATGCTACAGTATAAACTCTGTATTAAGTCATTCAAAAGGCCAGGTCTGGTTGGCAGGGGCCATCTTCATTTGATGTTTCCTAACTTTTATATCATTGACCTTGCTCAAGATTTTTTTGTTTTTCATTTGGTTATGGTTTGGGTTGTTTGGGGGGTTTTTTGGGGGTGGGAGGGGGTTGTTGGGGTGTAATTTCTATCTTTCTTATACCCATTATAGCAGCATGCAGGAGGTTTATTGCTCTAGCCTTATGCAAATCAAGTTTGCAGCCACCAGTTACTTTTATCTATTAGAGACAGTAAGACAGGCCTATAAAGTTAATATTCTTCTCAATTTAGTTGCCCTTTCCCTTTTTGTCTTTATGTGTCTTCCGTTACAGCTTTATCACCTATTTTTCTTATTCTGCATTTTAACCAGATGTTTCCCTCTGACAGCAAATCCCAGTTTCTTTGTAGCCAGACCTACATTTATCATTGTCATATGATCACCGCTACCTCTCTTAGGACTGGTATACACTTGTTTTTAGTGAAACTGCCTGCTTTAGGTTCCTCCCCAGTGAAATTTATGATTGTAGCTATTGAATTGCTTGCCTGTCTCCATTTTAATAATTATGCAATGGATTTGTTTCGGGGTTTTTTTCTACAAGTTTCAGATCTTTACTTGTGCTTATGCTTTCTCTATTCTGCTTTCCTATAGCTACACAAAAATGATCATGGCATGTAAAGTCTGGAGTTCAGTATTAGGCACAGGCTTTCCTTTGGAGACTAAGGGGAGGCTGCAGTGGTCATGCATGGGCATGGACTCCGCACATAAGATGGGGATGCAAAGTCATTTATTGCGCAGCCAGAATTCCCCTAAATACCAGCACACCCAGGATATAACATCATATAAACAGGAAAGATGTTCACCACAGTGTCCCCCAATCACCTGGGGTAGCGCACAGATTTTGCCTGTTATGGTAACAGGTAAACAATACCCTATGAGGTCACAAACTACAACCATCACCTCTCACAGGTCCAACCCTGTCCACAAACTCACAATCCTCTCTCTGCCCATCCCCAGTGACCTGGATACAGTCCTAGGGTCACCCACGGGCCCAGGAAAGAGGCTCTCTCTATCACCACATAGTGTACCCCGACAGGAGGCCTCATCGAAACCCGCAGCACCCTCACGAGAGGAAGCAGACGGACAAGCACTGATCTCTTCTCTCTGGGGACCAGTGATAGGACTCAAAGAACAGAATGAAGCTGTGTCAGGGGATATTTAGGTTGGATGTTAGGAAAAGGTTCTTCACCAGGAGGGTGGTCAAACGCTGGAACATGCTCCTCAGGGAAGTGGTTACAGCATCAAGCCTGCCAGAGTTCAAGAAGCATTTGGAGAATGCTTTCAGGCACGTGGTGTAATTCCTGTGCAGAGCCAGGAGCTGGACTTTGATGATCCTTGTAGGTCCATTCCAACTCAGGATATTCTATAACTCTTCCAAATATATGCCAATACTTTAGCTGCACCTGTCACATGCCACAGATTTAGAGTTCATTATCCTGCCATTTGCCTTCTGAAAATGTGTGGTCAGGAGCATTTATCTTTCACAGGCTCTAGCTCACGAGACCATGATAGATTCAGGTAATAGAAAGGGGTTGATTTTCTGGAAATGGATGGGCATTGATTCTATATTTGGGAACAGGAAACAGGTAGAGAGATTACTGAATCTGTATCTAGCCTCCAGGTTAATTGTTATTGGAGGTACAGCTTGACAGGGGGAGGGTAATTATCCCATGGCACTTTTTTCTCATACTTGCTCCGATGTCTGCTGGTAGTCCCAGGTCTCCTGGTGCTTGGAAGTGGGGGGTGGGTTGCCTGCACTTAACCTGCTGCCATGTAGTTAATTTGCACTTGCACTGAACTGCCTCCCGTGGTCTATAGGGTAAAGCATGAAAGGAGGAAAGCTGTCTCTGCGTTTGTGCAGAACTGGTCCTACTGAACCTTTGATGAACTTGACTATTTCCAAAATGGGAATTTAAAGAATTGTATTACACACCATATTCATATTGTGGGATTAGCAGTTATTTAAAGACTGGAAAGGATGTGCTGGATAGTATTTAGTATGAGCCACTGTGCATGGTAAACAGTACAGTAAATCCTTTACAAACAGTCATTAAATTAGAAATCCTATTACCTCATCCTCCTGGATGCAGCAGTCCCAGCACTCTGCAGGGCTCTCTCATGCCTGATCTGCAGGGACAGCAACAGGAATGAGCCAACTTTTGTGTGGAGGAGGAAGTAAACCTCTCAAAATGTCTGGACTCAGGACTTCCACTGCTTATGTCAGTGTCAAGAACATCAGACAAGCCGTGGGCTGCCTACATGAGCCCATGCTCCTAAAGCACATTCTCTGGCATCTTCTGATGTAGCAAGCTTTATTAGATCACTGACTTTGTCTCTTTTATATCACACTTGATATGTTCAGGTTGACACTGGGAAGGTAGCAATCACTTGACTCTAAATGGTGGACTGAAGTTCATTTGTCCTACGCTTTTTTCCCTGTCGAGAAAGAAGACATTCAAGTATGAGTAGACTCATTATTTTGCAGTAGAAGCCATTTCCCCGAGGATTTTCAGTGTCAGGATTTAATTCCCATTTGGCACTCTATGAGATAATAGAAAACTCTTACATGACTGCATGATATACTTGAAAACCACTGAGACCAGCGTATTCTCCAATCAACAGGGGCTTATCTTCACTCTTCTTGTCAGTGATAATGGGGTCCCTGCAGTTAAAAAACCCCATTCAACAAATGACAATACTTCCCCACACATTATCCTGCTCATTATAATTTCCAAGCTTAAGAGATAAGATAATACTGGTCACTGAGAATAACACAAAGGAAAAAGCAGTGATGGAAAATCTCTCCTAGTTGATTCAAGCTGCCTACCTTGGATTCCATGTGAAAAATGTTGCTACACTAACCTACACAGATAGCACATCGACTCCGATATGATCTTAATATCAGCAAAAAAGTAATTCTGCTCAATGTGGTTGCTTCTTCTTTCTATTTTGAGGTTTTATTAATAGTTGTAAAAGATGTTGCAAGCTCTGAAGCATCCTTAAAGGTTTACTCTGTGCAATTTTCCTTGCAGATGTCTTTTATTTTTGATGCACCATCCTTCAAACTGAAGTGTGGTAAAATGTGAGCAACTCAACATCATGGAAAGCAGACAATTTGAGAAATTGGGCTGAAGGGGACTTTTTATGCAAGGTGAGGTGAGAAGTTCTGAACCATCAAAGTGTTCAGTTTCTACTGTGAAAGTCATGACAAAAGATATTTTTGCACTCAATGATCCTTATGGGTCCCTTCAAATTTCATATATTCTATAGCCAACGTTTTTTAAAATCTTAACAATTATTTGCTGTCACTTCTTTGGCTCTGGTTTCCATTGTTAGATTGGTTGTTCACAACAAAATCTCTTTGAGAAACAAGGGTGTCGGGCTCTTTACTCTCTATCCTGTACAGCCTCGTGTGCTTTTGGTTAATGTTGGGCAATATTAAGCACATCTTTCCCATAAATTACCCTGACACACAAGTTTTAAAGAGGACTACACAGCTTAATGGAGCATCTCATTGTGTTTTAGGCTCATGAACACTGCTAGAACGATCAGGTTCCCAGGTTTTAAGGATATGTCCCCTCAGTAGAAATGAAGTGTCTCACTGTTTGATAGTGATATCTAACACCAGGGTAAGGTAGAAATAGATAGAAACACATAATCTTCATCTAAGGGAGGCCTGAACACACAGTGTGAAGTTTTTCTTGGGAAGGTACAACTGTACATTTATTTCTTTTTCTCACAGCCTTCCCTAGTATTCTGTTTTGATCCCTGTGCATATCTCACCCTTCAGAAAGGATGGGCAAAAAGAGACATATTTTGGAGGAAAGATTTAAACAAAATGCAAACTTCTCCCAGGACAGGGTGTAAGCTTGCATAAACCTGTTGCAAAAAATGAAAAAAACCTATAATCAAAAGGAACAAAGACTAAAAACTTATTACTTTAAAAACCAAAATGAATATGAAGAAGAGAAAACTCTCAGGCCTTTACTTTCTTTGAAGGTATCCACAGACCTAGTAGACTCTGCTCAGTACTTTCCCCTCAGATGCGAATGTACAAAGCAACGTTTCAAAAAGCTCCTTTGCAAAGCTTGCTTCTGCTGTGGCTGTGAACAGCTAACTTCAGGAAGATGAGGAGCAAGAGGTCTCAAGACTTCCCTGTGGCCTTGGTATGGATAAAAAGATGTGAAGGGAAGTGAAACCTTCATGAAATTATCTGGAAAAGCAGCGTCAGCTGGAGCCCTTCAGGTGCAGAACCCCTGCTGCAGAAATGACATGGATCAGAGGCGTATACACCATAACACTCCATGCCCACGTGTCCCTACAGGGTTCTTCCTAATTATAACCTAGTCAGCCCAACCATTACAACACAATGGGGCTTAGCCTTGCCCCAGTATGTTGAAAAGAGATCCAGGATTATTTCGCCTAGAAAAGAGAAGAGGTCCATTGTGCGTGTCATTCAGACAAGACTGCAGAGAAAAGACCTGGAGGAGGAGCACCATAGAATCCAGAGGGGATGGGACTGCCTTCCCACATGCACTGTTTGTTAGTGCCTGATACGTTCTGGGTGGAGTACTTCATCCAGCTCTTTGAGGGTGAGAATTCTTGACTTGAGAAATCTTAGGAAAATGGTGATACTCACACATGCCTTCTAAATATAGAGTTACAATGTCTTCAGAGACAATTTTGTGCAGCAATAAAATCACTTATAACAGCCCATGCTTACATCAGTTCCAAGAGCATTCTCAGTCTCTGAATCAGTCAATTGTCAAGATGTCAGTACTGTTCCCCAAGGCTGGGGACAAATTCCTGGTTCAAGATCCTCAGGTTTGCCATCCTGGGAGACAATCTGGATATGGGGATTTATGTTCCCTCTCATAACCCAGCCTCTTTGGGTGCCAGTTCATGTTCACACTTCTCATGGCTTCTCTCTCCAAGGATTTCTTAACTGTTAAAGTAGTCAGATTATTAGGTTTTATCTCTACTCAGGGCACTGAATGTCTCCTTTTTTTTCCATAGGAACTCTCAGCATTTTAGATGCTGACTGAATAAAGTCGTGTTCTACTAAAACTGAAAATTTATCCTGTACTGACTGTGCCACAAGTTGAGTAAATGCAAAGAAATATAATCATATAATCACACACTATGTAACTGACTTCTGGAGATCACCCAGCTCAACTCCCCGCTCAAAATGGGGATAAAGTAAGATTCAACTTCAGAGTTAAATTAGACCCTCATCTAATTAAACTTTAAATAACTCAACATAGACTTTACATAACCTCTCTGAGCAGCTTGTTGCAGTGGTTGACTACCCTTACTGTGACATCCTTTCTAGCAATTAATTGACAGTTTCTACCCTACAATTGGATCTGCTGCCTCTTTTCCTTTTACTCCATTTTCTTTAAACTCCAACATTAGAAATGAAGGCAGTTCAAGGCAGTTCCAGATCCTTAGATATTTCCATTTCAGACTGCATGAATCCATTTCTGCCTGCCTTTCCTCATTCATCTTGTTCTCCAGCCCTCTTAACATCTTGGTGCCCCTCCATTATACTGGAGTCAATATATGAGGACCTTTCCTGCCAGGGTACCCAAAAATGGATAGAATACTTCAGAACTCTGTTCATGCTACTGACCAGAGGAGAGTGGTCATTTGCCTCAACCTGACACCTGCAGTCCCAGTAGTTCACTTTGAGGTGTGGTTACCCTTGTCATGGCAAAGCCACGTTCCTGATTCACATCCAGACTATAATATTGATAATTAGGACTCCGAGGCTTTCTAGCCATTCTGCTCCACACTTGTCCTGTGCCATGAGGTTATTCCACCACTTGTGAAAGATTTTGCACTTTTATTCCCAAGATAAATCAATGTTGGCTGTTCCAAGTCACTCACTTGTTCCCAGTCTTCTTCATAAGCCTGGCTATGATTTCCAGGGGGATTTGCTCTACATAATTCCCAGGAACCAAGATCAGGCTGACCAGTCTGTAATTCCCAAGTCTTTTATGCCTTTCGTCTCGAAGAGGTGCATGACATTTTCCTTCCTCATCAGGGAGATTCCCCGGTTGCTGTGACCTTTCACAGGTGACACGAAGCAGCCTTGCAATGACATTGGCAGCTTCTCATGGGACCTTTGGAACAGTTGATTTGCCAAGCAGTGACTAACCATCTTGTACTGGCTCCTTTTTAAGTGAAGGGCATCACAATTTATCTGGATAAAATAAATATAACCGCATGATCATCATCTCTGCCACTTAGTCAACAGCTAATTTTTAGGTGAGTGATTAATTAATTCCTTTCCTACAACAAAGAATATCTGCCAATTTGTTGCTAAAATTTAGTTACCTCATACAGCCCAAAGAACATGCTGTATTCAAAAATTACTGTTTAGGGGAGGTTTGTGGTTTGTAATCAACAGGTGCCCTGTAGGTTGCACTCCATGAAACAGTGATTTTTTTTTCCTACACATTACACATGATCACTTAGCTCTCTCGAGGGATCAGAAAGTCAGGAACAAGTGTACCTAAAGTCTGTACTGTACTGATAATAATGTTAATCCTCAAAATTTTGGAGGATTTATGGTCCTAAACAATCCAGGATTCTCTAAGAGAAAACAGTATCTCTGAAAAGGAAAAAAAAAATTACATCCAAATTTCTATCATACTCCTTTTGGAACAAATTATCAACATTAAATTCTGAATTCTCATTGCATAACTTCCTAGCAAGCTTCTGTCAACAACAATTTCTCTTTTATTTCTCCTTTCTCACTTTGCATTTCTAAATTTTCTTGCAAATCACCTGGATTCTTACTTCCATACATAAATAATTAAGAATAGTTTACTTGTATGTCCTTTTGTTCTTTTTAAGTGTGTTCTTAGTGAGGATTATGACAGAGCCTAGCTTGTTTTGGGTTTTTTTTCTGTCTTCTGCTTGCTAAAAGTTCTTGGCAAGTTTTGAATTTATTTTTTAGCTTATACAACACAATACTGCTTTGAAACATAGCTAGGAAATAAAAGTTGAAGAACCAGCACTGTTGATAGTATTATTATTATTCCTTTGTGTTTTGAGAGAAATGGATTTTTTCATTGGTGATGAATAATGGAATATTCTACCCTAATTCTGAATGTTCTCCTTTGTCACGTAAGCAGCTTCCTTTGATTGCTTCTGTATTAGAGTGTAATGTCCATGATCAGGTGTTTCTACTTGAGCATTTGATTTGATTTAGGCACTTTTCTCAAAAACCTGTGTTTTTTCATAGATGTTGATTTCTTCACTGATAGCTGTATCATTAGCAGTTAAGAAACTGTGCCCAGATCCCCACACACTCTGTGTTAACACACTGTACTGTAGTCTGCAGTCTCTGTGCCCCCTACCTTAGGCCAATTCTAGTACTTTAAATTAGGTATTGTAGAAAATGGACATAGAAAATTGTATTGCTGGCCCATTATTCTTGCAGTAGCCCTGAGGACCAGTTTTGAGAAGGAGCACTTTTTAAAATGTAACTTTTAGTGAAAAAAAATAGTACAGAGAATGTTTTCACACTGTGCAAGTAGCACATAGAACTGGATCATATCTCTTGGGAGAGCCTGCTGGGATCTGCCGAGGATATTGTGTCTGAGCATCACAAGAAGATGCAATGTCCCTTTAACATAGGATATGACAGGGTAAATCCATGTCTTTGCTGCAAAGGACTGAATTAGCCTTTATCCATTCTTTAGAAGTCTCTGCCCTAGATCAGAGGTGCAGTTGTTATCAGTGTTTTTCACTCAAGCAACATGAGAGTACTGGAATGCTAAAGGCCAGAGGCTGGCTAGTTTATCTGTCCTATTATTCCCTCTAACAGAAGGTCCAGACCTGTCTGATTTCCATCTCCAAAAGCTGTAGTTTTTCAGATACTATCAATAGAATCAGACAGCATTGCTTCTTTTTACCTGTACTGTACACACAGTTTTAGCTTTGTCATTTTCACTCTGAGCAACACATTCCTTCTTTAACTCCCCAAAGTCCCCTAGTTCTAGCCAGCTTTGGAGTCTTTCCTTTTCCCTCTCCCTTTCCTTTCCCCTTTCCCTTTCCCTTTCCCTTTCCCTTTCCCTTTCCCTTTCCCTTTCCCTTTTCTCTTCCTTTTCTCTCCCTTTCATTTCCCTTTCCTTCTCTCTGTCTTGCCCCAGGGATAAAAACTGCTGCTTCCATTCTGTGGTGCACCTCAGGAAATATAATCAGCATTTTTTCTGCATTAGATGTAGCCCAGCAGATGAACCTGTATCAAAATCCTGACATTCCACTGAGTGCATTATAATTAAGGAAATATATTCGAGGTGATGCTGCCTGCAGGTTCACAATGAAAACAACAGATGTAGCTTCAACAAGAAATTTTGAAGATGCTTCTTTTTAACTTGCTGTTATATGGGAATATTATTCGTGTATTTTCTTTAGCATGTTAAAGGTGAGCAGACTGCATATTTATTTACAGAGCTGCTGAGAGTGAGACATTGTGAGACAAAATGTCTCTAAAATGTAAAATTTTAAATTACAAATAGAAACCATACACTCAAAAATATTTTTAAAAGGAAATATCAAACTTGAAAAATTAATATTTAGACATCTGAATAGTCCAATTCATTACCCTGATTCTGAGATCTACCAAAAAATGCCAGGTAGGATTAAAAGCTAGGACTTTCAATTTCATGTCAGTCACTCACAGGTGCAGCCTGCTGCCATAGTCTTTACCTCAGAGATGTAAAGCTCCCCCCTCCAAGAAGAAATTTATGCTGACATTTCTGTAAACTACGATCTCTCTCATACAAACATTCTCCTTCCACTAGTACTGATACCCCGTTTCTATAGTGCTCAGCCCAGTCTTTTCTTCATTAACATTTCATTGATAGTGGTTTCATTGCAAACAGCAGTAGGTGTCTACAGCCAGGCTTTTCCTTCGTGTAACTTCACAGAAGGAACTAAGTCTTTTTTCCCTGATTCCAGTAAAATCATACCAGGCATAAATTTAGACCATCACAGCCAAAATATTTTTTAGCATTTTTTTCCCTGTGATCATGAAGGGCAAATTTCAGATAATTAATTTGGACAGCAGCATGCCATGTATTATAATCTTTTCATTACTGCAGTATGGGTTCTCCTACCTGATAGGATGACTTATCACAGGTCAGGAAACTTAAAGTTGTCATGAATGGAAGGTAGCCAACAAAATCTTCCTGATGAGAGAAAGATTTTTAACTAGCTGGCATCTCATTGTGATAACTTCTTGTTGCGACAGCTGTCCTTATACCTCGGTGTTTCAGAATGTCTGAGGGGGATGAAGCAAAAAAGGAACATGAAAATCACTTAGGGACTCAGTTGCCTAAGTCTGAAAACCTCTTCAAGACACAAAAGTTTCCCATTACAGGTATTTTCAGGTGCCATCATTCCCAGTGCCAAGCTTGCTGTTATGAGACATGCTAATATACAGTCTAACTCAGGGGTTTGGGTGGGATGATTTATAATCATCACAGAAAATGTTTCTGAACATCAGGAGTCCTTCTACACAGAAGATATCGAGCAGCTGGACATGAAAAATGTGTGGACATGAAATTTGTTCTCTTATAGTTTCTAGAGATGCTGTGAGGGTGAAAAACTCTTACTGGTCCCCTGTTTCTCACTAAAACTCCCCCAGCATATGAGAGCACTCTGTGTGTATTACGTTAATAGTTAAACTATAATGGAAAAAACAGCTGTTCTTTTCCCCTTCAAGTTCTCCAAATGGAAAAGGTCAGCATTGACTGCATGCAAAACAATGATTGCTCTAAGTCGATATTTGAATCACCTCAGGATTTCCTTCTGTTCTGTTCATTTGAACAATTGTCAGACAAGGATAAAATTACAGAGATTTGGGCAATACAGTAGAACTAAACTGTTTGTGGAATAACTACAACCAGTAACCCTGAAACATATATGTTTAACAGCAATGCAGAAGTGCACAGTAAGAGTGGAGCAGCTGGTAGGGTAACAGCTCACGGCTTCAACTTTTCTGCGGAGTGCCAACATTTGTATATACACTGTTAGAAAAGAGGGAAAACACACCCCTGAGAGTAAAGCCTGTGAAACATTTCTAGGTTGTGCACTTTTCCTTTTTTCCCTTTCCCCTTCCCCTTCACTTTCCCTTTTCTCTCTCCTTCTCCTTCTCCAAATCAGAATCCCAGAGTGGGTCAGGTTGGAAGGGATGACAGAGGGTCCTCTGGTGCAATCTCCCTGCTCAAGCAGGGTCATCCTAAAGGACATGGCACAGGATTGTGTCCAGACAGCTCTTGAATATCTCCAGTAAAGGAGACTCCACAACCTCTCTGGGCAACCTGTTCCTGTGCACAGTCACTCACACAGTAAAGAAGTTCTTCTTCATATTCAGGTGGAACTTCCTGAGCATCAGTTTCTGCCCAATTGTGCCTCACCTTCTCCTTTCAGAAAACAATAAATAAATAAATATATAAATAAATGCAGTCTAGGGAACAAAGACCCCAGCTTTGCAATCAATGACCTAGGATCTTAGTATCTTAATACTTCTCTTCTTCAGAATAATCACAATATAGTCAGGAGGCGTGATTGCGGCACCTGGAGAAACACTAAATTAGATATAATTTATCTGTCTACTTTACACTTGTTTTTCATTTCCTAGGCACACTACAAAGTTACATCTCTGACTGTTGCAAGCCTGTATCTTTTAATTTCTTAGTTCATTTCTCTATACCTTAATAATTTTGTCTTCGTCTACAACATTCCCTGCCCAAATTGCCCTTTTTGCATTTCTTACTTTTTCTTTTGCTTATCCACTCTTTCTCCTTCATTTCTTCTTTCCTCTCTCTCCTTCCTTAACACCTGCTTTCAAAAATGCATCTCATTTGCTATCTGATATGACAATAACATTTCATTCAGTAGGATAGACTGTAGAAATAACCCTATATGCAGCTCTGCAAAAAGGGAAAAGGACACTTATCTGTTAAAGTATTTTATCTGTCAAATTTGCAGTCTAAAATTCAAGAAAAAAAAAGCCAAAATCAGTTCTTCCTTTAAAAATTATTTTGCTCAAAATTTGAGGTAGTTCATTCTTTCTAAGTGCCAATTTTCAAAAGCCTGGAATAAAGTCATGTCCTGTGTTTGCAATCACCTAAATACTTAATGGTAGATTCATTTCCCTTAAGAGATGTGTATCAGACCACAGACCCTTAAAAAAACCAATCTTGAAGAATCTTCATATTAAATTAGTCAGGTTGTTGGTTTGGTTTTGCTTGGGTTTTTTTAACTAGGATTCTATGTCTCAAAGGGATGTGCAGAAAGTCATTTCTGGAGCTGGTTCTTCCCACAGAAGTCTGGTTCAAAAGAACCTGGAGCAGAGGAATCTGGAAACAGACAGGGAATAAAATACCTTCATATGGCCACTTCCCACAAGGCACTGTGCTTTTCAGTGAGATCTGAAATGAACTACAGCATTGTAGAGAAGTGTGGTGAAAAAAAATAAAAACATAAAGTTGGTATCTGAAGGTGGGTCCCATGAGGAAAAGACGAAAAGGGCGTATTTGCTCACTACTACAGTGTAGGCTTCCCAGAAAAATACCTGTGACCCAGACTCTGAGGTAAAAAAACTCTTTGAAACTCAGCAGGCAAACACCTTCCACTGACAATCAGTTGTGGCTTGTCACGCTCTTCATCCCCATAGATTGTGTCAGCATTTCTGACAGTGCACGACAGCAAAGGCAGATTGTATTTTTATATTAAATATGAGGTCAGGGTTTGTGGCTTTTCTCACTCTGGAAGGCACCCTACATGTGTTTTTTCATAAATGTCCTCCAAATCCTCAGCCACAAATTCATCCAGTTTAATAGCCACCTCATCCCACCCTGCCTTACAAATGCATCCTTGTGCAGAGCTGTGTAAACTGCTACTGCTGCATCAAAAAATGGAAAAACATTCATGTCACAGGTTGCAGAAGGTGAAAGTAATTTCCAGCATTCACAAAGCAAAAAGCAGTTTTCAAAGGTGGAACAGTGCCATCTTCACATTCAAATATTCTCAGAAAAGATATTAAATTCTGTAATATTCCTATTTTGTACAGCTGACAGCTCTTTGCTACAGCTCCTGAAGTATCTGTGGATCCAACATTCACACAATGAAAAAGTCCAGCTAAAAAGTCTCTATGCATTTGGATCAAAGGCTGAGTAGATTGAACTGACCTCAGAATAAAATTAAGGTCATAAAGTTGGCATTGCAGAACTAAAACAAACAAGTAAAACCCTAATTGGTATTCACTAGAGATATATTGATAGAAATGAATTCTGTGAATTATCAAATACAGAGTAGGACTTCAGCAAGATCTCAGGCAAAACGACACAGGCAATAGCTGCAATGGCAAAGCTTGCCACTCTTAACCACCCATACCTATAGCTCCGTAAAGGGGAAAACAATAAAAGATCAATGCAAACCATAAATAATGTCTTGTGAATACATATTTTAGCCAGCTGCACACAAATGTGACATTGCCTTGCCAGCTTGTCACCTCAGTGCTGTCAGAGCAGAGTGTTTCCACAGAATGTCTTGGAATAAAAATCTGTCCTTTCTCGATGTCAAGGGAGGTACAAGTTCATAGCCAGCTGTGTCCGTTATGAAACAAGTTCAGCAGACTTTTTCTGAACTTCTTCTTGCTATGCAGATATCCTGACAAAGACCAGAGTGATTGTTGTTAGTCTCTGTTGTGTTTTTTGGAGAACAGCTGACGTGGAGGGTGAAAAAACGAAATCTCAGTGGAAAGACTTCCCAAGTAATCCCAAGCAGTCATCCTGTTTCTGTGTTGTGATCATCCTAGTATCTGTAGTCTCCATATAGAAAATAGCATTTATGGATAACAGCACATCTAACCAAGAGTAATTTGGATTTATATACCACCATGGTGAATTAATTGTCCATATTATATGCAACAAGAAGGTGGCAGTTTATCTTGCCGATAACCTCAAAATTGAGAAAGATTATTACTTTCGGACAACATCTCTCCCTCTGTGGGTTCATTTACAATCTTCATATATGGACTTAAGCTGGGGAATTCTTTAGAAAAGAAGAGAAGACAATGTACATCTGTACATTAGTCTTTTTGATTTTCTTCTTTGGTTTTTTTTATGGGTACCTCTGAGAACTAATGAATCACTTTGGAGAAGCAGTGGGACTACTTCCCTTATTCGATCTTTAGGTAGTGAACTAACTTATTGCACATCTTTATCTCTAAAAATTATTGTTGAGTTTGCATTTTAATTAATCTGTCATCTTGGATTTATTTTCCAATATTTGTTTGGAATTTGTGCTGTTCATAATGTGCTGGTCATTGATTCAGTTGTATTTATGTACCTCAGCAAACAAACTGACAAATCTTCTAAATTAATCTTTTCTTTTGAATATTTTAACATTTGATATTACAATCTTGCTCAAAGCTGCGAGGAAAATGAATGCAAAATATTTGTTAAAATATTTTGTAACGTATTTATGCCATTTGCTTAATGCTGTACTTGGAATCCCTATCACTGCTCAAGAGAAACTGGCAAAAATGGGTCTTGGATGAAATGAAAATGAATCTGTTCGAGGAACTTTATGTAAAAATAGTAAAGGGGACTAAAATTTCTCTTCACATGTAACAGCAGCCACGTCATCCCATACAGGTTCAGACTTATTGTGCCTCACCTTTCTCCAGATGTACAGTTTGTTTGTTGGGCAGCTCTCTCCTAAGAAAATTGTGACAGGCGCATTGCTCTGACCTGCGCTGATCCCCTTATTCAAACATTGCTTAAGCACTCCTCAGTACATCATAAAAGGAAAATCACTGTGTTGTTTCACAAATTGTCGTTTGACATGTACTGAAGGTCTCACATTGGCAGTACTAAAATATTATCCGGATTTCCTGAAGATTCTGAATGAAACCTTTCACATTCAGGTATGTTGCATTTAATTTTGTGGACCTATTGTGACAGGTCAGAAAAAAGAGAAAAAAGAGTTCACCAGAGATCTGATTAAATCAGTGGTTACATTTATTTTATCCCAAACAGAATATCATGTCAGCCAGTAGCACAAACATTCAGTTATTTAAAAATGGGGTTTGCAAAGCTAAAAATAGTTGTAAGCCTAACCAGTTGGTATAAATATTAAAAGTAAACAACAAAAACTAAATATGTCAGAAAAATCTGAAGAATGTTTAATTTAATATTCAAAAAGTCTATCCACGATCTATATCTAGAATCCAGACGTAATGTTACATTGATTGAAAGAGAAACAAAAACCTGGTTTAGGGGAAAAGTGAAAGCAACCATGAAGATGCATGTATATAAGATGTGGAACCAAAGACAAAGTTTTTAATACTGTAATATAGAAGCTAGAAAATTATTAGGGCAAGCCAAAGAATGCATGAAGACCTACCTAACTCATAATTAAGACCAGTTAGTGGAGATCTGGGAACCTTGGGGCGGTTCCTAGTTGTTTCTTTTCTTGATCTTTCAAATATGTTCAAGAAAAATCTAGTTTAGCAGGTCTTTGGCCAGCTGAGCTCATCGCCCCTGAGAGATAGTACAGGTCCATTAGCAGAGGAAAATTATACAAGCAATAAATAATTAGGCAGAAAAATGGGAGTGTTCAACCAACATTTCTCTTTTGTATGTGTGGGAAAAGGTGATGGTTTTAATGACCCAGATCATGATGATGAAATAAATTTCTTTACAATAGTAACACCTTGAAATGTTAAATACATAATAAAGCTATGATATTCTGCAGAGTTTTTTAGTAAGTAGACATAGTTTGAATTCCTCTCTTTAAAATGCTGCTCAAGCTCTCTGGACCAGCAATGCCAACTTTCTAGAAGTCCAGGAACTCAGCAGATGTTCCAGAAAGCTGCAAGAAAAGAAACTTCACAACATTTTGAAAAGGACAAACAGGATGATCTATCCTAATGTTGATCACCAACTAAATAATGCAACAACCACTTGAGGAGAGTTAATGAATGGTAATATAATTAATATCAATCAACATGGCTTATGGAAATAAATCTTGTCATATTAACTTTCTTTCTGAAATGAAATTAGGCAGTTGACATAGCACTAGCTGACATTTGGTGGCAAATAGAGCACTCCGAATGGATTAAAATCAGGCTAACTTCTCAGTCCCAAAACATCTTTATAAACAAGCATTATCCCTGAATGGCCATGTTGCTATCAGGGTTCAGCAAGAATTCACCTAATCTAAAGAGGATTTATACTTCAGCGTAGAAATTTCGTTCCTCTACTACCTGGATAGCTCAAACAAAACCCTTCAGTCTCTCCTCACAATATTCCAGCAACACAAACACAGCAATTTGCTACTGCCACACCAGCTACACCACATGGTAATGCACGGCACACCAGACTGTGGATTGCTGGCAGTTTGTACCCAAACCTCCAGAGGTGGCAGGAAAGGAGAGCATGGAGAGATGCTTTTCCTACATTTTGAGAAATGCATTCCAAATTACCAATGAAATAAAGGATAAAGAGTCTTTCACTTGGCTAGAGAAAGTGGCTGACACGGATAAGAAAACATGGACTAGATAGTAATCAAGAAAGGAAGAAACACCTGTTTGCTGTTTGGGTGTACAAAATGCAATTTAGAAGACAGTAATACAAGCAAAGGCATAAGTAGTATGGAAGAGAGATATTTGGATGTATGAGCCAGGTGATGTATGTAGCAGTTCAAAAGAGATAACCTTATTCCCATCAATACATGTGATTTTGGAGTATATTGTAGGACTGACATCCAAGCTTTCCCTCAAGAACAGAGATTTCAATCCTGAAATGCAGGTTAGCCAGTGAGCACAGCATTTAGGCAGAAATAAAAAATATGATTCAAAAGGGTTTGTCTGCTAATTCTAAAATAGAAAAGCGTAGTATAAAACTCTTTTGAAAAAGTGTTTTCTAAATGAATGTTAAGCTCCAAGGGGTTGCCCAGGGAGCTATATATTACACTGACATTAACACCAAATGGGTTCATCTTGGTTAATGTTCTTACAGTGAATGCCAAAGTAATTCATCACTAGTGGTTACATATGGTAAAGTATTAACACATTTCATCAGGAAAACATCCTTTGAATGTCATGGTTCCGGCACTTGGGACCTGAGAGTAGTTCAAGATGAGTGACACAAACCACTATCACATTTTCAAATGCTGTCTTACAAGTTATAGATTAATCTGGTGTCTATTAAGTAGGTACGCAAATATTTGATTGCTTGACAGCAGTTCACAGTTTAATAAGAGCAATCACTCATAGGAAAATTAAAGGTGAGTACATTTTAATACAACATTTTTTAAAAAATTAAAGACTGCCTTTCCCCAAAAATCAGGTTTGGAAAGAAGTTTGTTTACCCCCACCAGATATTCTCAGATAGTCCAGATTTTATCACTGTTGCCTAAAGTGGGAAGCAAATTCATTCCAGGAGCAATAAATACACAATGGAAATGGGAATCTGCTGCTGTCTTACCCAGAAGCAAGGGAAAGGTCATAACAGTGCAGTTGAGGAATTGTTCCCATACCTTCTGGAGCTGAGGGTATGCACTGGATGCCAGAGTTGGCCACCTGAGAATAGAGACAACGGGTCTGAGAGTCACCCCTGACAGTGAAAGCCTGTAGACCTTCCAGTGAACAGAGCAGTTTCACCTCATATTGAGTCCCTGGCCCAAATTACAGCCTTCTTGTTGCACAGAACCATATATATCCATGTATATGTCAGGGCTGGCTGGTGGGGACTGTGGAAAGAAGCTAAGTTTGAAGTCCGTGGATAAAGGATGGAGAAGCTATTAATAACTGTCCTGTTTGCTCAGGTTTTTCACTTTCCTATGCTATCTGTATATATAGAAACCTGTGAATTGTCTTCTCCCATCCACAATGGTGTGAATGGAGTTGCGTAACTGGGGAAGAAACTAATCTCGTCATCTCAGGTCCTTGACATTGACTGTAATGACATTGCTCAAGAGCTCAGGGTGGCAGAAAGGGATTTTAGATGTTGCAGATGCACCATTCTGTGACTTTTCTCTTTACTTACCGTACCTGAGCTGTTCTTTCACAGGGTTTGATCTAATGCACAGGCGTTGTAAATTCTCTTTTCCCTGACAGGAGGTGAGGACAAGGGAGACAAATGTCACAACCAATACTTATGGGTACAACCTTAAATAATAAAGCTGTATCAGGATAATAATAATTATAATAATAATAATAGTAATAACAACAACAACAGTATCAGGATGTTGTTATTATTAACAATAGAGAACTGTCCCCATGGTGCTTATTCTCTCACATAGTTTGCTCTCACTCAGCGCTGCCCAGCTGGAGCGGCAGCTCAGGGGTCAGACCCAGCTGTTGACTTAGAGGCAGAGGGACAGCAAATCCCTCAAGGGGTCCCTTGTTTCATCAGCATATGTATAATCTCATATTCTTTCTCTAAACAGAGCACATAAAATCCTTCTTGGATGTAGTTGGATTTATGCAAGCTGTTGTTGATGGTGGGGTGTGCTGGTGGCCTTGTGCCGATCTGGACAGTTTGTGGTGTCCTGAGTTTATCAGCTCCAATGAATCCAATAAGACAACTAGTCTGAAAAGCTTATAAATCCTTAGCAGCTTTCATACAGTACCCCTCAGCATGTATTTTTTCTCTCTTTGACCAGCTATTTTTGGTAATTTTTCTCTATACATACCCTATATCAGTAGAGCTCAGTTACACAAATTGACAAAGACGCTTTTATGACACAAAGCTCTCACTTCAGACACATAAAACGTTTACAATCAGCACAGTGCATAGCAAGTCATAGCAAGCACTCTCACTCAACACCTTTGTTAAGTTATTTTTACTGATAAATTACTACTTCTACATACTTTAAAGTACCGAAGTCAACTGATATAACCAGTGAGCAAATTAAACACAGCGTGGGAGATTTCATCCATGCTGAAGGTGAAAACCTTTATTACAGAGATCACCTACCATGCTAATTTGGGCCTGTCATGGTGATATTACCTTTATACAGGGAAGAGTGGGTGGGACTTTAGAAGGGCAGAAGGAAATGATGAAGAGAGTAAAGGTTGAAAGAAGGAAAACTGGAGATTTTCTGTCCCTTCTTGAGCTCAACTCATCATATTACTCCTTGTTTTTAGGACATTTGAGATTGCGTTTTCTGTCCCAGAGAAGGAAACTCTAAGCCCCTAAACTCCCAAGTCCCAGAAAAGAAAAACTAGCCTCTTTTCAGAACTCTCTAGGGCAGCATGCTGACTTTAGAAATGCAGCAACACCCAGAAGAAGACAGAGTCATCCCTGAGTCTTCTCTTCCAGCTTAGGGATTCCAACAGGTCGTGGCCATGGTGCTGACAAAGGAGAAGCAGAATAGAGGTAGCCGTCATGTTTCATCCACGTGTCTGATGGAATGAACTGACACTGAAGGCTTCCTCCATATGCATAACTTTTTATATGCAAAATGTCCTTTTAGCTTGGAAAATAAAAGCACTCATGAGAAGTTAGATACGAAATGTACATTTTTTGTCTAAAAGTCAAACAATTGATATACAGCTTTTCCTGTCATGTCAGATTTGGAGGAACAATGACAAAATCAAAAAACTCCAGAATTTTCCTATTACCTTTTAACTGTGGCAGGTTTGACTTGATGGCTTTGTAAATTATAAAAGAAACAAGACACTGACTTGCCCCCAGTGTAGCCCTTGATTAAACCAGTGCTTTTTTAGGTACTCAAGCTTGGCAGCACCCTCTGCAAAAGATGTCATATGCACTCTGCTCACAAATCTCCATCTGACTGCTGTACATATTCATTAGCACCAACAGTTTGGAGGGCTGCTGTTCTCCATTTTGTGTTAAATCACTTTGAATGGTTGTGAGGAAAACTTGAATTTTCTTCTTTTCTATTCCTAGAGCATAACGGAGTGCCCATACCCCTGTTTGAAGTAGCAGTTCTCTCAGACATCTCCTTAGGACCTAGTGCTTTTGTACCAGAAGCGTAACAACAATGAAAAGCATAAATGCCACAAGCAGCACAAATTCAGGAGTTAGAAAGACTCTCAACTAGCTCCATCTGCGGACAAATAGTTCCAGTGGTTTTTCTGGTGCGGAAACTCTAGCCACAATCAGGCATTCATTTCCTTTGCATTTAGTTTAAGATGTAGTAGGTAAAAAAATGGAAGGTTTCCTCATGCTCATTCCCAAACCTAACCTCTTCTCCCGTGGTCTTGTAGCTATAACTGGGAAAAAGAACCACAAGGGAACACCAGTCATCCCAACTATGCTGGGAAAGGAAGGACGCACATGTCTGGAAAGAGCTGACGTGGCACTCTCATCTCCTCATTTTGTGACCCGCTTACTGAATCGGAAATACTCTGTATTTTGGCTGACAGGAACTGAGTGTTTACATCACACAGAGGTGCCAGAACCAGCTTTGTCCAGGCTGGTGTGTCTAGACAGGGCTGCGTCACACCGGCAAGTTAGCTCAGGACACACAGCGCTGCAGCCTGGCACTGTGCCTGAGGCAATTAATCTTGCTTTGTAGCGGGACTAATTAGTCTGGGGGAAGCACGAGGCTGACCATTAGACCAGAGCTAGATTATTCAAGGCTTTTGCAGGTGCCACTGTACAGTGCAGTGCTGTGCAGCATAAACATGCCTACAGGAAAAGTGCAGGGCAAGTCCTCAAGGCATGAGGCTGTGGGCTTGAATTTCATCTTCATTCAGGCCCTGGAGTAAAGCAGCCTTAGTGTAGGCACGGGAGATGTCTTTGGGAGAGGATGCTAACAGCTGGAAACAGGAGGAGCCTTGGAGGCCCTTGTGCTTAAGGCCCTGGGATCTTTGCATGTAGCATTTAGAGAGCTTAGCTCAGCTGAAGTTTTTGGACAATATGGACATAATAAACAGCAAACCAGAAAATTGGCTGTCCACTTCTGATACTGGGCATTTTGCAAAAGTTTGCCTGTCTGAAAATTCATCCCACATTTTAAAAAAATAGTAAAATCCCAATATTATTTTATCAGCCAGATGAGCAACCTGACCCAGCTGGCTGTCCAGACATCAGATTCTTTGTGCTGCCATAGGGGAATGAGCAGGACAGGGAGCAGGCAGGGAGGAAGAGCTGCCCTTTGGAGGCAGCCTGCAGTGAGACAGAGCAATGTGATTTAAAGTCATGGTCATCTGCAAAGGATGGAAACAAACAAAAGTGAGCAAACTGGGGTTGAGCAACTTTATTTATAAGCCTCCTACAAGCTGAAAGGCAAGACTTTCTGACAGCAATCACCATCTCACCATTTAACAGTGACACATAGGACTTTTCTTCTTTCCCATTTGACTTTTGTTTCCCTTTAACTAAATATTGATGTGTTTATTTCAAACAATGACCCTAAATTCTTTTCCATTACTTTTTATTTTAAATGGAGAAGTGCAAGAGATACAAGAGTGCTTTTTTTGTTTTTTTTAAGGAAAAAAAGAAGAAAGAAAAAAGCAGAGATGTACAAAGGATCAAGGAAGGCCACTGCATGTTAGCTGAAAATAATGGATTCACTTAATCCTGCTGGGGTAAATGAAAGCTGACTGCTAAAGAGAGCCACTGAGTCATAATAAAGTTGAATGAACTTGGGTTTCAAGTCCTGGAGAGGTTTTGAGGTAAAACTGTGAGCCAAGAAGGGTTTATTTGAAAAACAGGAGTTGTAATGTGAGTCTACATAGAAATAAATGGTGTCTCTTCCCTTTTAAGAATCATGCTTTATCTCATTTCTGGAAAAGTAATAGCTTAGAGGTGGCAGAGACACATGAAATTTCACAGATGCTAAATAAAGGACAGTGAAAACTTTTATGGACTTGTCATCACATCATTATATTATTTTCTTGCAGATAAGATAAATCAGTGTTCTAAGAAACAGAGCAGGGAAAATAAACACATGGTGTGATCTGCAAATCCAGTAGATCTCTAAAATTTTCCAGTGGATCTCTATCAATTCTGCCAGGGTCCTCATAAACACCATATGGGTCACTGTTCACAATGGTGAGTTAAATGCTGCTGCTTCTTACCCTTTATGTAAATTCTATCAGGATTTTAGATTTTTTTTTCTTCATTTTGCTTAAAAATAGTGGAGAAAGACCACAGCCAAAATAGTAAGCTATAGATGTAAACTGTGTTTCGAATGACACTGACCTCTGCCACGTGCCAGGGTGGCCCACCTAATCAGGACAGATGTGATTGCCAGATTTGTGAGTAGCAATATCAGAAGAACAGAAGTAGCTGACATTTTCTTATCTTACCTGGTGGCAATGGGCAATATCCATTTTCTCTCATCAGCTGGGACTTCCACCTCATAAATAAATCTCTTTGAGTTGCAAGGATCTATGACATTGGCAGTGATAGTCACTGTCACACCTTTCTGTGCTGCCCCACAGTTATGACCTTCTGGGCCCTTTTCAAAGTTGCAGCTTGTTAGAGTGTGCTTTATACAGTTGTGAGTGAGGATTTAGTATTTTTACAGTGATTCTAGATCAAACATCTTTCACAAGATAGCCTGAGAAGAGCAGACTCACTCTTTGTTTGTCCACTCAGATCCTGTGTTCACACAAAATGCAGTCAACGATGACAAAATATTTTTTATCTTTCCTCTTCATCCTTCTTTATTGACCAAGCTCCTGTGTCACCCTGTATTTTCACAAGCTCTTGAAGAAGAATCCCAAGCAAGGAGCTTAGAAATTCTCACATCACAATAGATGCCATAACTATGTCCGTCCTGCAAAGGTGTGTCAAAATCATCTCTGCCATCCCACCAGCCTCCCAGCCCAGCCGTTCTGCTGGCATCCTTGCGGACTCCCAGGGTTGGCACGTGTGGCTGAGCCAGTCTGCCTTGTGTTTTACAGTTAAACATTTGAAACTGTCATTGCAGGATATGGTAAGATCCAGAGCCTCTTCCAAACCAATGGCATGGATGAGATCACACCAGGACAAGGAGGGGAGGAATTATTCCTGCAAATGGGTGTTGTTGCATACCCCTCATCCTCAGGGGCAGGCAACATCCCCTGCTCCTTCAGTTACCAGCAAAAGTGAAGGTAAACTGAACTCTGCTGTCTACAAGCTTTCAGAGGGAAGCCCAAGCTCACCCATTCCTCAAAGCCCTCAGATATTGGAAGTACCTTAGCCTTCCTGCGTGGATGTAGGCTACTGTAGCTGTCCTCAAACACTGGGACTGTACTGCTGCCTCCCCTGGGAAGGAGGATCTGGGTGGTCTTTTGCTGTAGGGATCAGAGGCAAGCACACCAGTACTTCTTAAGAAGTACTGATGTTCTTACAGATGCTCTTCCTTGGCAATTCAGGGTTGTTGCACACTGCTTGTACCTTCAGAACTGCAGAACTTCTAAAAAGCAGGACTAGAAGAGAAAGAATTGAGTGAATTGTAATGGCAAGTGTGACCCAGGGGGGTATTTGCTTCTATGCACATGAATTATTACACAGCTCCAAGGAGGATTTATCTTCTGTCTGAGTACCTGCAGAGCAACTGCTGGAAGATTTAGAAGAATTGAATAGTGCAGCATGAATAGTTTGGGTGTCAGTAACCCAGTATTGCGTTGTCACTTGCTACGCTTTGATTATTTGTGCAATAAAAAGGGATGTATCACAATCAAGGAGGTAGAGCAGGGCAGAATGATGCTGGTTTTGTAACAGCAGACTTAGTGGTAGTTAAGAAGAATAAATGGATGCTGTATGACTAAGGCAAGCCATTAAGAGCACACCGTGACTGCACCATTGCCAGACTGTGTGCTGCTTTGTGTCAGCTTGTGAGCAAATTGTGCTCGGCCTCTGTGTGACTTTGAAATGAGTTGCGAATGCCCTTTTTGAATCATAGGAAAGTAGTTTGATTTTGGAGATATATACCTGTTTTGCAAGACAAACTAAATAATAAATAATGATTTATCATAAGATAGAAATGGCACTGAGTAGTCATAAGGAACAACAAAATCTGAGTTTTGCAAGTGTTATCAACTGCTTTCTAATAAAGAGGTACTGTAATACAGTAGATTAATATCACTATGGCAAAACCAGGTTATCAACCCAGAAATATCCACTTAGCATGACAATTTGCTCCTGAACTACTTCTAGCATGTTTACTTGTTTCCTGGCAATTCAGTTATGTGGTGTACTTTCTGACACAGCTGTTGGTACTTCTGCTTCTTTCAAGCACTTCATCCTTCCCCTTACAAGTTTCTCAGCTTTGGGGAGCTGAAGAGATCTGAACACATACTTTCACTTTTCCACTTATCCTCTTCATCAGCTCTTTTGCAATTATGAAAGAAATGTCTGTCAAATGCTCAGGACACCACTAAAATTACTAAAGAAGCATTATTTTTTTTCTTAGACTTAAGACATATTAGACTTAGAGGATTTTAAAAAATTATATATTAAAGCCCTTAATATATTTAAGGATTTATCATAACCCAGGTGTAGGTTCATAAGGCCAGATTTGCCTTTCAGATGACACTCAGAGAAATTCATCAGCTCCCAGCATGTTGAGGTGGTGAGGGCATTTATTTAAAATTTGCTCTCATGGTGACTGTGCCAAAGAAGGGAAAGAGAAATGATCTTAAGGTAATATCAAAATACAGCATTTAGCAACATCTCCTAAAGTTCATATAGAAGAAGGTGATTCTAGCTCACACAACATTTCTGAAGGACTCGGATGCTTAAGGGAAATAATTGCAGTGGGGAGGACTCTATTTGTCTGTGAGCCAACATATAAGGCAACCGCCTTTCCCAAAAAAGCAATGAAACTCTTAAGGAAAGGTGTGCTTCCCGTACCAGGAGAAACAAAATAAGTTGGGTTGCCAAGCAAGTGTAGTAAGATTGTGTCTGACACCAGGAGGGTCCTTCACACCAGTGTCAGTCTTATGGTCTACAAATGGGAAATGGGCCATCTCTACAGACTTCAGCAAAAGCAGCTCAGCAAGAAAATTCCCTTTCTTCCAAAGGACTTTGCTTAAAACTGGTCAAATACCAATTTCATTCATTTTTCTTTTGAAATAAAAGCTACGTTTTTTCTGTATGATCACTTGTTTGTAAAGTTCATTATAATTCTTCTGAATTTTGTTTAAATGTTGCATGACCTACTTCAGTGGAGGCCTCTTTCTATTCTCTATTCCTGAAGAAAATGTGCTTACTGGCTTGTCAAGAACATGTCATGGTTGTGCTCCCATTGTTTAAATTCACTCATCATTTATTTCAGCTGACTTCCAGAAAGTGCTTTTGACATAAATAATGCAGTGTCCACATGAGAGTTGTTCCCATGCAAAATGGGTGGCAGAAGACTTTGACCTTTGAGCAGCAGGCTAATCTGAGCGATACTCACTCAAAGTTATACATATCCAGACAAAAAAAAAAAAA
>VZRS01011071.1:250351-412342 GCA_013398055.1 Ifrita kowaldi
AAAAAAAGAGCAAGCGCAAATGCACGCAAGGATGTGTGAACCTAGGTCAGACTTACAGGCAGAAGTGTGTAGTCCAGAGATGCAAGCAGCTCAGGAGACAGGTGATTTCAGTAAATCGCAAGACCTCTCACACTGTCTCAGTGGCAAACATAACACGACTACAAATATACTTTAAAGATCAGATTTTATAAAAAAGGAAAACCTCTTCTCTGGAAATGTTATGTTCCCATCCATCTCTATGCTCCAGCAGGTTGAACAGTTATTACGTGTTTTCCATGGAACCAGCTTGCAACCATTTTGAAAAATTAGGCAAATCAGAAACAAATAATAGAGTAATTTTCCAATGATTGAAATTGTTGTCATAGAATTAAGGCATTAGCAGAATCCAACCATAATGATTTTGTAAGCATATTATCTTCACTGGACAGCTGATTTCACATAGTATGCATGACTTTATTCACCAGTTTCATCTCTTGCTTATAGAGATAAGCTTCCAAAAAATACCCTCTTCTTAAATCAGCATTATTCTTGCATTGCTTTTCAAATCTCCTAATCCATATTCAGACTTTGTCCTTTTTTTACCCTGCTCTTTACCTTTAGGACAACTGTGTGTGTGTGTGTCAACATATTATAAATTTAACAATGTATCACAGTTGCAAATCTGATTCAGATCAATGGCTTGAAAGTGACAAACTCTAATGATCTAATCTCCTATTAAATATTCATGAAGGAAGCTTGGAGAATACACACTGTCCTCCTTCCTAATGGATGTAAAAGAGCCAACTACACTTTACTGATTGATCATGTGCATTTTCTTATTACAGAAGAGTATTACAGAAACCTCTACATTGTGAAACTCTTATTTCAATCTGCAGCATTTATTTACCATTAAAGAAAATAACAACATCATTCCTTTGATAGATAGATAGATAGATCGATCAGAAGTATATTTATGCTAAACACACCTATTATTTATAGCAGATTTTCAGGTAAAATCCTTTGTGGGATATAAGCCATATAGGATTCACAAGGATCCAGAGACATAAAGCTCTGGCAGCCACAAACTCTGAAGCTCGTGACAATTTCTAGGTAAACAACCAAGGACAGCATGTGTATATGGAAATAATGCTGGTCCCTACCATGCCAAAATGCTCCAGGAAACGCATGAACCTGTAAGAAACTCTGGATATTTGTTGATCTGAGTAAGGAAATGTGTATAGTAAGATATGCACTTTTGCCCACACCATTTTCTCTTCTCAGACAATTACATGGCCTTTTAGATTTTAAGCTGGAAGGAAAAAAAATATCATTGCAAAGAAGCTCCAATAATACTAGCAACTCTTCATGAAACACTCGTTGGATTATCTGCACCCCAGTCATGTCAGGAGACTTCTGATTCTCTGAAACACTGAGAAATGGAATTAAGTGAATAATCGTCTTCTTCTCCCTTAATTTCCATGCCAATTGTTTTTTACTTTGTTTTTAATTATCACTTTTTAAATGTTAGGGTGGGGAGGGGGTTATCAAAAGCCACAACATTTACAAGAAAAAAAATACCTTCCCACACTTTCCAAATTATCTGCTTGATAAAATAACTAAATTTGAGTCTTAGGCTGACTCAGCACTCAAAATGGGCCTGATTCGGAAGTTCTTATGCAAGCGATGATCTCTGCTGAGATCAATGAAAGTATTGCCTGTGCACATCCTCTGAGATCAGGACTCATCTATGACTCAGAGTCATTCTCACTCCCCCCTTTCTTCCCTTATCTCAAAAGATCCTAAATTTGTTCCAGCCATAATGTCATTAGATTTAATCTATTTTGGTACAAGCAAACAAAATTTAACAGTTTTCCGTGTATATTTCTGTGCTGTCCTGACTAGAAAGGTTTTACTGCAGCAACACTTATATTTCCTTTTTCATACTTAATCCGTAGGACAGAACAACACAAAAGGCTCACTCCTGCATTCCAGCCAAAGGATAGTTTCTAAGAAGGTGAAATAAAAGTGTGTCCTTTTCTGTCCTGCAACACACCAGGTAGATGAATTGTAACTCCCACTGAAAATGGAGAAGGCATCTGAAGTGTTTTGCAGATCATGGTTTGACCTCTTTGCTCTTTAATTTGCAAATGTCAGACAGTTTAAGAGTATGAACCACAGACAGTGAGATTTCCCAGGAAGGGATTTGTCTCATATATGCAGGTAGAGTCTTCTCTCTGGACATGCTGGTGTTGAGCAAGAAGCTGGTGTTTTATAATCTAATAACAATGATATGCAATGATTTTATGAATAGCGGATGCAATCTAGCCAGGGAAGTGATGTTACTGCATAAGAAGTTAATAGTCTATTCAGCAAAAGTAGGGACTAGCTAAATACGGAATGACCAAAAAAATATAAGTGAGGATAACTCCTTTCACCTTGGCAATAGCATAAACACCATCAAAATAAACAGGAAGGAAAAGAGCACTTGCATCAGAACAACCTACTTCCAAGCTGTGACACAGATGTTTGGCCACTGCAGAGAACAGTGTCACTAAGCAGCTCAGGAGTGATTTGCACTCCTGAAGGGGAAGGAAGGTTATAAAAGGGTCCTGCACAGCAGAAAAACCTTTTCCTTGACACCAGACAAGACAGAAATTACTGGTATGAGACTGCTGCCTGCACACCAGCTGCTCTGCAAGTGCTTTAGGACACTGCAAACATGTGGGATCACCATATGGAAGACAGACAGACGCTATACAGCCTACACATAGCTACAGACAGTTTATTGAATCCTTTTTTTCTTAAAGGCTGTTGCTCTCAATAAATTATGCCTTACTTGTAGCAGACTGTTCACACAGGGTCTGTGAACACCCGTTACCCCACATCTGCTCATATTCAAAATCTTGCATTATGGGTAGAGTTACATGGAGCTGGGTGAAGGCTGAGGAGCCTACTTGAAAATACAGGTAGGTTTGGAGACTGGTAGCAGTCTGCAGAGTCCATGTTCCTGGAAATACCCTGCTATCTTTGACTCTGGTGCAGACATTCCTCAGTAGACCATTTGCACAGGCTGAGCACCGCTTCAGGCACTGCACTCACTATGTCCCAGAGACAGCCCACAGGCCAGTTTGAAAGGGCATTATCAGTTGCCCACTTAGGAAGAGGTTAATTTGATGAAGGAGACTGCTGAGGGTGTTACTGACCTTTTTTGGGTCAACTTGCTATGGTGTCTTCAGCCAGGCACAAGTTTAGCCAGGATACATGCCAGTTAAAAGCAGAAACCAATTACCTGGGGTTGGCTCACACAAAAGACAGCTAGCATTCACCAGTCCATTGAGCTAACCTTTAATGTGGTCTCCATCTCTGACAAGGCACTGGAGTCTTTGTCGGGCAGGCAGGAGGGGAAGGGGCAGCTGCTACAGCCCCCAGGGACAGATGATCAGCATTGGGGAGTGTTGTGGTTTAACTCCATCCAGCAGCTAAGCAACGCTCAGCCACTCAGTCTCTACCTTGCCAGCAGCATCAGGGAGAGATTCAAAAAGGAAGACGTGAAAAAAGTCTGGGTTGAGATAAAGACAGTTGAATAGGGAAAGCAAAAGCTTTGCATGCAAGAAAAGCAAAACAAGGAATTCCTCACCATTTCCCATGGCCAGGCAGTGTTCAGCCATCCCCAGGAAGGCTAGGCTCCATCATGTGTAACAGTGACTTGGGAAAACAAATGTCATAATTCCAAGTGTGCCCCCCTTTCTTCCTCTTCCCCCGCTCTATATGCTGAGGTTAATTCCATATGGTCTGGGATATTCCTTTGGTCAGCTGGAATCAGCTCCCGGCTGTGTCCTCTCCCAGCTTCCTGTGCACCCCCAGCCTCTTCACCAGCGTGGCAGTAAAAGAAACAGAAAAGGTCTGGATGCTGCGCGAGCACTACTCTAAAGTGCACTGAACTAAAGCATCTCTATATTATCAACTCTATGTTCAGCACAAATCCAAATCATAGCCCCATACCAGCCACTGTGACGGAAATGAACTATCCCAGGAAAAACCAGCACGCTGAGTCACCATCTTCATCTCCTCTGTTAATGTAGATGGTACCAATAGTTTGACTTGGCAAACTGATGATTCCCTCTTTTTTTCTCTTTAGGATTTCCTACTTTTTCATATCAACCCTATCCCTTCTGGATCCTTGAGCTGCTAACAATCCCAGACCAAAATCCTAATTTTTACCTTCCTTTGCTCCATACTGACTTTGTCACAGGTCTTTCTGGATGCCCCGACTCAGCATTCTGGGAGAAGGTTGCACACTTGTGCTGTGTCACAGCTTGGTCCTGGACACTTGGTCATGAGGGAGCTAAAGCCCTTAGGGCAGCAAAAGGCTTTTGCAGACAGGGGTTGCAGAGGATGCAGACCTGAAACTGGCAAAGGGTTACCCCATGAGAGTAGCAGCATCCCCTGTGGCTTTGGAGGAACATCCACCAATGCACACAGCTTTGCATCCTGCACTGTCTGGGCAGGGATGTTTCTGCACTGCCAGCAATCTATTAATACCTTGACCATTCCCTGCGATGAATTACACAGCTGGTGAGTGGGAGAGCATGTACGAGTTAGCACTCTTGCTAAGGTGCCATTTCCAAGGTGTTCCTGCCTACAGGCTTCCAGTCTACAGCTGAATCTCAGGGATAATGAGGAAGTGAGGAAAGCAGAGCGGAAAGTCAGTGGTCACAGCACTCATCCCTGAACAACCTAGGATTTTTATGACGTCGCTAGTATTTTACGAGATATTTTATTTTATTATAATTGCTATTTCTTTTATAACAGAAGTTTCTGATGTCACTGCACCATCGTTTCAAGTGTCACATCAGCCTTCAGTGTTGTCAAATAGGTAAAAATAGCACAAAGCTTTGTATGAGCCTTTACCACAGCTCTAGCACTGGAATGTCTTCTCTAAAATTCCCAGGAACTGAAGAACATCTAAGAATTTATGTATCAGTTTTAATCATCTCTCCTCCTTTAACTTGCCAAAGTTGTTCCTGAGATCAGCATAATGGACAAAAAAACCCAGGACTTATCTGTTTCATGATTTGTATAGCTCTATTTTCAGTCAAAAAAAAAAATCCCTTTAGTAAAATAAGCAATGGAGACTGTGATAATGAGTCACAAATAGGCTGGATGATTTAGTGAGGATGTGTCAAAGCGCCTTACTTGAAGAAAAATACATATTTCCTAATACTTTAAATATATGAAATAATCAAGGGCTTCTTAGGTGAGTGGAAACCCCCAGAGAGCAGTCTTAGGTTGCACAGACAGAGATCTTATCTATACATGTGCACATACAAGAACATGTCATTATATATTTTATGGTATATGCTAAATCCCACGTATTTGACCATGTCACTACAGATGAAGTGGCTAAACTTTTCCAGTGGCCTTCAATACGAACACAGCTGTTTCATTCTAGATCTGCTTGCATCACTGAAAGTTATTCCCATTTTGGCACTAGGAGTAAACCACTTCAGAATACCTTGTTCTACTTTCTCACTTTCATTAACAGGCATACAAAGTTATGGTTGAAATGAGCTCAAAATCCAAAATTTTGCTCATTTACCTCTTCTTTCATGCAAAACCAAGGCAATAGTATTTTCATCCAGCTCAAATTAGAAATATTTTGGGTTATCATTTCATAGTAAATAGACAGTGAAAGAGTATTTGACAGGCCAGCTAAAGTAAAAAACTAACTCCATTTATCTGCTTACATTACAAGTTCTTTTATGTGCTAAGGAGATTTTTGCTAAAAAAAAAGTCAGACCCAGAGTAGGTAAGACAATTCTAAAAAGAGATATAGTTATACAAATATCATCTCAAATTAAGAAAAAAAAAATTTTCTTTTTACCTATGTTAAGATACCTATTTCCAGAATCTCAAAATAGAAGACAATGTTGAACAGCCAGAACCATAATTAAATGAAAAGGTTCAGCTAAACTTCCTTGGTCTGTCAGACTGGCATGTTTGAAGAGCCCCATGGCTGTAAGCAAAGGTGTGAGAGAAGTCTCCAGCACCACGTTTGGCCACAGATGCTACCAGGCCCCAAGAACTACACCCCAATTCATAGCTGGGCTAAAGGAGAGAGGTCTTGGTTTGATTTTGATTTGAGGCTTTCTTTGGACCTTTGTAAGATTTCTAAGCTTTCCCATATGCCCTTTAAAACAAAAGTATGTATTTTTACTCAAAAGAGAGTTTTCAGGAAAAGATATTCAGCTGATATAAATAAACACCTGTATGGCTCTATGGAAGACTGTGAACCCAATGGTTTAGATGAGCTAATAAAATGCCTTCAATATGAGAAATGGGCTTATAAGAAACAAAAAAAATAAGCTGAACAGCATGGCTATAACAAAATATTTACTTGCATAGCTTTACTTAAATGGGGTGGAAGTTATGATGACTGGAAAAAGCTATAAACAGTATGTTAATATGTAAATGTAGACTTGACTCAGTAATGGTAATACCATCGTCCGAGTAGTTTCTGTAAGATATTGTTGGATATCAGGAATGAGTAAAAAGGGCAACAATACCCATGCAACTTATTTCTCCTCCTAACTCTTTCTCATAAATGGGTTAAGGGAATTACTGACTGAAAAACCAGTGTAAATATTCATTTGTGCTAAAACCGTTGAACTTCTATTTTTAAAATTATTTGTATTCTTGGAGTCATTCAGCCAAGTGAAGCAAAAAACATAAAAGCATTTAAGTGACCAAATAGCCAGTACAAGCAACAAATGAGGAATAGCAAATAGCCAACGTAGTAATGTCTCTCCAACCTTACTGAACAATTTAAAAGCTGAAAACAACCCAGATAAATAATCTTTTTGAATAGTTTAAAATAAGAACCCAATTTAAATGTAATGAAATGTAGGCATATACAGCCACCAAAATAGAAGATAATTCTGTCTATAAAGTATTCACTGCAAAGCCTGGGACCTAGCCTATTTATTGAGATTAACATCATTTTAGCAACAGTATCATTATTACAGGAATGGTTCTGAAACTCACAGAGAGTTAGACATCGAAATAATTGCCAATGAGATGGCCTAATGGCAGAGAGAGTATCCAAAATGGTTGAAGCATTCTGAGTGGAAATAAAGCAGCTGTAAGGGAGACTCCCAAGAGATTTTGATTAACAGTCTGAAGTAGGGGAAACTCTTAATAACTAACTGACTTTGATATGTTTATTTTAATCCCATTGCCTCTGTTTGACACAGGTACAAGTCATACAATTAGAAGCCGTGTTCCACCAAGAAATTTGTGCCAAATGACACTGGGCTCATTTATCAAGTCAGAGTCAACAGGCCATGCAGGTTCTTTCAAACATCTTTATCCCCATAAGAGTTAAGGCACAGCACACTAACTGGTATTTGATATCAAGAGTGCTTGGAGGTTTTCAAAGTAACTTGTAAATAAAGATTACGGGGGAATACATGTTTTAAACCCCATATATTTAAAAAACAATAGGTATGTCGGAACTCACAGAGCTGTTTCTTTCCAAAAAGAGACATAATTTACTTTTATTCATTATTTTTTAGATATTTATGGTCAATAGTTCAACCAATTACATTTCTTTTTTTCAGATTCATTTTGAGAAGGACTGTAGGAGAGAAAATGAAACTTTTTTTAATTAAAATGACATTGACATTTCATCCATACAGTTTTCCAGTAGACTGTAAGATGAATAATCTGTCTGCTGTCTTTCAGTATTAGGAACAACGTAATCCATTTTTGTATATTGGAAAGTAGCTGTGGGAAGGTTTCATGTTATTTTACCTTGTACCCAGGGCTCCATCCTGTTGTTCCAAAGACTAAAAAGCTTGTTGTTCAGAGTCAAAGCTTCTGTTGAGCTGTAGTAGAGCAGGACCAGAGCCTAGAATTAAGAATTTTTTGTGAAACCATGGATTTATCATACATATGATTAATCCCAGTAATTAGTCTTGCTCTTAGTAAATACAGCAAATATTTTGCTGAATTGTCCATAAAAGAATATAGGGAACAAAAGACAGTTTGACTTTAATCTGAGTTTTTGCAGATTATTTGCTCTTTTTATATCATTATGTTTCCAAAATGCAATCAAGGATAAAGCATGCAGAGTAAAGTGACAGAAAAGTTAAATGCTCAGTGGATTCTAGGGGATTTAATAGGATAACCTAGATATTTTTAGCTAACTATTTTTACTATTTTACTTTACCACACTGTTAAAGACTCACCTAATTCTTCATGTATCAGTCTGAAAGAATGCCTAACATCCCGTTACACTATTTTTAGAGACAATAATCAATATCACAATATAGATGGAAGAAAAAGCTATAAAAGTTAAATTAACTTCTGTCCTCTTTGCCCCATTGATCAATTGCCTTTGTGTTTTCAAATGCAACGCTCGTGTTATTCAGTTTGCAATTCAGACACTCCCTATTTTCCTAAATATATTAATGAGCTATTTAAATACAAATTTCATAACTCAGCAGCGGTTGATGAACACACAAGCAACCTAGCTTGCTAATGTTCATAAAGAATTGGGGATAAAGTCAAGGAAAGTTGCAACCAGATAGTGTCAGAAGCAAGAAAAGATGCTACAGATATGCTGAGGTCCTTTATATTGCAGTCAATCAATATAAGAAAGATTGATTTCAAAATATTAAGACTTTGATATTCAAAGAATTCCTGAAACATGTAAGACTGCTGAAAACGATCATGACTGACAGGCACCAATAATCTATTCATCTTTCTGTGCAGTTCTTTGGTTCTCAAGAGATAAGAATCTATAAAATAAAACCAAAAGTTTTATTGTGAAGGTAAAACTGCAATGTTAATGATCAAATAACTTACAACATGAGTGATAGAAACTTCCCAACAGGAATCCATATCATCTTATTAATTTAAATTTGTGGTTTTTTCTAGAGAAAGGTAAAGTAAAACTGAACATTAACAGGAAAAAATGGCCACAGAAACACAAAGCAGAATAAAATAGAAATCGCAAAGAAGATTGAGTCTGACAGGCTCTTTTAAGAACCTGGATGTGCTGAGACTGAGTGTAATTATAGCCCAGCAAAATGAATGATCCCCTCAAAAGTGTATGCCTATTGTCAGAGCAAAAATACTTAATGTGAGTTCTAGCTCTCACTGCTTTGGAGGAGGTAAGGAAAAATAACCAGGTTCAAAAATAATAAATTGCTGCTGCTGACAGAGAAAGATTAATTACAGGTGGAGGCTCTTAGAGAGAATATGAGGACAGAAGGTATTTCAAAAATAAGTTTTAAAAATCACAAAGGTGATTATTAGATCTGAAATATATCACCTTATAATGCACAAGATGGGCTATGGCTTTTTTGAATCACAGCCTAAAGAAGAACTTTCTGGTTTATTCTGAATCTCCCTCTACAAAAAAAACTAACTCTAGGAGAGAGAAAAGTTTCAGGCTTGGAACAGTCTTTGATAAAATAACAATGATTTCAGTTGCAGCAAGCTCTCAACTGATTTCTGAGGTGAGTTTATGCCCTAGATTCAGCGTGGAAGAAACTGGTGAGTTGGATACTCACAGATGAGGGAAGACCACAGTCTGATATTTCTGTCAAACAAAATGCCAGTCCCAGGTTCCCTTTCAGTGCTTACAGGCACAGTTTGCAAACTAGAGTTTTTGTTTGGATGGTGGCTATTCCTCTTAAAACTACAGCAGTAAAGGTCAGCCCAACGAAATTTAATTCAGAACAAGTCATAGAGCATTTTGCACAGAAAATTCCAAGCAGAAGAAAAACCAAACAATAGGATTTTAAAGTTTGGTGTCTAGAAATACACACTTTTTAGGGTATAATTAGTTATGCCCCACTCTGCAAGACTTAAGTCCTCAGTGTTTTCAGAAAGCTTTATGATCGAGGACAATGTTACACTACATGCTTTACCACAGCAATTATGATTTTGCAGACAATGTGAAAAGAGCCACACAAGGTTTGCCCTACCGACATTTGTGTTTACCACTGCACATCACTTTGAACATATTTTGACACTTTGCATCCCTAGCCCAGCTAATACAGACTTCTGCTTTTTCACTTCAGCTTGTGCTTAGAATACAAGGGTGATCAATACCTTTTAATCACACATACATACACACATAGTTTATAAATTGCTTCAGAGATGATTTCCTGGACAACAGCTTCCTAAGTGGTGCACTGCTTCTCTGACCCTTCAAAACCTAAAAAGAAATTGCAATATGTGTGAAACCACCACCACCAACTCTTACTCTGACAGGAAATAAGAAAATCCCTCCAGCCACCACTTAGGCTTCTACAACCACATCATTTTCACTCACCACACTCAGCTTGGATGAGAGGAACCTTACTTTCAATAAGCAATAATATTTTTGAATCAAAAGTAGATATTCAGTCCATTATCTGAACATACTGTGCATTCATGGTACACCTTGCCATATGACATATATATAAATATATATTTACGGTATAGAATCCTATATGTACCAAGGAAAAGCTCAACCTAGTGCCAGCTCCACTACTTGCCAGTTTCAATATGTGGCTCTCCAAGCTTTGTCTGAGACCCCACTTCCATGTGATCAGCTCTGAGACAACTACAGTGGTGAAAACAACTTTCCCCATTTAAACATTGTCCCGCTCTAAGCAGTCAGGGACAGGAGAATCAAGCTGTAAAGTTTTGCCATTGAATTTTCTACCAATCAATTAGTAATATAATGAGATGAAAGTCTGGTCCATCGTCAGAATTTTCACTCAGTGCAACACATTAAAAAGTCATTTCACTGTAAACATTTTTTAGAAGAATGCCATCAGACTACTTCTCTGTATATTGAGATAAAGATTTTGAGAACACAAAATATTCCTTGTAAGTGAATCAGCACTTGTTCAGGGAGACAAGGAAAAAAAATTCAGAATGTCAACCAAAACATTCTGCCCAGTTTCAATGAGTTATTCTCACATTTGTCTTAAGTAAAGGTAGAAATAGAAAAGCTGACTCTACTTTCAGGGTTTTGCTTTTGGTTTTTTTTTCCAGGTTTTCTTCATTTGATTGGCTGATTTTCAAGCACACATAGAATGAGGATATAGGTAAGAGCCAAACTCTTGGAATACATTTTGGCCGGACTACTTTCTAATTTGTGTGTGGACTCATCCAATGTTCTATTTACTAATACCTGAAGAAACTTTTAAAATGCCACCGTCAGCTGGAATTAAATATTCTTCATCTGTGTGTATGTTTAGTTTACAATGTAGTTGAAGCCAGCAGTGGCAAAAGATACAGTTGCCAAACAGATTCAAACAGTCTCCTATACAGAATGAGATCCAGACAACATGACGATTTCCACTTATGCTGACAAAAAGTGTTCATGAAGGACTAGCATCATTTGATCATTTGTAAATGCCAAATCCATAAATCTAAAAAAAAAAAAGTGCATAGGTTTGTTTTGTAAGTAAAAGGGGAGATTTTCCACATTACTACAAGCTGTGTTTCCTAACTGTAAAAAGCTAGAAAATATTAAAAATACAGAAGGGAAAGATGCTTTCCCATGTGTTGTGGTTTGACACTGGCCCAGCCCCAGGCACCCACTCAAATATGTCATCACAGAGGCGTTACCAACCTCCCTCACCGGCCCAGTTTTTGCCAGCAGCATGTCCGTTTTCAGAACCATCAGAGATTGGTCCTGCTGGACATGGTGGAAGCTTCCAGGAGCTTCTCACAGGAGCCATCTCTGTGCTCCGCCCCCCACCCCCGCTACCAAAAACCAGGCAGTGCAAAACTAATACACCATATTAGTTTTGGCATAACAGGTGTTTAATCAGGAGTAGTGCCACAACTTATATATGTTAGCAACAGGTTATAAGTTGGTGTGGTGTTCATTTTTTTACTTGCAGTGGCCATGAAGACTGAGGCCTCACTGGAAACAGCTGCTCACTAGGAAAACCATGCCATAAGCTCAGCCCAGCCCAGCCCAGAGTCATCCAGTCAGAAAGCCCAGCAGTTAGGGCTGCTGTAAGGTTCCAGTCAAAGATGGCAGAACATTTGCCATTTGCAGTAGTGAACCTCCTAGGAATTAATTGTCCATACAAGGGGAATCTTTCTGAAAGTATTGACATTCTGAATCTCACGGAGAATAAATAAATAAGTGAAATCTCAGCTTGTTGATGATGTTTCCTTGGACTCGATCCACTTCAAAAAATTCCTTTAGGGTCACATTTACAGCTTATTTGGTAGTTTTTTTATCCCTGCTACTGGCACTGTGCCAAGAAAGAAAAAATTTGGAGCAGAAAACCCTTTTCACTAGCACCTCAAGAAACTTGGAGCAGCCTTTAGGTGGACATTTCTAACTGGCACAAACAGATGGGGTGAATTCTAATGTGTGCAACTGCAAAGGTAGTTCACAAGGCAGATTTGTGCCTTGTCTTTTAATATTGCTTTGTAGTCTCACTAGCTTCACCCTGAGCGTCAGAAGAGGGGTAAAGTCGTTCAGCAATGTGATCCTGGATGTCCTGATGGTCCTGGTTCATTCTCCTAACTTAGGGACTCATGCCTTCTCTCTCTGAGAGGTTGTTTTGTGAAACAAAACAGGTTCTGGTCTTGAATATTGTATGGAGTATATAAATGCTTGCTCACTTCAGTCCTTGTCATGCTACATGTTTATTTTTGTCATTGCAAACAGCTAATTCACCAGGAGTATGTGGGATATGTATGTAAGGCAGTGTTAGCTCAAATTTGTACTTGGGACTTTCTCCATCCAGTCCCTCTTTTAGCTCATCTGGAAGCAATTCCTACAGGCCTTGGTGGCAGTCCCCGCACAGCACCTCAGGGAGCTTCTTCGTGCATCACTAGTGAGACAGGAGCTGCCCTTGCTGCCATAACCATTAAGCTGGCCCTGAATCCCAGCAGACAGCCCTCTGAGGGTATGGGTGGGATGTTCTCCAGGCCCTTGGAGTGGTTTGAAGGCCCTTTGCAAGGGAAAGCATCCAGAACAGAAGGTCTAGCTCCTCAGGAGACATGTGGGAGGAACTGTTGATCTCAGACAGGATGAGTGATGGAGAGAGATCAGCAAGTATTTGCTGGAAACCCTGCAAAGGCCAGAGATCATCCCCACAGCTGTGCAGGCCAGCCCTGCTGGCGGCCTGAAGCACAGCAGGAAGGACTCCAAACACCACAGCCTCAGGCAATGTGTGGAGAGCAGGGAGGCAGGGCAGGGAAGCACTGCGGTCCCCAGACACCACAGCTTCTTGCAGCACAGGCATCTGCCCACAGCTGTGTTTACTATGCCCAATATACTTCAAGCATCAAAGGAAATAAATCATCTCCCTGCATCCAAGCCAAATGAGCTAGCCTTGAAGCAGATCACTGTATTTCACTGACAGCATGGTGATGTCCATTGCATTCAGAATAACACTATATTTTCACTCATTTGTGTTGCTTTATATTTCTGAGTAGAACTGTAGCAGACTAAAGAATACATATGGGTTTCTCAACTCTTTGTATAACTCAATCTTTACACATTGAAAAAGACCATTTCACTGGATGTTCCTTGAAAATATATCAGCAAGCCATCATCCATACAGCTCCACCAATTTAATTTTTGAAGATCTGGTACCTTTTATTTTCTTTATGAAATAAAAATTATCATGAGGCTCCAGGTGTGTTGCAAATTTTCCAAGTTCTTGTGAAGCTCAAAGATCTTTAAATCCTCTGGATTTCCTAACTTACTAATGTTTGCTTCAGAAGTGAAGAAAAATCATTGCTATTTTGTTTGGCTCATGGAAGCCTGGTTTTGTTCAATATTAAAAAAAAAAAAAATTGGAAAATAGCCAGGGACTGAATTGTTGTTTGAGAATTTAATATAAACTGGATTAGTTATGGGACTAATAAATATATGTATTCTGTGGCTGTATTGAATTTTAAGTAGATGATTCTAGGTCCTCTGAGATTCATTCTGAAAATACAGAATTATTTGTTAAGATTTATGTCAAGGTTGGAGAGGTTTGGGGTTACAATGAGTTTAGAGATTGATTATGCCAGCCATCACTGCTATGAAATTTTAATCTTAATGGCAGCGCCAGTGAGTCTCTTTCAACTGTCTTCCACTGTTTCCAGTGCTTTGTTCTTTTGTTGAATTCCACTCTTACACAGTATCACAGAACTTTAGCAGAAGCTGACAGATTAATTATGAACAGTAAATTTTAGAATCAGAGAGGAATTCAGAAATTCACTAGAACTAAAGAGAATCGAGGCTTTACCTACAATTAAAATAGAGTTAAACACAGAATATAATGAGATATAAAGCTTGATGGTGGTGAATATGTTGATAATTGTTCATGCTTTAAGGAAAATTTTCTCCTTGGGCTTTGTTTGGCTAGTAGTCTGGTATGTGGGAGAGAAACAGGATAAAGAAAACTTCATCTTCTTTTTACTTCAGCTGTGACCTTCCCTCACAGGAGACACAAGGGTGAAGTACTTTCAGCCCCTCAGATTTATGGGTTTTGAGCTGTATGGTTTCTACCTGCACATGCTCTCTAGGTGAGACTCATGCCATGCAATGTCCTGAGCCTATCTGTGGAGATCCAGTACCCTTCTTGGTGTAACAGACCACCATCATTCTGTCCCATTCTAAACTGAGTGCAGCTCCTGTACCCAAAGCATCATAGAGATGCCCCACACTAGATAATAGTTTTTAAACATTTTGTTCAGGTAAATGTGGCTTGTCTTTAGCTGTCACATGAAGTTCCCTTCTCAAGGTAAGCTGACAAGTAACATTCTCTAAGTTTTTCTCTGATAAGAAGTGCACACATATGGAGAAGGTATTTGAAATAAATGGTCATACTCCTGTAAGAACTACTCAGAATGAGCAAGAGTGGTGAAATCTGCTACATTCAGAGTCCAAATGAACAAACATACTATATCACATGAGGAGCCCTGAGAATATGTTTTGCTTTTTCCATAAGGATTATAATTTTCCCCAGCTTCCCATGGAAGTGGACAGAACATTCAAGTGCCCTACAGTTTGCATACTGCATCCCCTATTGTAATGCCATTTGGCTCTTCCAATTGTAGACTTCACAGTTCACCGTAAAATCTACACTTTAAGACAGAAAACAATGGAAGAGGGGCATGTCTCCTCTCTTGCAGAAGCAATTCAAGGCAATATCCTCAAATGCCTCCATTGGACAATGCACTAGATCATTGTATGCATGCATTCAGTTCCCTGTGTAATTAATGTGTTTACATGCACAGAGAATTCGAAGTTAATGTAAAGCAAAAATTAAATGTGTGACATAAGATCACTTGTAACAAAAAGAAAAGGAAGGCCAGGACTGTTCTGGTCACATCTTACTGTAATAAAAGAAGCACACTGCTGAGATCATGAGGAACACAGATTAGAGTTCAGAGTGCTCATAAACACAGTTAAGCCCTTGATGTTTTCCCTTTGTTCGGATACCAGCATTATCAGTTATAAAATAAGCATAAGTTGGAAGAGTATCGACATTCAGAGGAGTTCAGTAAAAGCACACCTTGAAATACTGTACCAGTTTATTTCTTTAAGCCAAGCAGCGGTGTGAAGTGAATTAAAGTAACTACCTTTTAAATCTTTAATTATGACAACAAAAATGAAAGCACTAAATCAAAAGAAAGGCTTGAGATAGACTTAAACCCACAATAAAGAACAGGTGAGCTTGTTTAAACATGATAAGGAAAGCTAAAGTTCATCTAGAGCAAAATCCAGCAAGGAATATGAAGGGCAGCAAGGAAAGTTTCTACACCAGAAAAAGGAAGACTGTAGAAAATGTGAGTTAGCTGCTGATGTCATTGGGAAGTCATTATCTACTGTCTTGGAAAGGTCGTGGTGATCAAGGCAAGTTCCTGAGGACTAGAACTAAGCAATGTCATTCCTTTTTTCAAGGGCAAAGGGGAAGAACAGGGATCTACAGGCTGCTTGGCTTTACCTCAATCTTTGGGAAAGCAGTAAACCAAATAATACTGAAAGCCATTTCCAAACATAAGAAAGGCAAGAAGATTTTTGGAATAAGCAGCACAGATTTGCAAAGGGGAGATCACACCTTACCAACCTCATATCCCTTTGTGAGGAGGTGATTGACATGGTAGATGACAGGAGCAGAGGATGTTTATCTTTATCTGGCTGGAGGCTAGTCACTAGTGGTGTATCCCAGGGCTCAATAGATGTGTACTGATAAATAACCTGGCTCAAGTACCCACGTATATATGTAGATATAAATATAACCACATACTTACAGCGGTGTAAGAAATCCTTGTGAGGCTTTATACGTTGCACTGCTCAGCCTTGCCCAAGATTTCCCAGAAAAATTTTCCCTGAAAACTGCCTGACTGCAGCCAAAGGAAACTGGGCCCAAGGGGATGCTAGTATGAATTTTGTGCTGTGTTAAGCCATTGACCGATCAGCTAAAGTGTAAATGAAGATGAAGCAGAATAATTATTTCTACTAAAGATATGATGCATTATTTAAATTACTTATCTGCATCTTAAGATTGAAATCACTAAGTACTAAAAATAAAAAAAAAGGACACTTCTGAATCTGTAACACACATTGAGGGAAAATAAGACTTGTATTCTTCCAAGTTGATGACCCACAATTTTATTTAAGAAAACGTTGATTGATCTATGTTTGTGTAACTAACAGCCTCTGATACGTACACAATTCCAAAGGCAAGAACATTTCAAAATACGGCTGGAGGGGAAAAATCCTACCTTTCCTTTTAGAACAGCCTTCCTCCTCCCCCCCTTGCAAATGTGTTATTTCCTTTATTGTTAACGAAGGCAGCTGCATGCTCCAGAGAATACAGCCATGAAAGCCTACCAAAGCCTCATGGAAATGCTTCTCCTTTGCCAGTGTCATAATTGATGAGAGGAAGAAAGGCTTTCTCCCCTTTTTCAAATCTGTTATCATCAGAGACACTTGCACATAACAGAATCTCAGTTTCTTGAGATGTTATCTGATCCTACTGTTAGTACACGATCCTTTCTCTGTGACCTCCAACTCCTGGCTACAGTCAGAGCTCATAGCTACAGCTAAGTTATTCTAATGTTAACAGAAAACAGTCAATTCCCTGAAGGAAAAGGCAGGAGGCAGGATGCCATCCTTAGAAACAATATGTATTTTCTTATCGATGGTTTTCAATTCTTGGTATAACATTGGTAACCTCATTGAAAAGTTGACCTCATTAGGTCTTGATGTGCCCAACAGGTAAGCTTCATCAGTACTTTATATGGTCACCTTTGAAAAGCAACGTTAGCATTTCAACCCCTAGGATCCTGTTAAATCTTTGGAGTCCTATCTCACCACTTCCATTTATCTTGGACCTTCCCATCTGCCCTGCCATAGGGTGATTTGGGATTTCAGCCAGAGACAAGAAGGTGATGTTGCCCCAAATGGTGCTTAATTGCTGGCTGGGGTCAAACCATGACACATGGCACTATCTGAAACTGGTTGTTTCAGCTTGGAAGAACCAGCCTATGTGGAAAAACAGTGGAGCCACAAGGCTGATTTAGAGGAGCCTTTCAAGTAACACATATTGTGGTCACAGGGGCTAAACAGAATACCTAATATTTTTACATTTTTAGTACAGCTTGATGATTTTGACTGATTTAAATGTTATGGGGTTGCTGATAGCTATTTTTACAGTTTTTATTGTATTTTTTAAGTATTAGTTTGTTTATAAGAGTGCTTATTACTTTACACTTCTAGAGAAATGTCTCAGTTTTAGACAAATCAGGAGGAAAATTCCTGAGATGAGTGTATCCTCTAATGGAAGGCAAGTTTCAGCAGCCCCTCCCCCACAGGTTCGAAAGGAATTTCTTGGAGGAAAGTGAAAAAAAGGCTGTTTATTTAACAAGCACGGTGCATGCAGGCACAAGAGGGAAAAAAAAGGAATAATGTTAGATAATAAACCTTCTCATTGTGGAGAAAAATGGTAGATTCAGAGTCCTTTCTGTAGGTGTGGCTCTGCTCTCTCCGGAGCTGGGGTGCAGCATGGGCCCCTCTGGGCCATGGTGTGGGGCCTCCTGGTGATGGTGTTCTGGACCAGAGCAAAGCTGAACAGTTCCATCAGAAGAAGAAGAAGCTACAGTCCCGAGAAAACTTCTTGCCTCGGCTAGTGAATGAGAAGCTAGCTAAAAAGCAAGAGAATGCAACTCTCTTCCCCACTGCAGAGCCGAGAGCTGGGGAGTAAGTGAGTGAGTTATCTGTGTTTTGGACACAGGCCACTGAAAGAATTCCACCAGCTTCCCTCCCCTTTCCCCTGCCTAGCTTAAAGGTACAGAACTCATGGCTGGGCAATAAGCAGATGATAGGGAATACAGTGTCACACAGTCACCCCAAGACATTCCACCCCTTATCCCATATCGTCGGCTTAATGCCCATACTAATATATTCTAACTCTATGCACACACATTTATACATACATACATATATATATAAAAATATGTGTGTATATATAAATAAGTGCATTGAAGATTTATACTATGCACCATCTTGTATTATAAACCCACAAATTCTTCAAGAAACTGATCCTATCACCAGCATTCCTTTCATTATTAAATTTTCATCTGGCTATCAACACATTTGCATCCTCTTCTTCCTCCTTATATTCCACTTTCATGATGCTCCACACTCATGCCATCTGAACTGCAGCAATAACCTCCTTTTGCATCTTAATAGAGAAATAAACGCAAAGCATAAAAAGGCAGTTTTGAGGTCTGGCCTAGCACAGACAATTTAATAAGTGTCATGAATTAGCATTTTCTAGTTGCTAGGAAATGCCACCTTGGAACATCTGACAGGCGGATGCACTTAGGCTTGCTCTCCACGACAGGAGAGGTTAATTTGATTCCAACCACTTGCCAATAAAAAGGGAATCTATTTGTACTCCTATGGCCAGCAACAGCAACAAGACTTTTCTCATAGCATTTCTCAGATGCAGGGCTTTATTTTCATGGATTGTCTATTAAATGCATGTATTACATAGTATCTAAAATGCACAGGTACCATCTTTAAGAGAGAGGAACCCTCAGATCATATCACCATGTGTCAAAGGGAATAACCTCTCTACACCTACAAGCACTGTTCAGCTTTCCTTGGTATTTACTTAAAATAATTGTTTTTAAAACACCTTAAAAATAATCACCAGACTGGCCAGGCTGCATTTCCCTGTTAAATTGTATTTAGTAAGTGTTAGTCTATTACAAAACTGCTTTGGAATGTATCTTTCCTTTTATTAGAGTATTAAAGAAAATGAAGTTTGAGGCTTTTGCAAAATGAAATCCTGTTTAGGACTATCTAATGAATTTACCTGAGGCAGTAAAACTTCCCAAGAAATTATTAATCTTATTTTTTAAAAAATGAGTCTAGGTGTTATTAAATCAAGAACTGATGTAATAAAGTCACCTGCTATATTTTCTCTAGGGGAAAACTGTATATAACCTGCGTGAGAAATATTCTAAGAGTTTGCTAGATGTGTGCTGAATATGTTTGCTGAAATCTACACAAATTCCTATACTTCCTTTTACAAAAAAATCTAGTCACTGAGAGCTAACACCAAAAACATCTCAGAAAAAATAATTTACATGCATGAAGTAAATTGTTCACAACTCAAGCTAACAAGCTGACTAGGAAAAATAGTGTATTTCAGACCTAAAGGTTGAAATGCAAATGCACAAATATCAGATGGAAAGCTTTTAGGGCAAAGATTTATTAGTAGGATGATTGGATTTTGTCTTTGTACATCTCTGCTTGAAACTAACCTTTTTTTACAAATGAGGGGTGGCCTATAAATAATGTCCTTTGGCTGCGTTTTTATGCTCTTTTCATGGTTTAATTATATGGGTTGTCCTTTACCAATTACGCGTCAGTACCAAAACACTGCTTTCTCATAAATGTGAAGTGCAATGTCACAAGTGTGACTTTGGGAAATAAAAAGACTCAAACTTCAACTATCTTTTTCCAGTGAACTAAAACTCAGAAGTAAGCAGGGTCCAGTCCTGCTGTAGTTAGTCAACCCCATTGATTGTTGACTTTAATAAATGCCATTTTGGACCATTAGTTGATGAGGGGGAAAATACAAGGTTTTGTTTCCATTGTGAAGAAAGAAACAGAGAGTAAGATGGGGAGCAAGAGAAAGGGAGAGGGGAAGGGATGGAGTGAAGAAGAAAGCAGCTGTAATGGACTTCTGGTGGCATCTATAGTAGCCTTCTGCTGAGAGCAGGGCCAGCTGCAAATCCAGGTTGTTCATGGTCTAGTCCTGCTGAGTTTTGACTATCTATGTCCAGCACTGTGGAACCCACAGCGTGGCACCAGTCACAGTGCTCAAACCTCTGAACCACCCCCAGAGAGAAGCATCCCATGGCTCCCCAGATGGGGAGACCATATTCAGGGTGGATGTGGGTTTCTTCACATGTCCCATCCCATGCAGGCTCTTCAAGTGTCAGAGCAAGGACCAGTGCCCCCTGCATTCACTGAAGCCTGGTAAAAGCAGATGCCAGTGCCAGGAACTGCCTTGGGAAAAGGTTAGAGATGAGTCTAGTGGTAATAAAGAATACAGAATAGAATAAAGAAAGTTACAATTACAGGGAAAATTATAACATTTCCAGAGTAAAACAGCATGGCAGGGTTTGTGCTAGTACGTAAGAAGAAGAGTACAGCCTCACCCAGCACCTGCTGATTCACCAGCAGAGCGAAATGGAGCTCATTTGGCTGTAGTTGCCACACCATCACTAATCTTGGGATTTATTTTAACTTAGAGGTTATTTTCAAAGCATCATTTAGCCAGGATTCATGTGCAAAATCCTGCCAAACTACAAGGACATGATCTTCAACCAATATAACCTGGTATAATTCCACTGAGGCCAGAGAACAGGTGAGGAACTAAAATAAAAAATGACCTGATGGAGACCGTCAAAACCCAGTGTAAATGATTCTTTGCATATTCCATTAACAAAAAATGACACAAGCTTAAAGCCTCTGGAAGAACATAACACTTTGAACCTGCTGGTCTGACCCATTCAGAAGAGGTTTTCATACAGGAGACTGTAAAGATTTTTTGAGTCTGTTTGTTTTGTCCAGGGACATGGCGTGTGGAATATGCTCAATAGGGACATGGAGTGTGGAATATAAATTGGCTTTGCCATTCAGGATAATTTTCATTTTATCTTTACATATGACAATCTGATTACACCCAAGAGGCTTGGAAAAAACATATTCATTTTGCATATTTTCCCAAGGAATGTCTGGTTTATAGTTTTGTGGAAGAGCTCCCTGCTGTCTGTCAAGCTAGTGAAGTCTTTCTGAACCTATTAAGGCAGGTGCTGAATAGACATCCTGAATACCAATTGCAAATAATTAAAGCATTTTTTTAATACCTGCATGTTCTCTAGCATTCATCATTTACATTTCCAATCCATTTCTCTGAAAAATTATTCCTAACGTAATCATGTGCTGTAAATCAACACTGTCCTCAGCAGATGCCACAAAAGCCTAATGCTCATATTATGCAAGCAGAGAGTTGCTGACACAAGAGGGAGCAGGTCAAATAATAACAAAGTAATGCCCTGCTCCCTGCAAGTCCTATAGGTGCTTGGAAAATCTAAATATAATGTTAAATACAGTGAACATTTTCTAATCTTCAAGGCATAACTAGACCAGATTTAAAAGCATAAACAGAGGTGGTGAAACAAAGACAAATGTAAAATAAAAGTTACTTCCAAAGCAAAGTCTACAGAATGCAAATGGAGAGTCTTTGCCCTATGTGTGTAGCCTGGAAATAAACTGAGATGTGAGAAGCACAAGGTCTTTGCTTCCTGCTGTATTTTCAGGAAACAGAATGGTTTTATGAAAACAAAGGTAGATGAAAAGTTAATAAACCTTAAGAGAGCAAAGTTTTTATACAATTCTGGTAGAAGCAAAGAAGAGAATTTAGCAACCCCCCGTCAGGAAAAAAAAATCAAATTATATCCAGACACTGAAATGACAGGGTGATCACCGAGGTGCTTACTAAGCATCTGCTAGACATGGACCAGATAACTGTGATACTCAAAGTCACATTGAGAAAGAGAAAAGCTGGAATAAGAAACACTAAAAGAGAAAAGCTGGAATGCAATGAGCTAAACTTTAAATGAAGCATTGAACAAATTTATTCTGGGTATGTGTGGATGCGAGTCAGAGGTCAAGGAAAAGCTGAAATTATAGCTTGTCATTGTTACAAGGAACTGAGTATCTTCCAAGGGAATGAAAACATGCCATAGAAAGAGTGAGCAAAAGGCGAAAAGCAAGCTATAGAAAGAGCAAGGGGCCAGGGGAGGACCCATGGGCAGGTGAGGATACAGATTCCAGCAATGAAAAATTGGTAGTAATGTTTATACTTTGTAAAGATAAGTCGCATAATGAAATAATGTTTACTAAACCAAGAATCAAGACCAGAACCAGATATTATTGATAGAAATAATCTTGAGAAAAGAAAGATAAGATACCTAACAAAAACTCATCCATTTTTGTTTATCTTGGGGAAAAATAAAGCATACAACACAATATTTCAGTTGCTACTCCGTAGCGCTTACACTAAGTTCAAGGGCTTTTCAGTTTCCCAAGCACTGGGAATGAGAAGGTGCACAAGAAGCCAGGAGGGAGCATAACTGGGACAGTTGGCCTGAACTAGTCCAAGGGTTATTCCATACTATGAAACATCATGCACAGCATAATAACTGGTGGGTGGAAATCGGCTGTGAGACACCAGTGTTGCTCGGGGACAGGCTGGGCATCGGTCAGCAGGTGATGGGAAATTGTATTGTGCATCACTTGTCTTTCTTGGGTTCTATTTCTCTCTCTTTTTGTTGTCTCCCTTTTCATTGCAATTTTTATTATTGTTGTTGCTGCTCCTGTATTTTATTTCAGTTACTAAACTGCTCTAATCTCACCCCATCAGGAGGGCTCAGGGGAGCTTCAGCAAGCAGCTGCACGATACTTCATTGCCGTCTAGGATTAAACCATGACAGTCCTGTTTGGCACTCAGTGTGGGGCCCAAAACTTTGCGACAGTGTCAAACCTGACTAGAACATGCTAGAACAAATTTGTTACAAGCATTCTTTATCTTAGTTAATAGTCACAGGTCACAATGTTGATTTATTTGTTCTCAAAGATGGTGTGCTTGTTCTTAAAGTTGCCTTATGTAACACCTTACTTGCAGCAGCCTGTTGTGCTGTTTATCATCCATGAGAACTGGGCTATGGTTATCATGTTGTACTTTGTAACACTGGTTTATGGTAGAATTGCTGATCATGGAGTTAATCTGGTATTTGTACTCAGCATTGCCATCATCTCCGTACTCCCAGAGCCATCTATCGGAAACTATTAATAATTATATCTTTTACATTTTCTCCTTAGAATTCCAGCCTATGGGGAAGATATCTCCCTTCATCTTCCCCTTCTCATCCAGGCTAATTCCAATAGCTCTTGAGAATTTTGAATGTCCTTAGGATGTACAAATCAACATGTTCCTATTACTTTGTCCTCTGAATGTGTTCCAGGTCTTGCGTTTCAAGAATACCGCGTAGAGGTCTGCGCTGAGGTTGGATAACTATAAGTGGTAGGGCATGAGGGATAGTACAGGCGAGTACATAGGGCAGTGGGCACATCCAGTGCTTCTGAACTTCATCCCTGAACAAGTGCAGAATCCAGAAAAACTATTTGGAATGAGTATTCTGTCATTCTGAAAGTTCCAGAGTAACCCAAATCACTGCAAGGTCCTGGGGTCTGGCCTGTGCCTACCAAACCCTGTTCAACTATTCAGTACCCCCAAAGGGAAAAACAGGCCTCTGGATCTGACAACAGAATGACAGGCACTGGAGCTACTCCCAGCCCCTGCGACTGGCACTGTGGCTGAACTGGAGAAGCAATCCATGCTGGCGTCTGTCACCCTTAGACACAAGAGGAAATGGACATAAAAGTCAGCTCATTGAGTATAGGAGGACAAAGCAAGGCCACCACAAGAACAGGAGGAAGAGGCAGAACAAGAGGTGACCACTTGATCTGTATCCCTGAGTCAGTTGAAGGAGATTCAAAGAGATTTCAGCCACTGTCCAGGTGAGCACATTTTCACCTGACTGGTTGGATGCTGGGACAACAGGGCTAATAGTTTGGAATTAGAGGGTAGAGAAGCCAAGCAGCTGGGATACCTTTCTAGGCAAGGGAGTATTGACAACAAAATTCTAAAAAGGACACAAGTCCTCAGCCTCTGTAGGTGATTTCTGTCAAGTGTGATGGAAAAGAATCCCTTCAAAGAAGGTGTTATGTCACCCACGTAAGTGAAGAGAGGTATGTAAGATCGAAGTCATCAGATCCCGAAGGATGTGATTAACAAAATAATAGTTGTGTCTCCACCAGTTAGTAAAAAGGAAACACAAACTTTATTTTAGGCATTGTGGGTTTTTGGAGAACGCACATTCCAAATTACAGTCTGATTGTAAGCTCTCTATATCAAGTGACCCAGAATGATTTCAAACAGGGTCCTTTTGAAATGAGAAATGACAAATCTTTGCACAAATCAAACAGGACATAGTTAATGCAGTAGCCCCCAGAGCACCCTGGACAGGGCAAGATCAAAAAAATGTGCTCTACACAGCAGCTGTGGTCCTACCTGAATGGTCCTACCTAAAGTCTCAGGCAGAAAACACCAGGGGACAGTAAAGATTGACCCTGGTTTTTGGAATTGAGGATAAAGAGGCCCTCTATATTCCAACTGCAAAACTACTGGCATCTTATGAAAGAGTTTGAGCTGCTTCAGAAGTAACTGGAACTGAAGCACAGCTCCTCCTGGCACCGCAGCTGCCAGTGCTGGGCTGGATGTTCAAAGGAAGTGTCTCTCCTCTGCACATCATGTAACTGTTGCTACATGGAGGGTTATGTACTGATCTCACAACGAGCTTGAACAGGAACTCTTAGTCATTCAGAAATCTTGAAAGTGAACATTCAGAATGTCACCAGAGGAAGAGGTGATGCGTTTATTAATGGATCCTGACATGTTTTAGGAAAGCATCCGTAGCAGTATGGAAACTTCTGAAGGAGAAGGCGAACCAAGCCAGTTTGCAGAGGTGAAAGCCATCCAGCTGGCTTTAGTCCTTGCTGAATGAGGAAAATGGCCAGTACTTAATCTCTATACTGACTCAGGGATGATGTCAAATGCCCTGTGGGGATGTTGCAGCAATCAAAAGAGCAACTGGCAGCACAGAGGCAAACCTATCTGGGCTGTCATATTGGGGCAAGACACTGCTGCCCAAGTGAGGAACCTGGTTGTGAAGGTACTTCATGTAGATGCTCATGCACCCAAGAGCTGAGCCACTGATGAGCATCAAAACAACCAGCAGGTGGATTAGGCTGCTCATATTGAAGTGGTTCAAGTGGATCTGGATTGGTAACACAAGTTTGAATTATTTATAGCTTGGTGGGCTCATTACACATTAAGGTCATCAAGGAAGAGAGGGAACATGTAGCTGGGCTCATGACCAAGGGGTAGAATTGATGATGGATCACACAGTCACACAGGTTACTCATGGAAGTGAAATATGTGGTGCAATTTACCAAAGCCTCTTTGGTAGAGAGGACGCTGGCTGACATAAATATGGGGAGGAAATATAATGAGATTGGCTATATGTCACTCCCACAAAGCCACCAAGACCGGCTTACAGTGTGCTTACAATTGTGGAAACAACCACTGGATAGCTGGCACATCCTGTGCCCAGTGCCACCACCTGAAACAGTATCCTAGGCCTTGAAAAGCAAGTCATCCCAGAAAGAATTGAGTCAGTCAGTGTGACTCATTTCTAAAACAACTTCATATTCAACGGGGCTAAGAAACATGGCATTGTGTCACAATCTTTATCATGCACTAGCCTCCAGAAACATTGAACAATACTGTCAATGATCTGCTAAGGACTGGACTGAGAGCAATGGCTGGTGGGGCCCTCAGACATTGAGATTTACATTTAGCAAAGGCCACCTGGCCCGTCAATACTTTCATTCACTCTGAAACACCATGAACCGTTAGATCTGTGCACCTGTTCTTCCCTCTCATGAAAGGTTTTAATTGCTTAAAAAATACCTTTTGTGACTTCACATCTTTCATTTGAGCAAATTGAAGCTTTTCTTTTTATTTCTGCCTAATTTTGGCAGCTCATATTCCATGATCTATTCAATTTCCTTCACTGTCTTCTTTTGCAATTACTTTCCCTACCTATGTAGCATACAGATTAATAGCCTATTTCTGTCTAATAGAATACTTTTTCCCTGGGTTACAATATCTATAGATTGTAAAACTCAGCACTATTAAACTAAATGGATCAAACTATGTATTGTTGTTGGTTGGTTTTTGTTCTTACAAGTAAGCTATTTTCTGGTGTGTTGCTAGTGAAGAGTTTAAATTCAAAATTGTAACTGCTTTTAGGATTTTCCTCAGTCATCAAAAAAAAGTCAAGATTCCTTCACATTTTAGTCACTGCAACAAGCCAACTGGCACAGTCATTTTTGTGAGCCAGGATGTTGCCTTTTCTCAGAGTGTGAGGTTGTAGCCTGCTACCCATGATCATGGAACTCTTCCCATAAAAATAATGTGTGGTTCCTCCAACTCCATGGCCTTCCTCCTCAATACTTCTCTGTGACATCCCTCTGCTGCCTCCAATCTGCCAGAAGCTGTCACTCACAATGGTATCCCTCCAAAAAATGGCCAATAGTAAAAATCTCAAAAGTAATTGAGAGGTTAAGTTTTGTGAGTAAAACTGTGCAGTCCTGTGTCCACCTGTCACAAAGGAGGCACAAGCTCAGGAAATATGTTTTGTGGGATTTTGTGTGGTTAGCTCCTCTGGGGGTTGAAATTCAGAAAACCCAAATGTTGATGTCATTACCTTGGCTTCCGATGCCTTTTCTTGTTTCCCATGCAGACTCCCTCCAATCTTATCAGTCCAGCCTGAGACAGAGCAAGAAGCTGCAGTGAGACCAACACGAACCTAACTTAATTAGCTGCACTAAAACCACATCGTATCTGCCTTGCAGCCTTTGGCCTGAGCTCTGGAAAGCAAATAAGCAAAGAAAACAGTAAAGGGAGGGACAGTATTTATCCTTAAAAATAGAACCTAGGAGGTTTATCCCTACAGGAGCATCTTGCTCTGAGCTATGCTCCTTCTTCTGCCTTTCTTCATTAGCACAGTTACTGGGGGACAGGGTCCTGCTGGTAAAATCAAGTGCTTCTGCTCAGTGGCCTAGAGGAGCCCACCAGGAGGTAAGGCATCAAAATCAATGTTCACTCAGATATAAAAAGCAGCAAAAAGTCCTGTCCTGTCAATATATGCTGGGGGAGGCTAGGCTCCCTGAGTTTAACTCCTGGGTTTTCTCATTTGTGTTTGCTCCTGAACATCTGAGATTTTAGAGATATATGTGGAAGCACAGCACTGACATATAGAAAAAGAAAACAATCAATACTGTGCTTAACCTGATCTGAAGAACATACAGCTCATTCACTTTCAGTCTCTTGGTTTATCTCACACTGTGGGAAAAAGAAGTATTTCATATTAATCCAGCAGCAGGTCAACAGTATTGAGAACCAAAACGTTTTCAGTCAGAGCTTTTGGAGTTAGAGTAGATGGGGTTTTACCTGTGTTACAGATAAAAAACATGTTTGCCCCTCTTACAACAGCAAGTCCAATGCCAGAAATCTAGCAATGTGTTTGTAACGTACACCTCCCTAATACAAAAACCATGAGGGAACTGAGCCCCTTTATGTTATCTGTGATTTTTTTAGTCTAACCAGAAAGTCTATGATATTAACAGTACCTCCAAAAATGGAAATATCTGGATCGACAGCAAACCTCTCTGTTACATCTGCAGTACTGTTTGCTACCAATGAAGTAAGGGAGAGGTTTATAGGAAGTGTCCCATGCCAGTAAAAATCCAACTACCATAAATAGTGTGGTTCTCCTGATTTTAAGCAAATTCTGGGTGTGTTTGCAAATTGTCAGTGCAACAACCTTATCTTTTGGAGTACAAAGTGACTTGGATATGTTCAACAGAAATGCATGACTTAAAGCCTTGAACAAGGGATCAAACCCAGCTGTGCTACCAACAAATAGGATGGTCCAAAATCATGGAACAAAATGTTTTTCTTCATAAAATAAAATTTTATTTTTACATTAGAAAGAAAATGTGGCTTTGTACTTTCTATTTTCCATTAATGTGAAATGGGATAAAGAAGGAGTAAGCTGAAAATAAGGAAATTTTCTAACTGGAGTGGAATTAAAATTTTCAAACAAAACAAATTTAAATTTATTCAAAACATTTAAAAAATTGAAAAATTAGGTTGACAATGTATGAAACATTTTTCCTCTCTGTTCCACTGAGAAAAGGAATTGTGTTTGGAAAATATGCATAAGACAGTTGTTTCATATAGTAAAACATTCACATAAACGAATACCCAAATTTTCAATAAAACAGTGGCATCAAAAGCATTTTTCACTCATCACCATTTACTGAATGATAAACAGGCATTACTTTAATTTGAAAGTCTGCAGAGCTAACCTCAAGTATTCAACTACATGTGTACTAGAGCAAATAACACCTCAAACTTCTGCAGGAATATAATGACTGACTGACTGACTGACTGACTGATGAAAGACTGTGTCTTCTTAATGACTTCATTCCCATGAGCATGTCCAACCAATTTTCCAGGAATTTCAAAGCTAGATATTTTGTTGGTTTCTTCATTACTTTTCAAGGTCCCTGACTGCTATTGATCACTCCAGGTACTTCCCGAGATTTCAACCAGACATTTTCCACAAAGTCAAAGTCATAAAAAGTCAACAATGACAAGGATATTTGAAATTATTTAAATCTTTCCCCACTCCATCATGTCAGAAGGCAAATCTTATTTACATAGCATCCTTTGAAGGAATGAAATTATGTCATTAATCAAAAGCAAACCTTGAAGGCAAACCAGCTCCGTAAAAGATCCTTTTTTATCTTTCATATTTATAGCTCTCAAGAGAGAGCATATTGCCTAGGAATAGAGTGGGCTGATTAAAAATAAAGTCAAGGAGCAAGCTACCATATTGCCATGGGACTGTGACTCATTTTACCATGTAGGACATTCCCTTTCCAATACATACCCTTACAATGAATCTATTTTCTCGGATATTCTGTTCTCCTCCTTTTCTCTGTGCAGTAACTGCACTTGACACACAGTTACTAATTTGAGGTCTGCCCGACTGCCGGCTTTTAGGGTATGCTTCCACTGTTAATGTTGGAATTAAAGAGGTCACGTCAGAATTTAGTGACTATGTGATACAATTCTGTCATTTTGGGGTTTAATGCTGCTAGAAAAAAAAAAATACTGGACATGTCATTTGTAACATTCACATGATAAAATCTGCTCAAATCTTCATATACCTCCTTCTGTTGATTATTTAGAAACAATTCTGTAACAAGGGCTCCAGGTGTATAATCTTTGTTCTTGCAGGAAGACAAACAACAAAAGATAACAAAAGATTTCTCATTGGTTCTGTACAGTAAATTAAAGCACTTTCGTTTTTTAGGAACCGAAAGATGTGAAAGATACACTCATATTCATTGTTGTGGTAACTAACTTTGGAAAAGATGTTTTATTTTTGATTTCTTCATCATACCAGTGAAAGTAAAATATTTCTCTAAAGGTAGCGCAGTCTTCAGCAATATTATTTTTATTAAATAGTAATACTAAGAAGCAGCAAAAACATTTTTAAGAAGTCTACCTAGGATTGATGCAAATAGTCTATGGAAATTCCAATTCTCTTCACAGATGTTGCTCACAGTTTCACTCTTCTCATGCTTTTTAATGTATTCATGACAGTGAAGTCATATATGACTTCAGTATGATTCTCTATATGAAAATCATTAATTCAGCCTTTTTTTTCCTCATTGTAACAGCAGTTTTCAATCTTTTTTTTTCAGTTTTGCAGCCAAAACACGGGCACTCTGGAACAAGGCACAAAGAAAGCAATTACTAAAATGAAGATTGACTCTTCCAGTGCAAGCTAATTTGTTTTCAACAAACCTTTGGAAAAAGTGTAAGACGAGATGCATTGGATTTGTCTGAGCTTTGCACTGTGCTTATAATAAGTTTACAGTCTTTGGGTAGGAATTTGCTTTTTTTTGGGTGCTTATAATAGCAAACAGCACAACACCACACTGCTCTACAAAACAAGGCTCATAAACAGAATAATAATAGCAATGTACCCCCTCTGAAGAGGTCTAGCACAAGGCTGAAACAGTACTTCTGAACTTCATTCCCAGGCAATGCTTCTAGGGAAAAAGGAATATGAAGGTTACCCTAGACTAATTTTTTGTGATCCTAATGTTTGCTGGATGCCATTTCTTGGAGATTTAAAGAAGCAGCTACAAGCAAAAACAATTCTCTGCTTTAATTCATGAAACTCTAAGAATAGTACACAGGTACAAAGCTGACTTGAACATGTAGTTACTGAATTTTTCCAGATTTTAGATATCTTGACAGTCAAAAAAACCCAACCCTGCACTTGGCATCATTTCCAAAAGAATGTCAACACCTCTTTACCTGCTACACGCTACAAATTGACTGACAAAGGCTGATAACGTTGTTCTCCATATCTGCCTGTGAAAGTTGGTTTGGCTGAACAGAACACTCCTCCTCTCTCCCCAGCTGCAAATGCAGGGAAATGTATGTACATGTATGTGCGTGATGATGGTGGTGATGATGATGACGAAGACCAGAGTTCCCCAGTAAATACTGCCCCCATTAAAAAGTTTACTTGAGTTGAGGCTCCTTGTTGAGTATGCAGCAGTAATTCAAGGAGTGTTCCAGGATCTCTGCATTGTGGGCAATTCAATTTCTCATAACATAACTATGCCAACTCAGTGTGTCCCCTGTAGAGTGATCGCAAGACCTAACCATGTCCGAGATGGCATGACTGCATTATCATTTATTCAATTTTTATTATTATCCAGCTGTATTACCAGAGCCAAAGCAGGCTTTTTGACCAGAACAGCTAGTTCTGGCCTCTCATACAGTTGCCACTCCCTGCTGTGCTGGCTTTCAGCAGGGCACAGCAAAATAAGACAACTGAGGTCTATTAGCCTTCTCAATCTCTTTTTTAATATCAAGCTATGCTTACAGATAGCTGCTGGGTCTTTTTGAGTAGATATTGTGTCTTCCACTGACATAGCTGGTATTTGACAGAGCTGTTGAAATTGAAACCCCGGCACTGGCATTTTGTTGTTTTTCCGTTCTGAAGTGTGTTTGTAATACATGGTCCATCTCTGTTAAGGTAACAGCTTGGAAATGCAATAAAATACACAGTTCTTTCAGACTGTGTTTCTGTAGATTTCTGTCAGTCATGGATGCCTATAAGTGGCATTTCAACAGGTGACAAGAGTGCAGTGTCTTTCAGAAAATCGAAATGACAAGTATGCACTTTGAACTCAGCCACTGTGAGACAGCTGCTGCTAAAGAAAGATGCTGTACTTAGGCTTGACTATTGTGAGAGCATTTTCATTATCCAGTTTCTTCTTGCAGTGATATTTCACTACCTCATTTTCATATCATTCAAAATAGCGTGTAGTTGCATAGCACTATCATGTCCTGCAGGCTCTCTACAGTCACACCTCACTCTGTGTTCTAGGAAGTCAAATCACTGTGAGAAACCAGTCTTATAATGTAGTGAAACTTCTGAGATGCTAAACAATGTTCAGATGCTCTTCTAGAAATGCTTACCTCTGACAGCAATGCTTTGCTTTGGACTGGGGTTGAACAGCCATAACTGTGGTCTCTATTTCTCAGATAGTGCCATCAACCAAGGTACCCAATATTCACATCCTAAGTTAACACTGCAATTTCCTATAAGATAACCTGCAAATTCAGAGGAATTTCTAAATATGGCTTTGGCAGACCCTAATTTCTCATGTAAAACTTATTTATTTATATGTAAACAGAATCTTGCTATTTTTTGTTTGTTTGTTTGTTATCATCTTGTTTTGACAGAGATGTTGACAATGGTTTAACAAAAATCCTTGGGTGCCCTTCAAGGCCATAGAAGGCCCAGAAACAGCCATCAGTGGTGATCTCCTTACTTTATCAACTACAGCAGTTATTCTGTGGGGAAGTTTTGCATGTTGGATAAGGTTGCCTATATGTCATACGCATCTTTCATGGTGAAATTCAGACACAGTTTTTAAAATTCTAATCTCTGCTGACTCTATTTAACCTTATTTTGGTGTTGCAGGAACCTAAAGCTATGTTCTGTTTTCCTCAGACCTTTTATTTTTTAATTTGCTCAGGAGTTGCAATATCCAAGCCCAGAACAGGCCACCAGGCAGAGCAGACCGAAACCTCCAGCTTGTTCATTCTTTAGTCTGACACAGGGAAGAAAAGAAAGTGGGAGAGCTCTGGTAAGTACATTCACTTAGTCTCCAAAGGACACTTCCTGGCAAGCAGTGCTGTATCTAGGAGAAGGGAAGTGGGATGTGGGAAGACACTGATAGCCTGCATTAAAATGTAGCAGGAGAAAGTCTTCCTTGTTAGCAGACTGCCAATGTTTGCACGGCTGAGCTGCGTGAAGATGTTTCACCTACAGGTCTCACGCATCAAGAAACAGAGCATATGTAGTGCAAGACAGTTGTGTTCAGCTCTAGTGCGTTGGAAGCACATTTATCAGGAATACTTGCCTGTTTGACAAGAGGAACACTTCAGTGAATAAAACACCAGCCAAAACAAAGCCAGGTTAGAAACCTAAAGTAAAAATCTCATTAGTGAGGTGTTTAAAGAATGAACAATGACTATGTCTGAAACTGATGATGCCCTTCTGGCCCAATGAGAAAAGCACACATGATGCTAGAGTATTTTTGAATTTGTTCCTACAACCAGATTAGAAAATTTCTTCTAAAAAGCAAAGTACTATGTGAATAATCCTATAACTATGTTGCTGAGGGAGGGAAAGACTAAATACTTCCCTAAAAAAAAGGAAAAAAAGTCGAGTAAAATAAGCCCCATTGCCCTAACTACTATTTTTACACATCATTCTCAAAATAATTTTGAATAATACTGTACCCCTTGAAAGAAATCTACTATGAAAATGCACTCATTTTGAGAATGGAACTTGTACTTTTGTCAAAAAATAACTTCAGTGACAGGTTTTTTAATGTGCTGACAAGCACATTGACCTGCTTTCATCAAGCTACTGTCCTTCAGATGGCTACTACTGGTTTGGACTCATTCGTATTGCCTCCTTTATGCTTTCACATGAGATCTGCATGAGCCTTCCTCGTATACGGTACCTGCTAGCTTTGATTACCCTGGCTGCTGGGAGACTTTTAAGAGAAAGTTAGCTCATCCTCCAAAATTTGTGGGATCTGAGTGGAAAGAGCAGCTAAGGAAGCTGATGTAGGTTCAGATATTTGCTCTCAGGACTCTTTCTCCACTCTAGTGGAAAGAATCATTTGTACAAAATGTGAACAACAAGTATGCACAAGAAGCTGGAGAGGGACTGTTTACAAGGACAGATAGTGATAGAAAAAGAGGAAATGGCATTAATCTGAAAGAGGAGAGATTTAGGTTAGATCTTAGCAAGAAGACCTTTTCTCAGAAGGTGGTAAAACACTGGAACAGGTTGCCCAGAGAAGTTGTCAATGCCCCATCACTGGAAGTGTTCAAGGCCAGGCTGGATTGGGCTTTGAGTAACCCGGTCTAATGGTTGGTGTCCCTGTCCATGGCAAAGGGTTTGGAATTTTAAGGCTTTGATGATCTTTAAGGTTTTTCCCAATCCAAATCACTCAGTGATTCTATGAAAATGCATACGGTGATGGGAAAAAAAATTTCAGTACACCAGCAATGTCACCTTGTCAAGCGCATTACAGAATTTCTTGGCATCCTAGAGCCATGTTTTGTTTCAGATGTGCATCTGAATTTGTTCATTCCAGGGAGCAGCATTGGTTGCAGAAGATCATCCATGTGGTAGGACAAAATATCTCTTTTATCAGCCAGTCACTAGGACTAGGATGTTTTGGAAAGCAACCCAAGACAGTAGGTGCTGATCATACTGTACATGTTCAGCTGTGATTTGTGCTGTGAAAGGACTCCTTTTCAGAATAAATTACCATTTATTCTTAGTTAGAAAGGGATAAAATAGAAAGGGCAACAGGGGACGGCACTAACTAAAATTCTGCATTCACCTCAGGCCAGTAAACAAACAAACAAAAAAAGCTCTTGACTGTGATGAATCTGGATTTTTGCACCAATTTCAGAATACTTGGGTGGGCGAGAAGATGTTCCACTGAATGGTATTGGTCTTCCTCGAACCTGTCTTTCCTTTAATTAAGATGTTCCGTTTAGCACTGTGAAGCATGGAATTCAATCAGCTGCTTTAAAAGGGAACAAAATGGAGCATGAAACAACCATGTAGAGTTAGTTTGTGATTTCAGCTTGAGAGGAAATGATAGGGCTGGTAATTTGTGGGGGAAAAAAAAAGCTGCCACTACAGCCAGAATTTAGCAGTCTGGAGGCAAAGGCTACCCAAGCAGCCTGAGGGCATGGAGAATTAGGGAACATGTTCCTTGGAGCTGAAATTACCACTCCATAACAATTTTCTGGGACTCTATTCTCAGACAGCCATTTTTCCAGAGATGTAACAAATAAGCAATATTCACATCCACAGTTGCATTTGTACCTGTTTATAGGTGCATGTGGGCTACAGCAGCTAAAACGGTTTCTTTCTGAATGTTGCATTAACCTTTTGCCTGAGAATGTAAGCTGTCTTGTTTGCCTTAAATTCAACCTGCCTTTCACTGAATTTGTGAATATGTTTAAACTTGAGTTTATGGTGTTGTGTAATTTATTGTGGTATCACGCACAATGAAATATCAAAGATCTGTGACTGTATATTTATTGATCTGTCTACTGTTTGGGTCTCAAATAGAATTAGGTCCCATGGCATTTCTAAATATTAGGCAAACTATCAAATTCAGATTTGCAGAACGTTCTTAAAATGCTGTAATATATTTACCAGCTCGAAGATCTCAATCCTTTTGGTAAGGCAACATCAACATAATAAATTCTGAAGAAAAAAAGGCAAGATTATATTTTTCATGCTGATGAAATATAAAAGTGGTAAAAGTAACCTTCTTGTAGACAAAAAATTACCCTGAAAAATTATTACTGAAAGAAAAAATTACGTATAGATTTTAAGCATCTGCCATTGATCGACATTATCATAAACTGTTAGGTTAACAGTATCACAGAGTAGTGACATCACTAATTCATCTTCACACTTTAGTTTTGTCACAGGTTCCTTTTTTTGCTAAAGAATGTGTAGGATCACCATGTTGTACAGAGAAGTAGAAATTCCAAGCCAAACCTAAAAAAGGCCAAAGTCAGTGCCCAGTGGGAAAGTGAATGAAATCCATTTACTTTTTTGAAATGTGAAACAAGCCTGTAACACAGCAATATATTCATTTTCTTTAGGGTGGGGGAAGGGAAAGAGATGCAAAGAAAATATTCATGAGCTCAATCACTCACAGACATATCCAGATTAAAAAAAGATAGATTTCCCCTAGGAGTTTTAATTAACAAGGCACTCATATTTTGCCTTCAAATCAACAAGCTTAGGTTTTCATATTGAAGCCTGAGAACCTTTTTACATTTTCTTCCTGTTACACTCATTTGAAGGATCTACACTTTCTTCAAATAGTTCATGAAGGGGAAAAAAAAGGACTCTAATATAAAGGGGGAAAAGCACCTTATTAAACCTCCTACTTCACACACTAAGACAATAAATATCCCACGGAATGAGAAGACTGTTCTGGATTCTGGATTAGACACTTGTATAGTGTCAGATTTCTGAAATGGAGTCTGCCAATGTATGGGCCACACCAGGTCACTGCACTAGCACGTTCACGCCTAGAAGGATGCCTCAATCAAACACAAGCCCAAATGACTAAAGGGAAAATTCTAAATTGATAGCTCTAAAGGTCATGAGGAACAAATTCAGGTTGGGAAGGAAAGTAATCAAAAAGGCTCAGTACAGAAATGTTGTCATTCCTCAGCTTAATGAGTCCTGTACAAGAGTAAATGAGGGGAGAAGGATGAAAGTAATTGCTAGTTATGTGTTGAGCTCACTGTGGTTTTGGTGCCTCCTAGGATGGCGTTTGGTAGAGTGGCTAGCTGTGATTTGGAGAAAGTTGTTATTGGTGATTTTGATTTTGAGTAATCCTTCCCCAGCTTCAGCCACAGAACATGACCTCTTTGGTGACCTATAACATCGGTATTGTTTTACTCAAGTCAAAAAGAGGAACAGTGCCCATTTTCCATTCTTTCCCCCTCACCTCCACTCCTTTTCTGTTTGCAGATTTTTTATTTCTTGGATTTTTGTGTCCATTAGAAAGGGTAGAAAATACAAAAGAGACTGGAAATAACCTCACACATGAACCTCATACAGATAAATAACAGTGACTTGTTACAATTCTTGGGCCTAGCCCTTTTCTGTTCAGAAAGAAAGAGATAGCTTGTCCCAACATACAAATAAATACTGTCTATCCCTTCTCATTTGATTTGACATTATGCTGTTCTTACTTTGTCAGACTGCTCAAGACTGAGAATAAAATGAGGCAAGAGAATCACAAACTATTTTAGCTTCCTGAGAAAAGAAGAGCTATCAAACATTGAGGTGCATAGGCATTTCTCTTTTCTCATGCTTCTGTTGACAGATAAAATTTATTTGGTTTAGCTATTTTCATTTATTCAGAGAAGTGGCTAATGTAGAATGCAACAGCTGAGAAATGCTTGACAGCACTGAAGTTCTTCGTTAGAGGTAAATCTTCGACTGGTATAAGCTGGCAAAGCAATAACAAAATAGTGGAGCAAGACCAGCTTTTGCCAACAGAAAGGCCATAATTTCTACAGATAGAAAAGTCTTACAGTTGACTCAGGTTTTGCTGCATGAAGGTGATACCACTTCTCTGTACTGTGCAGTACTTTTTACTATATGATGTGGGTTAATGACTGCACAGGGTGCAGAAAAGTTGCCTGGAAGCAACTGCAAGTTCCTGATGAACTGTTTTGAGTGAACACTATGCTTGCTTTCCAATCTAAGGGTCAAAAATGACAATTTAGATAATAAAAAATGCTCACAATGGTGGGCACATCTGCCATGTTTCTGAATTAGACTCTGGTGCAGAGCAATATAGGTTTTTTTGCCTTAATTACAAGTTGCACCATCTTATTTCTGAGCAGGTACACACAGATGAGCCTTCTCCAATGGCATCATAAATTTTTTGACATGTAAAAATGACCTTTAAAAGTGAAAAAAAAAAAAGAGAAACCTGACAAGCCCTGCAAGCTGCACACCATTTACACAAGAACTCTGTAGAATTTACTCTACCTGTGCCATCTGCTTATGCTGGTATCTAGAGGGCTGTGTTCATTGAAGAAAGGGCAGAGTTGAAAGAAAATGGCTTTCGTCATTTCAGAAGAAGATCCATAGAAAATAGTTGGGACTTTTTCAATCCAAAGTCTCACACCTTCTCTTCTTGGATAAGGTCAGAATGACACCTAATGGAAAAAAGAAGTGGCATTTCATGAGATCCCAGGACTGGAAAAGTCCCTCTCCATGTCAATTTACAGTGACAATTCAAACACTACTGTGGAGCTTGGTTTCTGAAATAGTTCAGCGCTAGCTCATCAAAAGAAACTTAGTTGACAAGGCTTTTAGCTATTGTCCAGAATTTCACAAAAAATACTCAGAGATGCTTAGTTACTGTGATATAAACATTGCCATAACAAAGTCATAAGTGAAAAGGGGCAAAACAACATTTTTGGACATTATCAGCTTAGACATTTTGACACTTTTGAAACAGAGTGATGCATCCATGGATGCTGAGAGAGCTGATGAGAGGGTCCTCTTAATCATCTTTGAAAGGCTGTGGATATCAGGAGACGTACCTGAGGACTGAAAGGAAGCAAATGTCATCCCAGTCTTCAAAAAAAGGCAAGAAGGAAGACCCAGGGAACTACTGACCCATCAGCCTCACCTCAATACCTGGGAATGTGATGGAGTGACTTATTCTGGAGGCCGCATCTATCCACAGGACGAGAAGGTGATCAGTAGTCAGCATGGATTCACTAAAGGCAAATCCTACTTGACCAACCTGATTGCCTTCTACAATGAGACAACTGCCTGGATAGGTGAGGGGAGAGCAGTGGATGTTGTCTATCTCAGCTTCAGCAAGTCTTTCAACACTGTCTCACAACATCCTCATAGGTAACTCAGGAAGTGTGGGTTGGATAAGTGGACAGTGGGGTGGACTGAAAACTGGCTGAGTGACAGATCCCAGAAGGTCATAATCAGTGGCACAGGGTCTAGTTGGAGGCCTGGCACAACTCATGGTGCTTCAGAAGCATTGAAGAATTATGGGCACAGGAGGAGAGTCCTCTGAGTGAGTTGATTAGCTTGAAGACAGTGTTAGTTAAAACAAGTAAAACACCAGACCTGACCTGCACAACATGCTCGGTTTCCTGGCACTTGTTCGGTTTGGCACCCAAAAACCCCATCTGAATAACCTGAAGTGCAGCTCTTCCTCACCTCAGCTGTGTTAATATCCTTAGTGCATTCATTTCCTTCTTTCACTGCCCTGCCTGAGTTTTTCACTGTTTCCTATCTTGTGTACATTTTCACAGCACAATCATTTTATTCATATCCCTCCTAAAACTCACTGTTATCCATGATGCAATGATCACAAATCATGACTCAGTATCAACATGTTTTCTTTTCATACCACTTCTAAGAGTGGGATTAAGAAACGGGAAAACAGAAAAGGTAACACGAAGCTACAAAAATCTCTGTATTAATTTCTTCCTCAAGCTTTCCCAGGGCACCTTATTTTATCTGTGTGGGTTTTTATGATTAATTCTCTCCACATCACTCAAAATCTTTACTCATATTGAGTGCAGTCTGAATATCTCACTGAAGCTTAACAATATATAATAGTAAGTCTGTAAACAGAGACAGCAGGAATTTTGAAATATCAGCAAGCTCCTTGATTCCCAGGATTTTGTTGTTGCCCACAGATACGCCAAAACTGAAATTACTTTTTCAAACTAGAAAAGAGAAAACCATTACAATCAGAGTTCACTGCTTTAGATGCTTATCACTCTAATACATCACAAGTGTCATGAAAGATATAACTCTGGAAGGCCAATACCAACTAAATTTAAAAAGAAAAGATTTGAAACTTTTTGTCCAAGAAGTTTCTAAATGATATCAGTTTCTAGAGGACATTCTCTGGACCAGAGCAAATCCAGAGTTCATTAAATAGAATAATTCAGCTCTGTTCTCTGTTTTGTTCTTTCTTGGTTAATTACTCAGCTATGGTTGGCTAGTCAAATTTGGGTTGTGACTTTGTTTGACCAGACACAGGGGTTGCAGAGCTTTTCTACCTCGCATGGGATTGGGAGTTTGATTTCTTTTGGGGTGAGACCTCTTGTGAGCTGCTGATTGTTTAATTTCTGTGATTTTTCTGTAGCTTCCCATGAATTGTCTGGTTCCATCTCCCCCGGTGGGTGCTGGGCTGGATGGGGCTGGGAGCTCCTGGCATTGGGAATTCAGGTTGTACTGGGTGAATGCACATGACTTTGAATTTTAAAGTGTATGTATTTTTTGAGCACAGGCTGGACCACACTAATATGCTGAATACAGTTAGAAAGAAAAGGTCTGGCTTTTGTTTTATGTAGTGTCAGCCAGACAGATAGAGAAGGAGCAATAGCTATGTATTACACCAAGACTCCCCATCCTCCTCTTCACAGCAATCACATCTGGTCAATGGGAAAACTAAACGTTCCTCTGATATAATCACATTAAATGTTGCAGAGTTCAGTAACTTAACTTGATTGCTGACATGAGAAGTGATGTGGAAATGATGTGGTAGTCAGGAATGATATCAGTGGTAGATAGGAATCTTTTGATTCCAAGACTGAGCCAACCTGAGTAGATAGTCTTGTCAGGTGTGCCCAGTAACCCCATGCTGAGTCAGAGCACAAAGCCACTTGTGAAAGTTGAGTCTTTCTGCAAATGGCTTGACTTGTTCTCACCTAAACCTGTTATGGGACTCTGGAAGGTGCAGCCCAAGGTCAAGGGCATCTAGAGTTGGGCTCAATGAGCCTTAAGGTCTTTTCCAGCATAGCTGGTTCTATTGCTCTATGAATATCCTTGTAAAACTGCCATCAGAGCCAACAGGATTAAGGTTGTATTTGACCTGTTATTCACACACAAGTAAGAAGTGATGGGAAATGTGACTATAGATAAAGGTTGGGGTTGCAGTGACCATGAAATTATTAACTCCACGATCCAGAGGATGTCTGGGAATAATAACTGCAGAGTTAGGAGTGTGAACTTGCAAACTGAATTTTTTAGGGAATTTCTAAGTGAAATTCCCTGGAAGGGAGCCATGAAGGAGATAGGTGCCTTGGCCATTTGGGATGATTTCATAAAGAAACTTACTGAGAGCTCAGGAAAAAACTATTATGTTAGACAGAAATACTGGGAATCTCAGTCCACTTGTCTGAGTACAGAGCCCCTCCATGAAATAATATCCAAGAAAGAATCATACCAGAAGTGGAAATGAGGATAAGGAAAAAGGAGGATGTAAAAGCATTGTTCCAGCACTTGTGGACAACATCAGAAATGACAGCGCTCATATTAAGGTAAAAATAGGGATATATTGTGTAACAGGAAAAGATTTCACAAGATAGCTCAGGATAAAGATTGCAGAAGATATTTTGCCATTGCCAAATGGGAAAAAACCAGACTCATAATGGCTGATACGGAAATTAGTGCAGCCAAAGCCTGCTCCCAAACATCTCATATATCAGCCCAGTCAGGGAAACAGAGGGCAACCAGTAGTGGAGGGCAACATCCTCAGTAACTGTTTAAAGAAGATGGATGCGTTCAAATCCATGAAGCCAAGTAGAATCCAGCAAAAGGTGGATGATGACTGGTACACTGCCTACCACCTCTGAAAAAAAATGGGTATTGAGGGAGGTCTCTGATGATTGGAAAAAAGGTAACAATATGCCCATCTTTAAGAAAAATGAAAATCCAGAAAACTACAGGCTCATCGGCCTTACCTGCAGTCCCACAAACACACAGAGGGCAAAAAGGCAATCACAAATGGTCAGGGTGGGTTTACCTAAGGTAAATTATGGTTGGTCAGCTCAGCCCCATTGCCTTCTGCAGTGAAATGGCTGTCTCTGTGGGCATGGAGAGAGCTGTGCATGTCATACAGCTCAAATATCATAACATTTCTGACATCAGCAAGAGCCTCCTAAGCAGGAAGCCGTAATCTTGGGCTGCACAAAGTGCTAGGTGGGTTGCAAATTTGATCAGACCATCAAGTACAAAGAGGGCAACATCCATTTTGTGGCTGGTGACCAGAAATATACTTCAGATCTCAAAACTGGGATCAGTGTTGTTCATTTCATTTGTTGATGATGCATACAATGATACACAAAGGAGGTCCCAGAAAATGGCATCCTTAATGAGAAGGAGTGGCTGACAGCCCAAAGACCAGAGCTTCAGTCCAGAGGAAACTTGCAAGGCAACGGAACATCACAAAGTCACGTTGACATTTTATGACTAGACTCATGTATTGATTTTTGGAATGTTAGGAACCTGTTGTTATTAACTGAATTCTGCTGGAATATGTTACCAGCTTTAATATAAGTGATCATTTCATTTATTGGCCTTTTTTTCAGTTTAGATTGGACTTATTAAAAAATGTAACTCTTCAACCATTTTTTGACCAAAATTAGACAGTCCTTTCCGAGTTTTTGTGTATTTGGGTTTGTATTGAAAAGTGCTTTGTGAGCATGTTTTTCCTCACTTGTAGTACCATCATGGAATATGGCATTTTTAGAGTCTACGCATCAAGCTTGCTCTTTTCAGAAGCACCCAGTTTGGTCCATCTCCTCATGTAGCTGTCTATTGCCACATATCTAATTGGCTCGCAGCTTGTCTAGGTGAACTTTTACAATGTCAAGCTAATTTTTGAAAATGTGTGTTCCCTTTAGCAGTGTCTGCAGCCTTGAGAGAGTGGACTGAATCCTGTATCAGCTGCCAATGTTTTTCTGCATAAAAGTATAATGAACAAGTCCAGTAGTTTCAGTGGATTTGTTTCCTGACCTCATTAACTTGCCATGTGGCTTGAAGCCAACAAAGCATTTAAGCATTAATATAAATTTAAATGTATAAGAAGACTCATTCAGTAAGAGCTAGAATCACATATCTATACATTTTGTCTTTATGCCTTTAAGTGTGTTCTGTCAGCAAAGAAAGAAGTCAAGGATTAAAAGTAAACAAGTATATGGGAGACAAAAACATTATCAAACAAACTGTACAGAGTTTTTAAGTGTTTTGTTATCACTTGTAGACAGAGTTCCCCAATTTTCGTTTAACACATCTGCATCTACGAAGATGGAAATTTTCAATTTGCGAAGCATACCTTGTCTGAGGCATTAATTTCAGTGTCAACATCAATTATAGGATGTTACTCAAAGTGTTTTGTAATCACTGTTATCCTCTAATTAGATCTCTCAATTTTCTTTCTTGTTTTTCTGTTAGAAATTATAACAACAAACACAATGGTTTTTCAATGATATTGTCACAAATTTCTTGGATAACATCCATCACAACCGAACTGTTAAGGAATTTCTTTCATATTAGTTTCAATATATTCCTTTTCACCTTTGTTACAGGATCAAACCCACCTCGCCTATACCTCACTTTACAACAGCTGTAACTCATGACATTTTTACACTTCTGAGAGGAGCAGTCATTATTCCTCAGAGCTTTGTTTGTACTCTGAAAGAGCTTTCCCTTTTATATTTTTTTGTTAGAAATGCCATTACTACTTCCTCGAGGTGGTGGTTCAAATATTCTGAAATATAGTTGCTCAGAGGACCACAGTTGCAGTAAAGAGGAATTCATCAGATCATGCAGTAAACTGGTATAAGGAAAAAAATGCCATTAAGCTTTTGTAATGGCATTCTGTATTCCAGTAGAGAGACTAACATTTCTTTTTCATATTTGAAGTGTCTAAATCATGTGTGTGTCTGTGTGCATGCAGAGAAACACAGAGAAAGTGAGATTTAAAGCCATAACTTACCCTTCTCATGATGTAAGCATTTATGTCATCACTGAATGTATTGTACTATTTCAAAATTCTAAGAAAACACTCTAGGGAAAACCTTCACAGAAACCAAAACTTCCTGTGGATCTAAATAGCAGCAGAATATTTTCTTAAGTAGAAGATTATGCTTTACATGAAATGTGCAGAGAGCTATCGACAGTAGCATTGACTCACAGAAACTGCATGCAGTTTAAAGACATGAAAGAGATCAAAGAAGATTAGGAGATAACACGGACAGCCTTGTAGGGCAAGCACTTTTCTCCCCTTCTGAATAGAATAAAATTAGGAAATTTCCCTAAAATAACTTTTCACTGATCCCAGCACAATGTTGGCAGCAACCCTCCAAAAATCATGTACCATTATCAAAATGGTAACGCTGCCCCTTTAGAAATTTGCATTTATAATGTCAAAATCTTGTTAAGAACAGGAAAAAATATATTAAATATTCATTAATGTTGACTGACCAAGACAATGAATTTGGCTACCTAGGCTGTTTGATACCATAAGGCTTTATCAGTGGGACTTCAGTCATATCTAGCAGAGATCTTTGAAGTACTTTCTGGTATTTTGCCATAGCATGAGCATCATAATGTATATGAAATATGTCTTTCTTGTGCCTTCAAGACAAAACTGAACTCTGCTTTTCCTGCTGCAGAAGAATGACACTGAGATGCAGAAAGAGAACTCAGGGGATGTGTCTCAAAAATGCCTACCTAGGAAGATTATCTCTTGGTCACCAGTAGGATTATAATGGGCTTTATTATGTACTTGAAACAGATTAAAAACCAAGGGAAGTATAATTCTGCCTTACACACTAAATAATCTCAGAAAGGCCCAGGGCTCTACAAATATCAAGATGCTGTCACATCAGGATGCCCTGCTTTACCTTTTACTGCAAAGTAGACCAGGCTGGGAGGCCTGATCCTCAGGGGAATTCTTGTGGATTATATAGCAAATACTCGGACCCAAGAAGTTCCCACAAAGACTTTTTGGTGAAAAGACAGAATTCAATAAATATTGAAATATAAAACATTGCTAAGAGTTATAGAAATCTGAACTCATACATAATTTCTGCACCTCTTACTGAAAAACCGTGTTGTTTCCCCATTTTTTAGGAAGCATGCTGAAAAAAACCCCAGCGCATTCAGAGAAAAGCTATGTCACCCTGTAACACAAAAGTCCAAAACCCTGCTCTATTTATTGCTTGAAGAAAGTGATTAGGTTATGCCCCAGACTCACCAAAAATGACGGGTTCAGCAGCAGAAGTTTCAAAGTAAAAGGCCCAAGGCAGGATGTGTCATGTTGTTCCTGGGTATCAGGAAATCTGGCAGATTTCTACTGCTCAAAGGGGCAGTTGACACAATTGTCTAGATAAATCAAATGGCAATATTAATTGCAGTGTTAAGATGGAGCCTTTCCTATCACTCTAGTTTTCAGGCTGTCACTCTAGTTTTCAGGATAGTACTGTAGTGGGTATCACATTCCCCAGTTCCAGGATGTGTGTGTTTCACCTGTTGGTTCAAGAAGAGGTGGTGAACATTGTGTTCTCTTCCCTTGCGTGCTCACTGGGCATATGACATGAAAATAGCAGGACCACAAACACACGGGGAGGTTATAGGTCTCACGGCTTCTGTTGTCAGAGCATATTTTGTAAGTGTTTTCAGCAGTTTGTATCTGTTTTCAACAGATACATTTCATCTTCTGAAAGTCCTGGCACTTATTTTTACTAGTTAGAAGTGCAGCCTGGCTTCCCTAACTGTTGAACAACATGTGTTTGTCAAATGACTGCTAGCACTGCAGGCAATTAAAACTAGGACCTGAAAAGTATTTCTAATTCAATCTGCTAGAGAGAGGCTAGAGATTTATGATAACAGAATGTGGCAGAAGATCTATTTAAGTTTTGCAGACACCTCAGCTGAAAAGAATATACGCATGGGTGCTCACTTCAAGGCACGGATTGATCTGTTTTGTGGCAGCATAACAAACCAGCACCTCTCTCAAGCTGTTATTTTGTTCTGATTTCTCAGCTTTTGATATTTATTTCTTTCTGGGCATTTTTTCCCTATTTTTTCCTTTTTTTTTCCAATGCATAGCCCTAGTAGTTATGGTTGTCAAAGAAAATGTTCGAATTTTTGCCAATGCAAAGTTTGCTATGCGAGTTTTCAGGTATCTCAGAAGAACATTGACAAGCAAAGCTAAAGAGCCCGGGGAAACCAGGGGAGCCCATACCACCATTCCTTCACAGTTAGAACCATCTGTCTTGAAGGATGCCTTACCGGAACAAAAAAACCCAAAGTGTATTCTGATTAAAAGTTGAGACCATTCCTCTGTTTATTCTTCCTTGATTTGACTTCTGGTTCACTGTGGGTCATTTTGAACCGATTGAAGCCAAAGACAAAATTCTGTTCTCTACTCAGCTGAGGTCTTATTATCTGGAGACAGGATAAATCTTTTAGAGTCTGGTGGTTACTGATTTCTTTTCTCTGTGACCTCTTCAGAGATTCTTTTTCTAGCACTGTGTCAGAGCAGATGCAAATGTATTCATAACTCTTACTTTTAAGATGTGACAGAATTAGATACATAAGTACTCTCCAGGCTCCCTGTTACAGGGCCAAGCATTGAAGAGCAGCTGAGCCTGGATTTCAGAGACACCCCAATCCCCTCCAACAAACTCCAGAGCTGTCAGACCTGAGACCACCATGCTGAGAATGTAACCTCCAAGCAACAGAAATGAGAAGCCCGGGGCAAAACAATTGGCAATTCTCTCTAGTCTTATGAAAACAGGTGGATTTCCTTGAAACACTTATTTTTTTGATGAATCAGCACGTTCTAGGGAAAATTCCTGACAAGCTCTCACCTCAGTCTTCGTTAGTGCTCCCAGGATCAGTTTTAATACCACATAATACCACTAGAAAAGGAGTTTTCTCATTCCTGTTCTATGAGATTGTCTATTCTATGGAAATCATCATTTAGCAAACAAAATAGACATTAGTCATGCATGAACCCAAGCCGGTAGGCCCTTCTCTGATTTAAAACTGCATGAGATAACAATGTGTGATTATGCGGGATATAGAAGTTGAATGGGTGAAACATAAGAATTATCATCCATTCTTCTTCCGCAGAATTTGATCTGTTAAGGAAATTAACTGTACTCTAACGTTAGTCTAGCTGTAAATCATATTTGGCTATTTCCAAGCTTGTTCTTATTTGAGGCACACACAATGCACAGAACATGTTTTTCTTTTATAATACTGGTTATGCCAAAATATGGCAGCATATTTTAATTCATGCTCTTAGCTCTCTTTTTTAACCCTTGATGACATGCTGAGTTCCAGCAACTGAGAAAAAGCAATTAAATTGAAGATGAAGGAACTTCCTCTTTCTGAAAGTTTTCTTGTTATACTGTAGCCATGAAGTTGTTGAATAGGCACCTGAATTTCCACACTGCAAGTGAAGGATGAATTATTATTCTGTTCAGCAAATCAAGAGCATTTGGTGCATTGGTAACTACTGTCAAGAGTTTGTGTTCGGGATGATGAAGTCATAAGACATAAACATTACAATCTCAGTATTGTCATGCAAAGGTGAATTTAGGAGATGCTTATTTTGCTATGCCTGTAGTGCTTTTCCTGGAGTATTTAAAGGAACATGGAAATAATAAGAAATATTAACTTCTGCTCTGAATGGAAAATTTTAATTAAATCAGAAGAATAGAATCCTGGCTAAACCCCTTCTCAGTCAGGCTTTTTCCGTCCCCAAGCTGCAGGTGAAAGATGGAAAGTATTTAAGGTAGCGTTTCAAAAAATGCCTTATATACAACCAGACATCCGGTGCTAACTGAAACTGGGCGTCCACTGAGAATTTTTTCTTTTCCCACAACAAAACACTATGAAACCACTGCCTAAAGTGAAAGATAATAAATGTATATATATCATCAAGAAACGTTCCCATTAAAATGCGTGACTGGACTGTCAAACTCATTTAACACAAGATTTTACTTAGTGCAGGCACAGCAGCCTTCTAAAAGATTTAGAGGGCTCAGGCCATTTTGGTGATGTATACACACATTGTTTCAGTGAAATAATAACAAATAATATAGCAGAGAGCAACATTTTTATTTTCAGTGCATAAAATAAGGCGCTCCAGGAAAGCTCCCCTGAACAACATTCCCTTGTAATTTATTTTGTTTTGTCTTCTGACAAATCTTAGCACTCAGCACAAGTAAGAAGAAGCCACTGAATTAAAGACCACTCACTCGAATCAGTCTGGTGTTTCCCATATTGCCTTTTTATGTCTTTCTTGTCAATTCATTCATCATTGTTAGTGGTATTTCTATCTTACTTTGTGGTTTTCAGCTTGTGATAGGTGAACTCCTGGGGTCCACGTATTGCTTTCTGTGGCATCTCAGATGTTACCCACCACAGTGGGATTGATTTTTTTTTCCTTACTGTTTTTTGTTTTATTTATATTACTGCTGAAAATATACACATTTGACTACTTGACAGATGGCAACCAATTCCAGAGCTGAGGAAGATAGGAAACTGAATGTATTCTGCATTTCGGGAAATAATAGAGCAACAAGAAGTCTGGCAGTCTTGGAATAACATAACTTGGAGAAGAAGGCTCTGGACAGATAAAATTGGCCTCAGCAGGTATATTTAGCCATAGAGAGGGAGTCTGAGGAGAAGCCTTGTGCATTTGGCTGTTGCCATTTGCTGTGCCTGTAAAAAACTGCTAGACTTGACACTCTTTGGGTGCAAGAATATAATTCATGTGAGGAAAATAACAATTTTCAGTGAAGAATGGGCACAAGTGAACTAGAAAGACACTTTGAATACTGACAGAATTTTAACCTGGTCACATCAAAGGCACAGTGAATTTTAACACCACTTGAGTGCAGGACACAGCCTTAGACAGACCGGTAGCAGCTTCGTCTGAGATTCAGAACCTGTGCTCCCTTCAATGTGAGAATTTTGATTTAGGCATCAGTGGCAGTTCAGGACTCAGAAAAAAACACACAGCCAGAAGAGAAAGGAAACAGAAGTTCAGGTTGGAATTCAGCTGACCAGCTGAAGGACTCAGAAACTATGCTGTTGCCTTTTTTCAGGACCCAGAATTAGGTTGTTTCCCTTTTCTATATTCTTCCCTTTGATTTCCCTATGAAAAAAAAAATAAAAGATCATCAGTCTGCAAATAATCAGTTATTGAAAAGGAAAAATTGTTTTGCTTTTTCTTGAAAATATGCAGGGTTGTCAGTAAGCACACAAAACTGATTTTCAGCCCCTTTCACCATTATTCCTGTTATAACTGATGGATATTTTGCATTTGCAACAATGTCTGTTGACTGTGTTGAAAGCACAGTCAGGCCCATATGGTTCTAAGTTATTTCAGTGGGTCTAAGGGTCTTATGAAAAACAATAACCATTGTAATAACAGAATATGAGCTCTACTTAGTGTAATTCATCAGGGCTCAAATTAAATCATTGCAGCCATATGTATTTACTCTAGGGGATTTGGTGCAAACATAGTTCTGACGTGCTAATACAAAGGTTTTAGAGCTTTTTCTCTAATTTTATCTTTATTCTAAACTAAATAAGGAAATTGTACACCAATTAAATGGCACCTGTGCACTGCATTGCTGTCTCTCTTTAATAATTCTTAGTAGAACCCCAGCTGCAGAGTCAGTTCCTTTGCAATCAAGGAGGTGATGTGGTGAAACTCACAAGTTCAAGGGTCTTTCTTCTTTACCAGCAGTGAGACACAGCACTCAATATGAATAGCAATTAAATATATCTGTGTCTCCAGGCACACTGAGGATGTTAGGAACACGAAAATGAGATTTTAGACAGAATGTTGAGGATAAAATATTTTCTGTTTAGAAGAGTAATTATATGGCAGTGTTGCCCAACACGACTGGATTTAATGAAAAAGATGGAGAAATTTTGGTTTTCTGGAGCACCATGTTTTGCTAGGCCTTGAGTGTCCATGTACCCTTTGCAGACATGTCCATTAACCTGAGAAAGGTTTAAGACCTATATTTGTTTCTACTTTCTTCACAGAATCACAGAATGGGTAAAGCTGGAAGGGACCACATTGTCTGTTCCAACCTTCCTGCTCAAGCAGGAACATCCTTGGACAGATCTCCCACGGCTGTAATAAGAAGGTGTTGTTGAACACATATCATATGTATATTAGCATATGCCGAAAAATTTTTATCTTATCACAGTCTCAGAAAAGCTTATCATATTCTCTCTGCTGTCAGAAGGGAAAGAAGAGCACACAAGTATAAACATTTTATTCTTCTGGTGCACCTGCAATTAAAATAAAACACAGAGTGCTAATGTGTGCTTTAAGCCATCATCATTATGAAAACATGATCTGGGGTTTGGGGGAGGTTTTTTGTTTGGGGTTATTTTTTGTTGATGTGGGCATTTTTTTATGAAGTTACTAAATTTGTTATACTAAAAAAGGAAGAAGTTGGATTGTTAAGAAAATTAGATACTTTCCTACAAAGGTGGGACTTCAATTGCAAAGGGTCATGAACTCAGAAGTGGCTCTAAATAAATGAAAAAATTACTTAGGGGAAAAGAATTTTTTAAAAATATATAAGCAAATAAGCTTGTTAACTTTAGGATCTCACTAATGAAATTCTTGCATGAAGTTAGTCATGAGAGCCTCAGGTTCAAGTGGCAGGTCTGAATCAGATCCAGTGTTTAACTAGCTACTCCACCAGAGAGGGTTTTTTTTCCCAAAAGAAATATATTTTGTCACAATGATCTTCTGAACTTTACATTGTAGGGTGTCAGTGGACTTCTACTGACTACCAGGGAGGTTTTCCCAGCCTGCCAAGTGTCACATGGCTTATCAAGGAGTTTGGACAGGCTGCTGGGAGCATTGTATCAGGGTCTTCAGCAGAGATTTGCAGGATTCATGTCACATGCTGTGTGATATTGGACCCAAAATGTAAAATAACTGTGCCTACACTGTTTTCCTTGAATGGATCTTTAGCTTGCTTTCCAGACAGTCTCCCCTAGAAACTCAGAGAACCATCTGTGAAAGAAATGCCCCTGAGGGTTTTTTTCTTAAAGCTTCTTCAGAAGAAGGTTTCTGAAGCTACTACATCTCCATATGACATCCTGAGGAACTGGGGTTCTGGGCAAGCATGTGCCAAATGGATTTGAACCCAACCAGCTGCTGAGCAGACATATCCTCCATGTAGTGCGTTGCAAGGAGCAGCACCAGCACCTCAGGCAGTGACACAGACCATGCCATGCTTGTGCCTGCACCAGTGTCTCCCTTCCTGCCCCACAGAAGTAAATGTTCTCATGGTGTTCAGACTATGAGCCAAGTGAGACCTCTAAAAGCCAGGGAAGAGCCATGAGGCCGCTGATGTGGAAGCAGGGGATGGACAGCATACTCATCATCACATTCCCCACACAGGATCCTCTTCCCTGACATCCAGCACAGGGGACAAGTAATGTGAGTGCCTGTCACACCTGACCCAGTGAGGATAAATGTGGTGGCAAGCCTTCCAGAGAGTCGCCCAGGATGCCGTTTGTTATGTTCTCCCTGCTGGCAACCAAATTCATCAGAAACCTTGGTCACATAAGCATCTTCTCTCCTGCCACCTGTGCAGCTACACAGTTTCTCCAGTTCACTCCTGTTTACAAATTTCTGTGTTTTAAACCTCAAGGAAGAATCAGCTGACAGAAGACCGTGCCAAAATTACAAAAGCAGGGGCAAAATAAATATTTTGAGTAACTGCTTTGTCAGCTGTGACACCTCCATATTTCCTTTCTTCACAAGAGAAAAGCCATCGAGCTCCAACACTTACAGCAGGGCTGATGTTTAGGAAATGTTCAGGAATGCCCCTTGGGCAGCGATCACTGGTGTCACAGCCCGGAGGAATCCTAAGGACTCTGTGCAAGCTCTCTGTGCTCACTTATTCATCATCTTCTTGTCTTACGTAAGTGCCCAGACTGGCCTCTCCAAATGACCCTAGACTGACCCTTCAAATATTCCTTATTTAGCCTTGCTGAAGTCTTTGCCGGACTGTAAAATATTACAGGCTGATTCATTAATGCCTGTGAGATGCATTTTTATGGCAGGGATAACAGAACTATGTAAGGGCTCTTGTCCTTTATTAGCTACTTTTACTGTCATTCTCGAGCAGCTCAATTCTCCCCATAGCAAGAACTGTCAAAAGTTGATCAGGTCATAACCTGCAGTGAGGTGGGTTTTTTTCCCAGTTGCTGTATCAAAAAATGTGAGTGTGGTCAGATAGGACTTTTCCTTGCCCTCTCAGCTCAGCAGCTTCATCGGCTCAGATGGCAGAAGTATCTGCCACCAAGCAAAGGCTCGGCTGCAGCAAGGACATGCATTTCAGGTTCAGCCAAGACCAGAGGGTTTTTTATCAGCTTCTGCAACAATATTTTATGGTGACTATTGTTACCCCATCGTGCCCAGAGGCTTTTTAGCAGTGTTTCCTCCCGGACATTCTGGAGACAAGGCTGGGGCAGCCATCAATTTCTGCCTGGCCTCGGCCTCACTTTGACATCAGCAGTGCTGAGGTAGTGGCTGTCATGCCTTGTGAGTTAAATTCAGATTTCCCAGCCCATCACTCTTCTCAACAAAAAGGATGACCCTCATCCTCACGAAGCAGTTATAAAAATCCACTGCAACCTAAAATCATGATTGAACCCAGAGCTAAACTAACAGAGAAAACGCATGGGCAGGAAGCAAGATCACAGTGATAATTTGTCCAAAACATAAACAAACCAGATCATGGAGATTGCTGACCCCACTGAAACAGCATCAAAACCCAGGGATGTTTCCAAGCATGGCAAAAGGCCTGGATGGCATAAGAAGTCTCCTGTGCCTTACATCTTCTGCACCCACCAGAGTGGCTCCAAAACACGTAGGAACTGCTTCTGTGCAGCTCCTTCAGTCCTCATAGCTCTGCCACTGTAAGCAGACAGCCTACCATGGAAGACCACTGATACTTATCAAGGAACTGGAGCTGATGTTTGTGAGATATGGGAGAACAGCCACAGTACAGAACAAGAATATCCATGCAATTCCATGGTTTCTATAGTGTTTCATGAAGGGATAATGATCCCAGACTAGATGTCATCAGGAAATCCCATGGAGAATGGAGAGCATTTGCTCCCCCCAACAACAAATCTCCCTTGTTGAGTATCTGCATTGTCCATGTCATGGGCCAGTGGGTCCTGGTCAAGCAACACAGGATATGAGCCCACACTGCAGTCTGAATGTTTGTCACCTAAAACCTTGTGTAGAACCACCAAATTAATTCCAGATGAACCATCAAATGCTCTTCAGCCTTGTCAGAGCTCCCTCCCTGCCTTGCCATGGATTTCAGTGGGGTTTGGAACTGGAATAAGATGAGAAATTACAGGTTGGACGGGCTCTGAATTAAGAGCTCAGCACTGAAACAAATCTCCAGAGCAGATTTTTACCCATTTTTGTATGTCAGGCTACCATGGGATGTAGTTTTCTTTGGTTTATTTCTTCATACTAAAATTCTAGACTTACACCACGAAGTAAAATGCATTTAGGAGCACATGAGAGTAATGTGAATAGAAGCAGCTTAAGGAGGAAACAACTTCCAGAGAATAACATAATCTGCTGGTTTTGTCTGAGGTAGAGTTAATTTTCTGCACAGAGGCTGGAATGGGTCTGTGTTTTGGATTACTGCTGAACGCTGGGTTTATAATATAGTGATGTTTTTGTTACTGCTGAGCAGGGCTTACAGAGAGACAAGGCCTTTTTTGCTCCTGGTATTGTCATGCTGGTGAAGAAATACGGGGTGCATGAGAGGCTGGGAGGAGACACAACCAGGACAGGTGACCCCAACTGACCAAAGGGGTATTTCAGACCATGTGACATCATGCTCAGTATATAAAGCGGGGAGAAGAAGAAGGAAGTGGAACATTTGGAGTGATGGCATTATACCCAAGTAAACGTGACATGTGACAGGGCCCTGCCCCCCTGGAGACGGCTGAACACCTGCCTGTCCAAGGGAAGCAGTGAATTAATTCCTTGTTTGGCTTTGCTTCTGTGCATGACTTGATTTTCTTATGAAAGTGTCTTTCTCTCAACCCACAAATTTTCTGGCTTTTGCTCTTCTGATTCTTTCTCCAATCTTGTGGGGGAGTGAGTGGGTGGCTGCATGGTACTTGGTATCTGGCTGAGGTTAAACCATGACATATGGCTGCTTAAATATTTTTTTCTTCAGAGTTTTTATGAATCAATAATTTCGTTATTTACTTTACATATTAGAGTGAGTTTTTATGCTTGCTTATTGCATCCTTTTAATGGCCCCAGGATGACTCGCTGAAACTTCTGCTCAGAAATTTTGATCTCAAGGATTTGTCATTCACAGCTCAACAACAGTGACTTTAGTTACCTGCTGTAATGTGTTCTGATTCACAGCTAAATGCTTCTAAAAGGAGGGCTTAGACAGATGGATCCACCCTGTGCAGCAGCACTTGAGACAGAAAGGTGAAAGGCCCAGCAGCTCCAGTGATTGTGTTGCAGCTTTGCAGTGCAATGCCCTGGGTAGAAGCCCTGTTTGAAGAACCCCATTAGCACAACTGCAAAAGTCATAGAATCACAGAAAGGCTTGGGTTGGAAGGCACCTTAAAGATCCCCTAGTTCCAACCCGCCTGCCATGAGCAGGGACACCTTCCACCAGACCAGGCTGCTTAAACCCCATCCAACCTGGCACTGAACACTGCCAGGGATGATGGGCATTCACAACTTCTCTGGACAACTTGTTCCACTGCCCTGTCACCCTCACAGTGAAGAAGCATTTCCTAAAATCTAATCTAGAACTCTCCTCTTTCAATTTAAAATCTTTCCCCCTTGTCCTGTCACTATATGCCCCTGCAAAAAGTGTCTCAATGTGCTCAGGTACAAGCCGAGCCAAGGGGCTCTGCAGCCTGGATGAACAGGGGTAGTGCTGGTCAGGACAGCAGCTGTCATTGTCATTGCATGGCCAAGCCATGCCAGTGGCTGCTGAAACCTGCTTCCAGCTGTGTGACAAACCCCTCCAAGAGCTGCCTTTCTTGAAGCTGCTTTAATCAGCAAATGTGTATCCCACAGAACTGCTGGTTTTTGGTGCTTTTCTTGCAATGGAAATATATACAAATGGTGCCAAAAGACAGACCAGCCAAGCAGCTCCTGGAGAGGAGGCACCATTTCCTAGCACCTGGCTTCTCCACAAGATTCACATTTTGCTGGTGTTTTGGGGGAGTTAAGTCTTCTAAGGCACAACTCTCCCAGGCTAACCTGGGGTGTCAGAGGGAATTTTAATGTTCTTGGTCAGACTTGCCTTAGGAAGTTGAAACATGGCATCCTTTTCTCCAGGCTTTTATATACATAGTTTAGCTAAAGGCAAAATCTCCCTTTCTCACCTTTCTTGCCTGTGGCTGTCTGAACTAGATATTATTTCATTTTTAGCAAAGATAGATATATATATATATAGGTGTAGATATAGATATATATAAAATGTAAGCAGAAAGACCAAGATGATGGAAAACATGAGATCTGTAGTATTTGTAGTCAGATAGCACAGAGGCATCCAAAGACAAGTCATAAAGCACAGTTGCCCAAGGCAAGCTCCTGTACCACTTGAGCTCTTTCCATTTCCATTTCTCTTTTGTACACAGGAATACTACACCTCTTGCCCAGGGCATTAGCCATGTTACTGTCATTATTGAGTGGGAACCACAAAGACACTTGGAAAAGGTCTGTGTTCAAAAAAGAAAAGTAATTCTTTTTCCTTGTCTGATTCTTTGCTCCACAGGATGTACAGCAACTACAGAGGAAGCAGTAAGTTAACTCCATTTGTCCTCATTCCCAGACAGTATCTCTCACTCATCCATACTTTCTTGAGTCTATGGTACCACGTAGTATTTCCCAAAAACATAGTTTTATGTCAGCAGAATAAATACCAGCCTAAAAAATCTTTACATCAGACGGGTTTTGCATCCTGTTTGATTCAAAGAGCCTGCATGTATGAAACATTCAGGCACAAACTCAGTTTCATGGGCAGGGGTAAGATTGAGTCAGCACTGAGTTCAAACTGTGTCAAAGTTTGAGTCATGTACACCACACAAACCTGCTCTTAATCAGAGGCTTCCTGCCCTTATGCTCATCCCCTTGTACTTAATAACATAGCAGCAGGAATATTTTACACAGCTGCAGCTCTCTCTTTTATTTGCATTTTGGGGATCTTTAAGTGCTACCAAAAGCAGAAATATGGTTGTGTCCCTATTTAACTCTTCAGGTGAGCACTGGAAATGGAAAATACTTTCACAGAAACCTGCCACAACTCACAGAGGGAACCCACCCACCCCCCGTGTGAGGGGAGCAGCCCAGCCCCTGGCTGAGTCACTGGTGGCTCCCCTCTGATCAGAGGCTGCCAGCAGGGAAAAATGCCTCTCCTGCACTCACTTCACTCTCCTGGTGGGTGAACGCAGACCCCGCTCCCAGGATCATGGCTTTCTACAGTGACATTAAAGAGCCCTTGCTCCCACCATCCTCCCTAAAGTGGACATGCCACTCCCCTCTCCATCCCACTCTCCATGTGCCGTGACAAATATCCCGGACCACTGCTGCTGTCAGCATGGGTCCCACTAATGCCCGAAGTTGAACCTCAATGCAGAGCTCAGGCGCCACCCGCAATTTGTGTGTATTTGTCACTGAAATTGGTTTCACAAGGTCTTTTTTTTTTCTTGTGTATTGCTCTGCATTTTTGTATGGTTGATGGCTTGAAATAAAAAGCTAGCAGAAAAAAAAACCACAGAAGCGAAAAAAATAAAATCAAACCCCTTACATTGCCAAAGTTACTTTTAAATGTCTGTAACACTGCATCCACGAGGGCGTTTAACCACAATGATGACAAACTCAAAATATCTCGACTTGAAAAAGATTGATTCGTTACTTATAAATTACTTTATCGTTCAAGTATTTTTCTTTTTTTCTTTTGTTTTTGGGGGGTTTTTTTGGTTTTCTTTCGGGGTATTTTTTTGTTGAGGATTGTGTTACAGCCTTTATATGGGTAGAAGCAACCCTTAAGACATACCTTACTACCTCTGCTTTTTTGTCTTTCTTCACATTATCTTTAGTTGCAATGGGTGCTGTAACAAGAGAAGAATTTTGCTTCTTTTCATTTTTGAGCTGCAGTCAAATTGGTTTGGGTTGTTTGTTTTTGTGTCTGTGCATGGCTACTGTTTTTTTCTTTTTTTCTTTTTTTTTTTTTTTTTTTTAAGTAGACTACCTACCTCTGTATCCAAAGCAACCAATCTCTGGTTAATGATTCTCTAGAAATTCACTGCAGAAGGTTTATTAGTTTTCCCAAGAACTCGTGAAAGAAGCTTCTTAAAATTAAAGGAAAGAGTCACCCTAAACTTATGAGCTAAGCAACCCAAGGAAAGCCCACAACTAAACAATTTGAAGTGGGGTTTTAGGGGTGTTTGGTTTAGGCTTCCTCTTATGGGAAGGAGGAGTACCCAAAACTGAATGTTTAAAAAAAGCAGCATCAATCCTTGCTAGAATTGCTTTAGAATTTGACCAGCTGGCAGAAAATAAAGAGTGAGAATAAATAGACAACTTATCATAAGAAGAGGAGAGTGTCTTAAGATATTGGCTTTATTTAATACATTTACAGTGCTCCAGAAAAATAAAAGGAGAGTTGTCAGAGCAGCACAACAACCTTACAAGATTATTTAGGTTAATCATGCCAAAGTAGCTGTATCTAGTTTTGCACTCTAGCACAGACAGCTCTCCACTACAGGGCTCAAGGGAAGAGAAGGGCCAGGTCATAAGAACACCAGACAGTCTGGTCTCTGCAACAATTAGTATTCACATCTTTGCCCTCAGAGGGCTATCATTTGCCTAAAATTGAGCCATGCTGGTCCAAAAAAAACCCCCTACCAACATAAGTTGTAATTACTCGTGGCAAAGTATAGGGCTTCTAGAACTCTAGGAAAGAGGAGTTAAAAATTAGAATAGAGATTTTTTTCCTCTTCTCTCAGCAAAAAAAAATATTACAGCTCAAATTTTCCAGAATGCTGTTGCCTCAGATACATAACCAGCATAAAGAAATTCAGTTCAGAGATGTAGAATCTGCCTAAGATAAAAACAGCTGTACACATCATTTGATAATTGGACACGTGATAATTGCAAGTATTGCAAGTAATTACAGAACAGGTGTAATCAATTTCCCCAATGTAACAGGGATGTGATGCAATTATAGCAGAGGAAGGGAGAAAGCTCCTCTTGCTGATACAAGGTGCTTCTCTTCTGCTTAGTGTTGACTGTATAACCACTGCTTTAGTTTTTCCCTGAAAGCTTCCTTATATTTCAATAGCTCAGTAGAGGCACTTAATCCAGGAGGAAAAATTTACACCTCACTCACCTTATGCATCATTAGAATCCTGAATGACTTCTGAAAGCCTTTGCCCAAGGATTTTTGGAAGCTTAATTCTCCATTGTTCTTTATTTTGCTAAGCAGTTCTGAAGAATTAAAAGAGGTCAACCAGGCATAAATTTCTACCATGTAAATCCTGCTGATATCCTCAAAGATATCATGCACTTTAGTCATTTTACTCTTAATTATAATTTCTCCTCGTTTACTTGGTACTAACGGAAGACTCTCCAACACATTATTCCCAGTACATTTTGAAAGGAAATATTATTCCCTTGCCCTTTCTGCTATTATTAGCTCATTTAATGACCATTTCCTTGGTCACTAAGACAGCTGCACAGTCTGACACAGCTCAACCTTCACAAAATAAATAATTCTTTGCATTTAAGTCAGAATTTCAACTGTGGCTTATTCCAGATTTAATTACTCCTTTAATTTGTAAAGCTAAGGACATATTGTCCTATGTTTATTATAATTCATTAGAACTAATTGCAGAAGCCTGTTTTCCCCCACTGCCAAACTAACCCTCAGCCTGACCTTCCCTCGGCTCCCTTTCAAAGCCATTTTCTTTTAGAGCCTCTCTGAGCTCAATCCCTGCAAAACCCATTGTTCCTATTAACTTCACTGGGGTTTGTTCCACTCTTGGCTGGCAGCACGTGAAGAACAAACACTACCATGACACTATCACTAAGGCCGCCAAAAAAGCTGACCCTGACACAACTTAAAACTGATGCAGAGTTGATGGACATGGGATGGGTGAAAAGCAAACCACGTCCTGTCTGATGGCAGCAAGATGGGGGCAGTGAGTACTGCCTGCTCTCAGCGCACCTGGGTGAAGCCTGCTGTCCAAGGTGACCGGCTCCAGAGGATCAGGTCCAAGCACATACCTCCTGCTGCTGCTAGTTACGGCATCCTCCTGGGTTCTGTTCCGCCATGCTGACATATGAGTACTCATAGGACAATTTGGTTCAGGGGAGTTTAAACCACTGCTGAATAACACAATTCCTATTACTCACAGCAGCACATCTGCAGTTCAGGCCTCTTCCTGCCTTTGTTTTTTTTGCAACTTGTTTACTACAAAATGAAGCAGGCTGTTAGGAGGTTTGTTTTCATGTCTTCTTGACATTCTCCTTGTCGGTGCTCTTTAGGTGTGCACATACCTTGATTATAATCTTTTCCTTGACAACCACAAGCCCTGAACAGATGCCTACAAATTAAAAATTAGCTTGACGATTTTTTCGGTTGCAACAAAGTGCATATTCAGAACAGTCTGAACTTGTCTTCTCCCTTCTCCGGTTTTCATATTACATCTTTCAGATCTACTGAGAATATCACTGTGTTCTGTAAAGATGCTGAAAACAGTAAACAAATAATTTCCCAAGATTTTTGTTTGTGCAATGAATCTTACCTAGTCCCTAATTGCTCTGCTTCATGTGATCAGCCAACTGAAGAAGCTGTTTAATAAAATTGCCATTAGTGTCTGAAGGGATAATAAAGGCTATCACTACCAGTTTACACTTCCAGTGATCATAGCTTTTTCTCTTATTTTAATGCCATATTTCTAAAGCTGCTTGATGCAATGAAAAACATTTCTGCTATTCAGCAAGGATCACCATAATAGCCATCATTCAGTTCGGCAAAGCCAGGCATATATTGTGTGGTAAAGGGAATAAATCAGCCCAAAAGGCCTACCCAGCTATCCAAGTCCAGGCAGACAATCCCATTTCAAGGCTGTCAACAAAACCAAAATCATGGAGGTCTGTTTGGGCTCAAAACAGCCGTGAGGAAATGGTGATGTTTGTTTCTCAGAACTGTCACTGCTCCACGGAGCCACTGCTAGATCTCAAAACACAGGAGAATTACAGAGACAGCTCTGCAATTCTTGAACTGAACGCCTCTGGTCTGGCACAAGGAAGTTGCAGTACCCTCCACATGATGTTGGGACAAAATGCACTGTCATAAGCATGGAGCAATCAATGCCAGCTTGAGGCTGCTGAAAAATGCTGAGAGATCCATACTTCTAGAAATTTGTTATTACAGTATATTAAAATAGCACCTATTTCTCTAGATAGCTTTTCCTGAAGCAGAACACAGGCATCCACTTCTGTACCTACACAATACAGGTTCTCTTTGAGACAAAATATATCTTTTATCCTATGCAACACAGAGCAGTTTCATAACCTGCAGCCTTGCCCATAGCTGATTTCAGACAACCTGGGCCAGAGGAGAGCTGATAGAATTTCTCTGAACTTGGATGGAAAGCACTACTACCCTGACCAGCAGCACTTTCTGCACAGGTTGCCCAGCCACTGGTAGCTTCTCAAGGCAGGACACAACAAGGATTCACAAGCTTTCCCTGCTGCCCGCATCATGACCAAATCCCTCTAGCTGGGAGTCAATATTGTCAAAGAAAAATGAGCCAATGAAAATTTTCATCTTGCCTTTCAGAACACTGTTGATTAAACAATACTATCACCTTATAAAGTAGTAGGATCTGGGTAACATAATTCATGACGAGTAGAGATAGCTGAGCTTCATTTGAAATTATCTCATTTCTAGACAATCAGGTTTAGATTACAGCTATGCCTGAAGCGGTCCATTCTCTTTCCTGTGGATGCTTGGCCATCTCAAACAATCATTTACTCTTGATCATGTTTCTGTTGCTGAACAAACACCAGTCTGGTGTTTAATTTATGAGCAAAAATGCTGCAGGATGTGAAGATGCATGAAATAGGAGAATGAAAATCAACAAGATGTCATTTCCCCAATAGTATGCAGTCCTGCAGGTGAAAACTTGCATCAATTAGGCCCAAAATTTAGCTGCACTAACTTGTCTCAGCACCATTTCATAACTCTGCATTACAAAAAATTAACAGGAAGACTGCTTTTAGTGGTGTCTCCTGTTCCACAATTAAAATACATTTTCCCTTTCTGTTTTCCAGAACACTAACAGTCTTTTTCCACGTTATACAAAATTCTTCTGCAACTCCTTGAAATAAAAATCAAAATTAGATCTTCTAGAATGTTACAAAATTCTAGCTCCTTCACTCTTGCTATAAGACCCCTACTCATGCTCTGGTCAAGCCCTTAGTAAAATACACTATTAGCATTGAACACACATATGGAGAAGTGGTCAAAATCTTCTAAAAGGAGCAAAAGGAGAACTCTGTGGAAATTTACAAGATTGAAGGGGATTCAAGTGCAACAAAATTTGAGGGGTATGCTGGATTTTTATCCTAAAGTTTGCATCTGTATCTTGAAAGTGGAAGTAATGCATACCAAAGGAAGCTAAATTCAGTTGAGGACCCCAGGACACATTGTTCCATTTGCAGCTTAGCTTTAGTAGCTCCACAACACAAACAACCTTTCTTCTGCAAAAGGAAAGGCTGAAACAAAAAGCAGAGACTTTTTCTCTTCTTTTCCCAAATGCCAATTATTGACCTTAAAGAAACAATACCAGTCAGAGAGGAGTTGGTCCATGTGCAACTTTCTTACGTTAGTAGTGGCCATGGTTTCTCCATACTACTGCTGCAAATACAGGCTTGACAAAAGCACCCACCCCAGACCCTCCTTAGAAATATTGTGTGAAAAACAAAGAAAATATTGTGCAAAAAACAAACCGAGGTTTCAGAAGGGAATTAGGATTCAGACACAAATTTCCATGACAAGACCTGGGAGGAGTGGGGGCTGGAAAGAAGTATCTGTTTCATTTCTATGCTTTCAGAATAAATTGGAAGTGCTAATAAGGTGATGATATAACTGAAATTCTGTGTCTGTTATTGTCTCCTCTGACTATTCATCCTTCCTCCAGACAACATATACATTTTCTTTATCTCCTATGATTGTCATTTAAAATAATACAACATAAGAGTTTGTTTCTTGTGCTTTATTACCACTAGTGTCAAATGACTGGGCCTAAGCAGCTCTTTCTTTTAAAATCCTTGTCTCCTGCATTCAGATTACCTTCTTTTTCTTTCTTTTTAAGTATTATTCTACAGTTTCAATTTTGCATTCAAGCCTCCTTCTAAGTACATTTCATCAGACTGCTCAAACAGATTTGCCTCTTAAATCAAATAGGAAGATGTATTAATACTCGGGCAATACAGTGCCATTTCATCTAATACGTAAACTTGTTCAGATTGATTTCCCAAGCTAAGAAAATAGATGTTCAGAAATTGATAACAGTGAGGCAGAAGTGCAGAAGCAAAGATGTGGCAGCCAGGGACCTCACAGGTGGCATACCAGTGAGATGCTAAAGTGATGTACAAAGAAACTCTGTGAAGCACAAGCTGCAGGGAAAGGCAGCCCCACTGTAGCTTGGCAAAGCCTGGAGTGGGACAGGGAAAGGGCTGGGAAAGAGAGATGTGGAAGATGAGCAAAGCCAAATCCATGGAAGATTTTAAAAATGGGAAACTGTCTTAGATTTGCACTGCTAATATGCAGCATGGGAAGCGTTCACGACACTGGCTGCTAAACACTTACCTGAAGTGCTCAGAAAGTTGGTTTCCCTAATCGTTCTCTGGGTAAGGAAAAAAAGGCTTCCCCAGAGAAAAAGGGACCCCATGTAGGCACAGTCTCTGGTGTGACCTAAGGAAGAGCCTGTTTCCCTCCCTCTGTTGCCTCAAGTATCCGAAGACAACTCATCTCCAAACTGGAACGCCCAGGTAAGACACTCAAAGTTAGGACAGAGAAATTCCCTGAATAACTGAACATCTGAAGAGCTGGATCTCACAGACTACTGCAGAGAGAGGGGTATCTTCAACAGAAAGATTAAACAGTGCCACAATGTGGAAATGTCACATTGACTCCAAATCTATCTTGTTTTGAGTCTATTTACTTTAACAGTTTCCAGTCCACAGCTCACAATGTAATATCCCCTCCCAGAGCAGGCTCAGACCAAAGACCCCATGCTGGCATGGTTCAGACTTTGCTTCAATACATGTTGCTACAAGGGGTTTTTTTCCACAGGAGGTGTCCTATATTTTTGGCTGAATTTCACAATGAAGAGTAAATTTTTCTGAAAATTTGACAGTATGAACCATCTTGTCAAAAAAATTATTTCAAATTTTTGAATGTTAATTTATTTCATTTGTTGAATATTTCATGAGTTTCTTTTCTGATTTTGGGAGGTTTAGCAAACATCAGGGCATTTTTCATTTAGACAAAGATAAGGAAATCTAGTTTGGCATCTTCTCCCCTCCCTTTTTCTCTTACAGTCTGAAGGTTTTTCAAGGGAAGTAAATGAGAAATAATCCTTTAATTTTCAGTGATATGTTTCTGTAACTAATTATCTGTAACTGATGGGAAACAGGTTGGAAATAGGCGTGGGAAAAATAGAAGAAGAAAATAGCATGAGGTTGTTCCCTTTAGCAGGAACCAACACTGATAGGAGCTGATGCTTCTTATTTCCTGCTCATCCTCTGTTAAATTTTGTCTGAGCTTGTAGCATTATTAAATCCCCCCTCTGGAGCAAATACCGGGTTGACCTGCATGAGGAACTTTAGACAATTGCCTCTTTTCATGACACTGAAATATCTGTTTGAAAGCTCAAAGAGATCTATAAGTCCTCTTCAAATACAGTCAGTAGATTTTGCATCAGGCCCAGAATGTTGTTCTAGCTCAGAACAAATGACTGAAAATAGCCCCAAGAGCATCTATGTTTTTTGCCTGTCAATGATTCCCACATGAAATATGCTCAAATTACAAGTAAAACAATATAGCCCGCCCTTCCTTCCTTTCTGACATAAAATCTCTGCCTGTCATCTGAAGTAATTTCATGTACTTTCTGTAAACATTCTGAAAGTTTAGGAGATCAAATAGGGTCATGCTGGTAAAAACATGAAGTTTCATCACCAGCATGGTATTTCTGCAATATTCAGCTCTTGAAGGAAGGAAAGGCAGAAGTACATATTACAGTCCTCCCTTTCATCTCTTGTCATGAAATCTCTGCATAAATGATTGAACAGGTGATTGTGAGTGTCTTACATGCTACACAGACACCGGGGAAGTGTGAGACCAACAGAGATAAGGAGGCCTGCAGTGGGTGCAGCAAAGAGTACCCACCAAATTCAGCTCTGTCTCCTGGCCTAGGAGCAGTGAAATAAGATATAAGATGACCCATTCCATCACCATGTTTGTGCTTGCAAAATGAAGGCCCTGCAAACTGCAGCAGCAATCTGTGAGGCACTATGAGTTCAGACCTTTCAGCAAAGATTTATCAGAATGCCATACATCAAGTGACTTGGGGAAATTAGAATAGGTGATGGTAAATGAAAATTAAAGAGAGGAGATGGAAAGAAATATGGAAATAGAGAAGTGGAGTTCAAAGAAAAAACTATCCCATGATTAACAAGTACTGCTGGTTTCAGTTGTCAGCACATACTGCACGGAAATCTCTCTTTAGCAAAGAATTATGAGCAGCTGTAACTGAAGTAATGTTGTCTTTGCCAGGCTGATGGCCTTGGAAGGGTGCTCCCTTGGGAAATAGCATATATTAGCAGAGATTTTATTTTGAAAGAGCATAAAGAGTAAACCTTTTTTCTCCCCTCTTATGTTTTAGCTACCTCCCAACAAAGATTTCCACAGGATTATAAATTTTATCCTAAGAGAGCTTTATAAAGAGCTTGTGGCAGCCCATTTCCATGTGTGACCAGCCTTTGATGTCTAAAGGTTACAGAAAAAACGCCAGTGAAAGATGTCTGTGAAGACAGCTTCAATCAATAACGTTACCATGATTGATTTTGACTTGCCTTTGATCCCATGTGTAAGTGGCCTATACCCATTCACCTGGGTTCTTGTGAAAGTAAAACCAAGTGCTGCAACCTCTTCTCCTTATGATTATTGTTATACTGGAGATTTGATACCTCAGGTAGTCAGCATGACCAACATTCTGTGTTTTGCCAAGCAGTGAGCTGAGGCATTCCTCTCTCCCAGGGCTGAGCAGCAGGTTCCTAACCTCATGCTGCTGGAAGATATACTGAAACAAAAGGCTTTTCTTTCTTTGCTGACTTTCCTGTATTGCACATAATTCACTGGAGGAAAGAAGAAAGGGATGTGAAATTAAGTGTATAGGCTGAATAGAGAGCAATTTTTGTATCTGATAAACCTTTATCTTTGATAAGTGCAGATATTTTTGATCCTGGAGTTCAAAACAGACCTAGAACTTTCACAGATTAAAGCAATCAATTAAAATAGATGTGCAGTACGTAATGTATTTCCCTTTGCCTCAGATGAAAGGTCTTAGTTTATCCTTTGTACAGTGCTCAGGGCACTTCAGGGTCTTTGAAAGTTCTCCATCAATCTTCTCTGACAGGTCCCACGGCTGCTGGTGAATCATCCTTGTTAGATAAGACCAGAATCTTTGTATGAATTTTAATTATTGCTTTTGGCATTTAGGCATTGCACAAATAACTAAATCAGGAATACAGTCAGGCTACCTACATGCTGGTGTACCAAACCCATTGTGTTAGGTCACAGACGTTTTCATTTAACCTTCAAGGAATCTGGATTTTTTCCACTTAAATTATATTTCTATACCTTCTCTCCAGATAGTTCTGATCGTTCACCCATCCCTCTTCACTACTCCCTGCCCCACTGTCAGGGATAAACTGAAATTCTCCCAGGCAGAAGTAGAGTGGCAAGCGCTACGGTGGTAAGAAAGGCAGTTTTCTCAGTAGTTTGCGCTGTGATCATGCACAGTGCAAAGGTATATTTTGTGGCAACTCAAAGGCAACTCATCCAGTTCATTGTAAACTAATGTACTAGTCTGGCTTGAAATATCTTTTGTTTGTTCTCTTTCAGTCTGCAGAAAAAATACAAAAAAAAAATAGCGTGAAGTTTTCACAGGTGTTCATTTTGATTAATGTCTCTAGGTGGGGGGAAAAGGAATCATTCGTCTCACTCTGCATTATTTTCAGACTGACTTCCTATGAAAAGGAGGTTTGAGCTGTAACACTTACCGTCCATCTGCCCATTCATCTGTTGAGCTGTCTGTCAGTCCCTCCTTCGCAGTGGTTTTTGAGCTCACTAGCCACTTTCAGTCAAATTTGACAAATGGCATCATAAAATCAGTAGTAGGTACCAAATTAGAGTGCCCACTGATGAGGGGATGGCAGCAGCCAGCTGGCCAACAAGCATGTGAATGCTGCGTGGCCAGCCAGTGAGCAAGGGACACTTTACACAGGCCAACAGGCAGGAGAGACTGGGGACATTGCTCTGGTGATGTGTAAGGCATCTGTGCCACTTCAGCCACTAATGTCAGCGTGATAAATCCATTCTGTAACTGGTTACGTGGTACATAGCTGTACACAACACCTGCCTTGCTATGAGCATGAGAGATTTGCTGCTGGGGAGGAGGGACAGTGTCTGCTCCATGTCCTACACTCAGTTAAGCTTAGGAGAGCATCTGCTCCGCACCCGTTCTGCCAAAATGCTGTGCATGGGCAGACCAGAGGAAAGCTGCCTTTGCCTCGAAAGATAGGAGAGATTCCTCTGTCCCTGGAAGCAGCCAAGCTCCCTTCTGGTGGAGAACCCCCCCCACACACACACCCACAGATAAGAGGCAGCAGGCAGAGCAAGCCGGAAAGGCAGAGGCAGGAACTGCAAGAGTCCGAGGCAGAGCAGGGAGACAGGTAAACAGGCAGGTATTATACATGGGGAGAAAGGCCTGTCCTCAGGACCCAGAGTAAGAACTCTGTGGCATTTGTTGCACCAAACAGCTGCTGCATCACAGTCATTCAGCCTCTGGCCCAGGAACAACCTGGAGGTGAGCATCTATCTCACAAAGGCACAGCAGTACTTGACTGTGCTTCCCCCTCCTATTCGTATTCTGATTCAGCCTCAGCTTTCCCCAGTTTAAAATGTTCCATGTTGCAGTGTGTGTTCCAGTAAAACCCTTTTCCTGTTGTTCAAAGGCCATCTGGTGCTGCTAACATGCTTGGTTTAAATTAATTGCTTAGGCAGAGTCACCTCAAGGTTCTGGCTGGCTCTGACTGCCATGACTTTGTCCAACTTCTGATGTTAATTCCTACCTTCCTCATGCATCACCCTACCTGCTGGTCAGGGTTTGAAACATCAGACAGGATCCTTGCTGTCTACTGGATGTAGCAGGAGATATGGGAAGAGGAATAAGAGTAGCATTCAAGGATTCCTGGCATTGGATTCTCTCATTTTTTTATGTTATCTTCCACTTTGCATACCTCTTGAGTCCCAATTGCCTTCCAAGTCAAAATGCCAGCCAGCACAATGATTCCAGCTACTCCAACCTGGTTATCAAAACTCCCAGAAATGTCTGGAAGCATCTACACAATATATGAACATTGTCAGCAGTGACCCTTGTAACCACAAAGAATTTGGAAAATAAAAGAAAATAAAACTTTAGGGCAGAAATTACATGGGGCATAGCTACACAGATTTATAGGTGGGAGGGGTGAATTATATTTTATTTAGAGTTATGTATTTTTAATATATTTTTTATTATTTTATATATTTATATTTCTGTTTATTTATACATTTATTTTTATTAAGAAATAAGAACTTGGTTTTGCTATTTCTGTTCTTTTGACACAAAAATTATTGGCAAGAAGTTGCAAGTAGCCAGGGTGGGGAGAGGGTGTTGCCTTCTATAAAAAAGCTGAATATAGGAAGAAGCCAGAATGGGAAACTAAAATAGTAGGCCATCAAACAAAAAGGAGAATTCAACAACTGAAGGAACAGGAAGAGATGGAAAGACAACCTGAGGGAACAACAAATCTGAAGAATTGGCAAATTGAAAAAAAAATACAACTACGATAAAAGTATAGTGTTATATCATTCCATTGTGGGGAAAAAAGATGGAAATCATAATAGGAGACCAAAATAGCTGTACTAGGAACTTTCTAAGCATCTGAAAATATTGATTGACTCATATAAAAGAGGAAATAAGAGGAAATAACTTGCTGAAAAGCTTAAGGAGACATAGATCATATCATCTTTTCTTCTGTATTCATAATAAATAGGGGTTGTGAATGCAGTTAATTTTGCTAAGAGAGTAGGCATCCACAGTAAAACAGGTTTTGAAATGGTTTTGAAAATATTAAAAAAAACAAGCCAGAGTTTTTCAACACGGCACAGGCTGTTCAAATCCACTCCTCTTTGAAGTGCTACCCAAACTGATGCTAACAGATCTGCTACAGAAAATGTGGAAGCTGCAGCAAGCACTGATTTGGGGTTTTCTTCCACAGTACAATGGTCCCATCAGAGCATCAAGAGCCCTGTAGTATTAACAGGACTGACACACCCAAACATAGTGGAAGTCATTGTTTTGCCCGACTCGGTGCTATTTGGAACACACGAGCCTGTTTTCTAGGAGAGAAGGAAGAATGATACCAGACTTGAAAAATGCAGCTTGGGAGAAAAGGTTGGAGGAGCTTCCTCAGCCTAGGAAAGAGAAGGGGAAGGAAAGCACACTGATTCTCTTCTAATGTTTGAAAAGCTTCTGTAAAGAAAACTCTTACAGTTTCTTTCAAATTTACTAGAGATATGACAGGAAGAAACTAATTGGATTTAAAACATAGGATATTAGGGTTAGCTGCTGCAAAACTGTTTTTAGTGATAAATACAGTTTTACACTGGACTACACACACCAAAAATATAAAAACACATTCATACATATGTATATACCGCAGCATTGAGGGATTTTCTCCTTTAGACTGATTAGATTGAAATTTGTTAGGGACAGTGTCTGTATTTTTTTGACCTCATTTTTGCAATGGCATGGACTAAATGACCTCTTAAAGCCTTTCAATCTCATTACTTTTTTTATTTCCATGCAATGATTAGGTACAGAATTTTTCTTTAGAATCAAGTTGTGGCATTTTCACTGACTTTATTTAAACTGGGATTGGTTTGTACACCGTATACAGTCACCGACACTTCAATGACTCTCTCAAGAGATGAAATGAAGCAGGTTAAGCTAACAAGGTGTCCATCTGAATCACTGAGATTTTTTTTAACAAGGTCTTGACATCTGCCAATACTCAGCAATAAGAAAAGAAAAGCTTCGAAGAAGTCTGGCTTTAAGGTGAGGTTCAGCAATAGCGAAATACTTTGTGCCTTGATTTAGGCATGCATCCCCTTGGAAATAACATTTTGGACTCAAATCCCAAATTGCAAATTTTATGGTAAAGGAAGACTCACAACACTGTTTTACAGCAGTTCTGTGAGTATTACTTCTCTGAAGGAGTTTGTTTATTCATTATCTTTCTTATGCTGGCCTGGTAAAGATCACGTAAAGCTGATTGTTCTTGGTGCAAAAGCAAAAACTCCCTTGGACACAGAGAGTTCTCTCTAATGCCTTCTCTACTATCAGTTAGATAGAGTAACTGGTTCTTCAGATTCAGGGCTCTTAATTTCCCAGGTTGTAGCACACCAGGTCTAATTGTATCAGTCACAAGGCAGGAGGTTCCCTGGTGGAAGGTAACTCAATGTGACTGACGAAAGCAGCTTGGATGTGGGCGTGCACCCCTCAAACATACCTCGCTATCAGGCACATCGACCATTCCAGTCCAAAGTTTCTTCCCATCCTATTCAGTCCTGGTGTTGTCTTCTCTTCAGCACTGGGAACTGAATTAGCAATTGCTGGAGGCTCCAGCTACAACAGTGTTTATACTCACAAAAGGAACCTACCTCACTACACTGAGATTTCTCTTCTGGTATTTTTGGTTGCAGCCCTTCTCTAACACTCCCTATCAACCTTTCAGGCTTGTCATAGGTTAATGGTTGCACAATCCATATCATACTAGCGTCAGAAATAAACCTGAAGTGCAGTAATTATTCTTGTTCCTCAAAAAAAGGAATCTAGGTGGGAAATTGAGGAAATGAGCTATTTATTAAAAACAAACAAACAAAAAGCAAAAAAAATAAAGTAAACAGTAAAGTTGGGATCTGGGCTTCCTAAAGTTCTGAAGTTGTTCTGAAATATTGCTCTGGCACGATCTCCAAATGCCATAAAACACTGAAGAACTAGAGACAGATTAAATTAAGGAGATTATGTTCTCAGAAATATATAGTCTATTCATTTCAATGTGCTAGGACAAACTGAATGAGCAGACAGAGCACTCACTGAAGGACGTGTTCTGCTTTTGCTTATTTTTTATCTACTTCATTGCTTTGAATTACTGAAGTTGTTGGCTCTTCATGTTTTACTTTCCTAGAAAACCATAAATTAGTCTAGAAAATGCATTTCTTTCAACTTTAGTTTTGGTACATTAACCAGTGCAACCCTTTCAATGTTTTCTAATCTTCACAGTTAAATACAGTAAAGCCATGCACAGCAGTCCATAAAATATTGGGTTGAGCTCTCAACACAGTGAAGCATAAGTCACAATTCCCAGAAGGATGGAATCGGTAATACGAGCAAGAGAAAAATAGTCCCTATTAAAACACAAACTGCGTGTACCAGTAGTTTAGAGGAAACTGTGGAGCAGGCTTCCATCATCAGCATCATTGCATCTTCAGTCAGCCATGTCTTTTGTGGGCTAAGTGCTCACTGAATATTTAAAAGTTATGCTAAAACATTTAATAAATAATGCACTAAAGATTTGATGATCTGTCAATGCCAACTACATCGGAAAATGTTAAGAAAAGGTAAGTGCTTTTACCACAGATTGCGCTCTCCACCAGTTTGTTATTTGCACTCCATAAATAATTTGTGATTCTAAAAGTAATATTAAAATCCTTTTCCCAAGCGTGTCTCCACATATTGCACTGTACTGCTGGGTACTACAACATGAAATATTTAAATAATTTGAATATCTTCTGTGAGATGGGAGAAGAGGCATTAGCAGTGGGGAAAGTACAGAATGTGTAAAATATTTCATAGCTTTCTAAGACTGTACAAAGTACAGCAAACAGAACTATGTAACATTAATACCGAAGTAGAAAGGTAACTTACTGAAAGGCCATTTCCTTGTGCTCTCAGTGGATCTGTTGCTTTTTTTTTTCTTTCTCAAGTTTTTTTCTGGTTTTATTCTTACAAATTCTCTCTGTCTACAGACCTAATTCTTTCAGATAACAGGCTGCACTGCTCAAGATGAAAATGCATCAGTCAAGAGAGAAGTTGCCACTGGTTTCAGTGGAGATGCCATGTTTCACCGACTCTGCACAAAGATTTACAAGACTAATCTTCCAGCAGCACTGACTTTCACTGAACAGCCGCTACTGAGGAAGGGCATTGGTTCTCCCGCTTGGAAACCAAATGACACTTTGTGTATTTTTTTGATATTTCAGTGTGAAAAATCCCACGGTTTTCAAAACATCTTCTCTTTAAGTGCTTTGGCTCTAAAGAAGTTGTACCACCATGAGTCCTGGCGTGGTCAGTTGAAATTTGGCAATGTTACAAGGTTTAGCAGTTTGGATTACTTAACTCCAAAAGCTTCCTGTAGACTGATGAAACATTATGGGGAACTGATAACCCCTAGATAACCTCTTCATTAGGCTTCCAAGGGATGACTGTAAAACTTGTAGAACTACAAAATGTTACACTGCAGATAATGTAGATGCATCTTCACAGGTGCTACTCAGTCACAAAAATCTGGTCCAGACCAGCGAAGGATTTCTGTCTTCCAATGACCAGCAGCCAACATTCTAACCAGTCTTTCCAAACATCACCTGCCAGAAGTTCACCACATTGTAACAGGACACTTTCTCATCCTTCTGAATTAATTGATGTGGAAAACAAGAAAGACTGAGAAGTTCATTAGCAACTCAGATGAAAGGCTTGGATCAGAGACATTTTTGCTTTTCCACTTAAACACTTATTTCCCTTCTGCAACCCTTTGCTTGGCTCTGTAGGCAGTAAAGTCCTCAGGGCAGATCAGCAACGCTGTTTTATGCTACACATTTACAATGCTTCACACAATGGACCTTAATCTACTAATAAAGGACACCCAAATGGTGAATCTGTCACCTTTCTGAAAATACATTGTTCATAAAAATAATACAGAAAAAAATCATTACACACATGATACATGCTTGACTTCTGATTTGAGCTGCTGCTTGGGTCTATTCCTAATGTTTTCATGAGGTGACGGCTCTTCTATTTCTCCCTCCTGTTCCCTCCCTTATGAGAACAGAGATAATATTCTGATTATGGACATTGTTTCCCTCCTAGGCCTGCATTTAGTGCTTAACCACATATTCTTTTGTGATTTTATTAATAAGACGTTGGAGGATGCTTATCAAAACCTTAAATTTGTGCGTGTTTGTGTGTTTGTGTGTGTGTGTACGCATACACATGGTTACACATTAAAGAGGTGGACCTGCAGAGTGATTTGTTTTGACAGCTGTGTTGTCAAGCTGCTGAAGAAATGCCAAAGAAAGATGTAAGCTGTGCTGAATGAATGAGATCATGCTGTAAGACATCTCCAGGAGCTTTTAAAGAACACAGCTGACAGAATACATCAAAAAATTGTGATGAGCTAAAATAAAAGGAAGAGCAAGGCTACACAAAGCAGCAGCAATCCCCAAGGATGAAGGCCCTTCTGAGAGGCACTTGTCACCCGGTTTAGACAGGGAACCCACCAGAAATGGCTGCTGTCCCATGGGACTCTGTGTTCAAGGCCAGGCCTTCCACCCTTCCCTTCTGCACAGTGAGCTTTCCCATTGAAGCTGCACTGATTCAGTACTCATCTCTTACTCCGTGTAAGGTCATGCGCTGAGTCTTGTGCTCCTCTTCCATTTTCCAGCCTAAGTTTTCCTTCTTGCGCAACATTATTAGCGACACTGGTAATTGAACAGAAGATACTCAAACTGAAAGAGTAGAGAACTGAGGGAAGGCGGATTAACTCTTCCTAAAATGTACAAACATTTTCAGAGAAAAATCTGGGGTCGTTGTAAGACAAACAAGAGGTCAAATCTACGTAAAGTTTCCAAATGGACAACTGTAAAGGCCCCTCAGGGAAAAGAGAGGTTAAATGGCTAGCAGCTGCCACAGCACCTGAGATGTGACAGGAGAGGCAGCAAGCACTGGCCACAAGTTCCCAATTAAGATTAGCTTTGCCACAATCCATAGTTCAGCCATTCTCTTTACTGGAAGAGAGGAATTGAAGAAGGAGCTTTGCAGTCAAAATTGCAGCCAATTTGGTAAGGCAGCACACTCAATACAGCAGAGAGCAAAGGCATTTTGGGGACAGTGACATTTAAGAGTAGCAAAGATATGATGACAGCAACAGTGAGTATAGGTAGACTATTAAAGGATCATTGTCAGATTAAATATCATACTTTCTAAAAAATTGCTCTGCCATTATTATAGATTATTAAAATCAAATTAGTTTAAAGAACCTAATTTACTCTCCTCAGTCTAAGGTGTTTACTTCCTGCATTGCTCCCAGTTTGCACTATTAAACTAGTTAAACCATTTCACTTTTAAGGCTAGTTTCTTGCTGATTTTATTTTGGACTCTAATTCTATTTTATTACAAATTGCAACAGAGCCTCAAGGCTTCCCAACAGGTCATGGGAGTCTTGTACAGAGCACTATACAGATGTAATAAAGAGCAACCCACAAGTACAGACAAAACGAGGCGCCTACAGATGAAACAGGGGCAAGAGAAAGACTGGGACTGCAGGAAGGCATTGGTGATAATAACATAAATATTACATTGTATATAACCACACCTATTGTATTTACCTTATATTGAGATTAATGTATATTTATTAAAAATATTTATGGCCTGTTTATCACATCTAGCCTATTGTTAGTTATAATTAAAACCCACTGTTTTCTTTTTTCAGCTTTCAGTCACAAGACTCTACCTCCAAGTTATATTCGATCTTAGAATGTAGTAACCCCAAGAAGGTTCCAGAGGTAGACCCTTTACACTAGTTGCTTCTCCAGGATAAGTCACATGCTATAAAAATGCTTTATAACTTGCACTGAAGGCAGCTATTTCTTTTTGCTTCTCTTTTAAAAACAATTTATGTTTTGTTTTTATGAGATTTAGAATTTGAGACTTAGGTACAAAAACACTTCTCCAGCACTGGATCTCATCCTCTCAGTGGTACTTTCTTACTGAATACACAGAACTGGCATTCTCCCTTTGACCACTGAGATACAAATATGTACATCCTACTATACTCCTGAAAGCCTTTATTGCTTCAAAATTGGCATAAGAGGAGTCTGATTCAACTGACATGTGACATGCCCCTTGGTTTCTGCTGCAGCACTGCATCTTCTATCATCACATCTGCTACCATTTCCCCTTTCAAGACTTCAGGGAAGGGTTGGACCAGTTCTTCTTTTTATAATCCTAAAACTCTTTTCTGTTCTGTTAAACAAGAAAAACAGTTCATCCATCATCTTAATTGAAAGGTTTTCTCTTACTTATGGATGTGAAAGTCTCAGTTGGACTTGCATCCATTTTCCATACCTAACTTGTTCATAAATGATTGCTATGATTCAGTAAGATGTTGAAGCCTCCTGTCAGCTTCTGATGCTTACTTGGCATTCTTCAGTGCAGGAAGCATCTTTACTGCAGTTTGTATCAATTTATAGATCAAAATAATACAGCATAAAAACAACTAAAAATACTTATATGTTGCACATTTCTGGCTGTTGATTGAAGCCAGACATAACAGTAATAAAATTTTGGTTCTACTGATCCCTAACTTCTACCTCCAAGGCATATTCCATAATCATGTTTTTATAATATCAAGAATATTAATGAACCTCTTTACAAAGTTTAAAGCAGGGACGTGAGTGACAGGTAAGATAAGAAAGGATGAATACTAGAGATGAATACTGACAGTAAAAATCCTGACTGAGGTGCCATAAAAGTTAGCAGTACTTTTACAGCAGTGTACTTAAAGCAACAAGAAAATAATTTTAGTAATCATATGGGAAGGATTTCAGGTTTTATGAAAAATAGCACACACCTGGACAAATTGGATTCTCAGACTTTGGCAGCACTGACATTTCATATGTGCATAATCTAGAGCAGCACCAAGACTTCACAGAGCACTCCCTAGCAAAATTAATTAATTACCATCTCTGAGGTTATCATATTGATGCGTTTCACAATTTTTCTCCTTTTAACATCAATAGATTATGCATTAAATCCAGAAAATATTGACTAGGGTTCAAATCTTCTCTGCTTCCTCTCCACACAGTTAAGAATAAGTTAGGGAACACAAGTCTAATTATTCTACTGCATGAGAGAGTAAGTCTCGAAACAATTTACTGAAAATAAGAGCTCCAGCCGTGGCTTCAAAGAATAATAAAAAGCAACTAAGTACCATAACAAGTTGCCTATTTTTCTAAAGTACACACTAATTTCTATCTCTCCAGATTTCAACCATCAGTGTGAACGAAAAGAATTTCTCACTGATGCTTCTGTTGTTTCTCCACCTTCACAAATAGGTTAGCTTGAGAGGGAATGAAGAGTTGACTAGCTTCCTTTCAAAGGTTAGGAGATACATGCTTCAGAAAATGTACTTTGGCTGAGTGCCTGTGGTAATATTCTCATGGTACTGTGTCCCACAACGTGGTGTTGCTCCTTGAACATGCCTGCAGCTTGAATAAATGGAAGAGGCAGAAACACTTGGGGACATGGTTTAGTGCTGGGCTAATGGTTGGACTTGATGATCTTAGAGGTCTTTTCCAACCTTAACAATTCTATGGTTCTATGGGAGGGAATCATGGCAGTATAATTAATACCATTTTCTGCTTGCCACCTGTCAAATAGAAGATTTGACACTGTTGCTATTGGGAGAATAGCTCATAACATATATTGGTGTATGTGGTAATAGCACAGAAAATGTTGTGTTGTGCCAGACTTCTAGACTAGCTAAAACTACAATGAGGAGAAATAACTTGATTATGCATTAAGTCCTTACAGTATTGGGAAACACTGCAAAATGCTAGGTACCAATAAAATATGTATTTAGGAGAAAACATATTGCTGGCAATAGGAAAGTGAGCTTGTTCACTTAGGTCAACAGTGACAGGTATGATTAGAGCAGGTTTGCTTGGCTAGGTCCACAACACCTGGCACAAAGTAAAAGTAATGATATTACAGTTGGTCTCACAAGTAGATGTTTAATAAACTATGTCATGTAGGTAGTTTCAACCTATACACAAGAGAAAAGTTTCAAATAAAAAATAGCTATTGTCTGCTACCAGTGTTTTAAATGCTCTGAAATTCACAGCATTTACTCTGACTGCAGGTGTAACAACCACCTATTACAATTTGCTGAAGTATTTGACTGGTCACAAAATAAAATCCGGAAAGAAGACACAGACCCGAAGTATCTCATGCTGAGGCCACTTCATACTGAAGAGTTTTTAACTGCTGTTTTTTTCTCCCCCCAGCTTCACCCCCGTGAGTTAGAGGAATACATAAACCTCAGCGACTGACTTTTTGTGGCAGATTAACCTTGGCTAAGGTCCAAATGCCCACCCAGCCACTCACTCAGCCCCTACCTCAGTGGGACAAGGAAGCAATAGGATGAGAAAATTTGGGGTTGGAGACAGGGAGATTGCTTAGCTGTAATCTCATCAGTTCTTAAATAAGCTGCAGTATCCGGTGCAGGTTGTTGTCTTACTCTGCTACTCCCCTCTTGTCCTGACATCACCTGCTGATGTGAACATGCACTATCTGCAATTCCCTTCAGCCTGCTGCCCTCTTGCTCCCCCCATCACAGTTACGGGGCAGGCAGAGCCCCAGAACAGAAGAGCAGGCATGCGACTAATGCCTGATTTCCACACAGAAATACTTCCATTTTACTTTTCTACACCATCACCTGACAGGAGATCAGCACCCACAGACCTGTTTCCCATTGCCGTCTTCCCAGAGCCACATCATCCCTAGAGCTCTGCCATTTGCTCTGGTCTCTTCTGATTCCCCCTCTTCACAGAGTTCCTCAGCACTATTTTTAAGCTCTTCCATTTAGCAGAAAAGCCCTCTGTTGGAGGGGTTCAAGAGCATCATAAGACCCTTGACCATTAATGCTGACTGTCCCACAAAAGTACCAATTCAATTCACACTCTTCCCTTTTACTTGCACTGACAAGTCACTACCCAGTAATGGCTTCAATCAGCTTCAGAGCACACGTCAATAAGGATTTAGGAGACACAGGTGTTTGAGCTCATCCTTGATCTTTTCTCTATCAGCACAAAGAGTGTTTGCATTGCTTTTTCCATGACCAACTTGTAAATATCACAGGCGATACAGGGAGGATGGAGAGATTATTAAAGTGTTGGATAGAAGAAAAATAGGGGTGAAAAGAGGAAAGCAGACCTCCTAACATCTTTTTAAATGGACATAAAGATACAAGACTGAATGCTGCTGGTCTTAATCCTAGAGTCCAGACCATAAAAACACAAATTAAGGCATCATGGCTGAATACTTGGCAATTAGCAGGCCACAGAAAGCAAATATATCAGAAGATTTTGTTCCAGTCTGTTGTTGCTGCTGCAGTGATACATATGGGAAAAGGAAGAGAGGATTTGTTAATTGCTAACGTCAGTACTCACTCAGTTATACAGTGGATTGGAAATTTACCCACCAAAATTTTTTCTTTTGAAAATACAAATGTGTCAACCCAAAATTGCTGGGGGCAGATTGACATCTCTAGCTTAAAAGAAAATTTAAGAACACTTATAAGTTTTAAATATTTTTCTCTCAGATTTGTAATAGACACTAAAATGTTCATGGTTTATATTCAAATTGAAACAGTTTCAGTTCATCAAATAAAATGTTTTCATTGTCTGATTTACAGAATATTATTTTGTTCCACTTCAAAATGAGTTATTTGTTTGCCACAGCAGATGAACATTTTACTAAACAAAAATATTCTTTATTCAATAAAAAGGAGGAATTTTAAGGATTTGTCCTAATTATCGGTCTATGTTTCTTCTTTACTTCTCTAATTCTCAATGCTCTTGCTAGAGTAAAATGCAGAGAAATCTACACTGGTTTGCTTTCCTCTCTCTGGATTGTTGTGAAAGCCTGCTTGCTTATTTCTAAGCTGCTGTGCTAGTTTTGCGGTGGAGGAAGGGAGAGCAGCACAAAATTTATAACAACGTTCTCTTTGGGATGCTGTTCTCATAATGAACACAAATTGCTCTCATTTATCATCTTGTGATGTAATCATATAAAAGCCTTTCCCATCCTCATCCCTATAAGGTAACTGTTTTGCTGTATTGGATTATAATGACAAATGACAAAATCTTTTGCATGACTTCAACCGTTCAAGTCTGAAGGGATTGTTGCTCTGCAATGTCACTGTGCACTTCCAAAGGATGCAGCCCATGCTGAAAGCTGCAGCTGCAAGTGTCCAGTACACCAGTGACTTGACTATGCAATGCTGGCTCTTGGGGGGGGAAATAAGAAAAACAAACCAACCAAAACATATAAACAGACAAACAAATCCAACAGTGATCTTTAAGACAACCCAAAACATTTAAATGCCACAGGGAGTAAATTGTGGCTACATGTTACATCCAAATGGGGCATAAATCCAGGGATTCCACTTTTGGATGTTTTATTCAATAAACAAAATCAGTTGGATTTCTCAAGATATCAATGTTCATAGGGTATGAAAAACAATGGAGTTATCTGCAGGATTCATTTGCCTCTTGTCTTTTGGAACCTGATAAATCCATTCCATTCAGGGCTGCCAAAACACGCAGAGTTCCAGTAACAAGTGATGGACGGAAAGGGTGCTCAGCAATGCAATGTTATGTTTACCATTGCTCAGGAACCTACTGTGTTGTTATTTCGAGTAGAAGAGACAGAAGTCTTCCCCAGTGCTCCAGGAGAGAACTTTACTGTTTCATGTTTCCCCAGAGTATGCCAGCAATTTAATATTTGTGATGGACTATTCGCAAATAGTTAAGCACATAATTAATACACACTTTGAACTTAGAACATTTGGTCTGCTGAGCACAAAATTTGACACATGAATGAAGTGCCCCTTTGGGAAAATCAAGGATGGCGATTTCCATAAGATATAAGTATCTGCGTGAGTCCTCAACAAGCACCACAAAGAAGTGGAGGTATGCTTTTTCTTCTGTCTTCCACATTTTTTTCTGGAGATGTTGGTTGAGTACCATGGACTCTTACCTCCTTACGCATCCAGTGTAGAAGAGTTGAGTCAGCTTTCTAGTATCATTGTTTTCTTCATTTATACTGCCTGTTCTGTACATGATTAACTATCCAAATTACTTATAGACTGTACTGTTTTCTTTATTAAAATGAATAGCAATCCATTTAAAATATATTTAATCTAAATCCCATTGTAACACATACCTCCCATTGAAATAATTGGAATATATTACAAAAAAATTATGCATTTCTACTCTGCATTTCATTAAAGAATTTTGCAGGCTTAATCAACGTTGAATATACCTTTGCTTCAGCTCTCCACAAGATTAAAATAAAATGGTAGCATACTACATTAATTCTAATATTGACCTAAAATCAGCCATCAGCTCTACTGAATTCAGTGAATGTAATGCTGAGGGTATTGTGGTTTTTTTTTATATTACTAGCTGGGGAGAGAAGTAGTTCACGCAAAGAAAGTTGTTCTCTTATCACCCAAGGAAGAAATGTTATGTTTTCTATACTTCCCCCCCTGAGTAAACATAACAGCAAAACTCTTGCTTATAACTTAGATGCTTCTCTTTCTATTAAAATGACAGTCCGTCCCCTGCCCCAGTCCAAGTCATCTATAGAAGTCTTGACAATTTGTGTCTAAATAATTCCTTAAATCCCCAAATGGAGATTTTCCAGCTCAGCTAAGCATTTTATTGTCGAGCTTAAATATACTTAATAAATATAAGTCTTATCAATGCTCAAACTGGACCACCATGGCCACTGTTTAAATTCAGTACCAGAAAATGCTCCTTCTCTTAGCAGACTCTTTTTATATACTTGAAAACTGTCCTAATCTCCATCCCAGTCTTCTCTGTAAATCAACCAAGTTTATTCATTTTTCTGCTGAAGTCACATTTTCTACATGTCCTGTTTCTCTCTGCAGGCTCTCTCCTGAAAGCCCGTGAGTCTACAATGGCAACCTGTAACAAACTGTCAACAAATATTTGTCACATCACAAAAATGCATAAAAAATCACTGTGGAAATAATATCTGCTTCAGCTCTTCTTGCCCATAAGGGACAGGTACAAAACCCTGCATAGAGGAGTATGTGAGGCACTTTATCAACATTAATTTTTAACTTACTTTTATTAATTCACTTCGATGGCAAATATTTAATTAGCTACTAGGAAGTAAAGGAGAGTTGCGAGCCAAGAAGCATGTTTTTGGATGACTTTCCATTTCAGGGAGTTCACATTCTGCCTACTCCAGCTGTTGGCACTGCCAGGCATTTGTCAGGGATTCCAGGCTGTTCTCAGTACTGTACAGGGCTCTCAGTGGGTATGAAGGGTTGGAAACAACTTACACATAAATAGAGTCCACAAGATCCTTTCAGATTTTCAGAACTCCACAGTACCTGTGGTGACAATGTCATGTTATTCTCTTGAAGCCATACACTTCTGTAAGAAATAAAAAATGTGTTTTAGCTATTACTCAAGGTCCTAATTGAATATTTGGAATTCGAGACATTTGGAATTATTTTGCTAGTTGAGTTATGAAGGCACAGTTAGCTGTGGATAAACCCTCTATATTTGGCTGAAAGCTTTGTATAACAAATTATGCCCAAACTAATATATTTTCTTAAAATACATCTACTTTTTCCTAGTAAGTGATTATCTGACCTTTTTGCAGAGTTTTTCTTCTATTATAAGCAGTTTTTATGGTCCTTTTTATGATTACAATGTATTCTTATCGTAACATTCAGGCAAATCATTGTCATTCTGTAGCCTAAGTACCCAATATTGAAATTAACTGGAGGCTGACAAAATACGTATTTTTACAAATTCCTCTACGGCCTGTGCAAAGCATCACAGCCATTTGTCAGATTCTGCCAATTTTCCTTCCTGCTTCGGGAAGACAGAGGGATGGAGGTTTTGCAAGGTATCTCAATCACAGCCACCCTGAGATTTGCATTGATGATCTTTGTAAGAGATCACTAGCCCTGTCCTGGTCTTTTATTTCAGTGTCAATTGCTCTTCAGCCACCAGCCAGATCTGATGCAAAGCGTGGTAAGGGTATCTTACAAAAAAACCACGTTTTTTAAAACCTGATACTGCTTCTTCCTCATCACCCGGGAGACACGGGCAGCCAAATTCTCATGTCTGCACAGGTCAGGTGCTCTCACTCCTTACATCTTTAATCCCTTTTGTTCTTAACTCTCTGGAGAAGGTCAAAATGAACGGTCTTTACCCCAGGCATGCAGAATTTCAAAATCTCATTAGCTTCATTGCTTCAGCACTTGGAGATTTTCATTAATTACCCTTCTGTGCCTCTGGTGTCAGCAAGAAGTGTCCTGTGGGTTGCCCACAGCTTCAGGAGCTGACAGATCATCAAAGATATCCTTATAAAGCTAACACAGTGGAATAATTGTGGCTCCCACACCTCAAGTCATGTCTCAGTACAGCAGTTTTCAAACATTCCATTATTCCAGCATGCTGGAACTACCACAACAACATTTTCAGTTTCAGTGAAAACAGTTCCTAAGGCAGTTGATTTAGCTTTATATTTTGTAGTTTTATATTAATTATTCCTTGCTAGTACCTGATTTTTCAGATACTCTTCTCAGCACCTTTGAAAGTCAGTTCCTGTTTTTTTCATAGAACATCATCTGCTCTCATGATGATGGAACACATGAATACAACTTCTGAGGCTTAGGTCTAGCTACATGTCAAAGGAACCAAAAACCAGGCTGTTTCTTATGTGAATAAATACAACAGTGCAAAGTTATATTGTAGTCCAAAGAAAAAAACAGCTATTGGCTGAACTAATTAAGGAAGTTGGAAATATGAAAATACCTTTCCTCATTTCTTCTCAGCAAGCTACTTGGTTCTGCTCAGCAATTCAAACAGCCACACTATTATCTCATGAAATCAACAGCTTGGCCTTTCATACCATTGCATGTAATCACTTGATGATGTGAAGCAGTTCCCAGGCAGAAGCACACAAAACTTAAATTTTTCATTATTTGCCTACAGGCTAAAAAAAAAGACTGATAAATTATACAATTTGAAAAAATGATTCTGTTTTGGCTGTTTTTCAGGAACATGGATCTTGTTTTGACATTTTAAATTCAATGTGTGTGAGATATCATATGGAGTTGGCTGACTCAGTATTTTGGAGCTGCTTTGAAAAAAAACGGTCCCAAGTAGAAGAAAAGTACTTAAGAAGCAGGATTAGCATCAGAACTTTTAGGACTGTTACAATCTTTTAGAAAAATCAGATCATATAAATGTTTTTCAGGCTTTTGGGAAAAGTTGTTCTAAAATGGCATCCTTATTTTTACAAGGAAAGACAATTTTGAGATCCAGTTCTAAATTTCGTTATTTATGGTTTAAAAAAAAAAAGATGAACCTAAAACCAAGACATTTTTGACTATTAAGCACTGGGAATAATGAACAAGTCAACTTTAATCCCTTCTTAAACAGGGTGATCAGTGACAGAATCCAGATCAGAACAGCATGAAGCTGAGCCAGGGGAGGTTTAGCTTAGATATTGGAAAAAGGTTTTCCACTCAGAGGTTGGTGGGGCACTGGAACAGCTCCCCAAGGAAGTGGTCACAGCACCAGCCTGACAGAGTTCAAAAAGTGTTTGGACAATGCTCTCAGGCACACGGTGTGATTCCTGGGCCTGTCCTGAGGAGGGCCAGGAACTGGACTTGATGATCCTTGTGGGTCTCTTCCAACTCAGCTCATTCTGTGATTCTATGATAACTCAAGAAGTAAGCTCCGTATGCACTCTTTCATCAGGTAACAGCATGATCTGAATTTCCTGTTCACTGTAGAACAGATCTCAATCACCATCATTAAATAGTCTCTTACTAGCATTTTCACAGTAAGCAATATTTCCACATGATCTGCACTGAGATGAACCAAGTTTCCATAAAACCATGTATTTATATCATTGCACTGACAAAAAGTATTGAAACGCCTTCAAGTTAATCTAGGAAAAAAAGCTTTGCCATAGGAATTGAAAGCTGTGGTCTGAATTTCCTAGGATTTTATTAAATACCAGGAGGTAGTGAGAAAAAGAACAGAAAAGTGAAAAGAGAAAAAATATAAATAATGTCTAGTAGAGATACAAATCAAAACAGAAAGGTTTTTTTTATGAAAATACAAACACCAAGTTGAACTGGAGTGAAGTACCTCTGCAGATAAAAAGAGAGGTGGAGAGGAAAAACAGATAACAGATAAATGAAAAATAGTAAAAAAACCCAGAAACAGCTTCACCCAGATACAGACACATCTGTGCCCTCCTTGCCCTCCAAGAAAGAGCCAAGTCTTTGGGAGTGGTCCTCATCACACTCCCATCATGTATGAGCAAACCTCTGCATTGGAAGGGAATCTTTGGAGCTCTCACTTGATGCTATAACCACCTAGCAGATACCTAAAGGATTGTCACTTATAGCCCAGGAAATCAGCTGTCTGCCATCCTCTACAGTTATCTGTGTAGCCTGTGAACATGTGGCTGAAGCCAAACAGGCAAGCCAATGCCTGAGCCTTGCCCAGAGACACCTTGGTGCAGTATCCTGTGCACAGACACCTCCTATACCTGCCAGAGCTCTCTCTATGGCCATTCACTCGTTCCCTAGCCCTGAAAAGTGGAGATCAACTCACTGCTTTTGCATTGCACCTTATTTCACACATCCCAAGGATGATGCTGAGAGAAAGTGCTTTTTCTGCTGCAAAAAATTATCAGTATCTGGTACTCCAGTGACTGCCAAAGCGCATGTTTTCAATACCTGCCCAAATCATTGAAGAACTACTTGATAAAGAAGTGCTGCTACTCAAATGAATGGTGTGGAAGAGATTAATTGGTCACCAAATAGAGAGAGTGAAGCATTCACTAAATGATACAGAGGACTGGCCCTATCTGAGAGCCACTGCAGACAAAATTGAAATAAGCTATTTCCACTCATCTTAAGGACCTTTTACAGCACATCTTCAGCACCCGAGAGAAACCCTTATTACAGCTGACTGTGTTCCAGCTGCAGGATGGGATTTTGTGTGTTTATTCACGCCCAGTTACTAAGAAAGGTGGAGTCTTTAACTTAACCAAAACCCACTTGCCTAATGCCTTCAGTTGGGTAGCCAAGGTTCCATAGATTAAAGCTAATATGTCTATATATTGGAATATTTTGTTCCAGTTCTATAGCATCACCTCATTGCAAAGTCTTGGTGTCATTTAATGAGTACATTTTTTCAAATATCCTTTTTTTAAATATTCACTTCCCCCATCTCCTGAAATACCAGCTACAGGATCTACTAGCTGTTCCTGAAGATTCACAGATAAAGGAAGGTGTAAGAAAATCAAAACACACAGACTTTGTTAGCTTTGTATAGGCCATGAGTGGTATTGTGTTGTAAGTCAAAACAGCACACCACAATACACAGAGAAATCTATAAAACAGAGCCAAAGAGATTGTTTATGTTATTTCTTCACCCTAAGGATCAACTGTCTTTCCTGACAGATTTCCCTCCAGCCTATTCTTAAAGGCAATTTGACAGATTCCAGCATTCTCCTGGCAATTTATTTTGGCACTTCGTTGCTTTGTTAAAAGAATATTTCTCATCCTGAAGTCAATTCCTCAACTTAGTATTCCATGTCTGAGGAAAGAAACAGATGTAGAAAAGAATTTGATCTTCCTTCTTGTATTTTCTTTTTTTTGCAGTTTTGAATTGGAAACCTGTGGGAAGAGATTAAAAAAAAAGAAGAAGAAGATTGTAGAAAAGGAGAAAAATGCAGCAAATTCTATTACTTTATCTGGTCATTCTTGCATCTTACATGATTCTATGGTTTATTTATATCCTTTTTAAATTTTTTTTGTCATTCATACACTTACTAAATTTAATACCCATACAAACCACACTTCTGCAGTGGAGGCTATGCCACCACAGGATGTTATTACTTCATATACCTAAGGGGTAGTGCATTAATTTATATGAACCATAATGTGATGTTTGCTTTACCACAACACCATGACTCATGTTCATCTTGTGAACTTTAGTAACTAACAGCCTCCTCTGCAGTGTGCCTGCATTGCTCTTACTCTCCATTCTGCACCTGGATACGACCACCCCAACCTACACTTGCTTTTCTCTTTGTTAAAATGCATTCTACTTCTTTCTAAACCATTCCTCTTAAAAAACAAAAACCAAAACCAAAACCAAAACCAAAACCAAAAACAACTCTACTCCCATCCTTCAACAAGTTTGAAATCCTTAGGAACTCCAGCTTTAGTAACTTCTACGTTTAAGGTCTCTTCCTCCAAAGATAAAGCTTTGCAGTCTTTTCATATCTTAGTCTCACATTCCAAAGAGTCTTCCTTCAAAAAAGTCTGGGAAGGAGGAAAAAAATCCCAAACTGATAAAGTTGCATGTGTGTATGAGATGACACTCATATCATATGAGGTACAAAATTAAATATTCAGGCATGCTAGAGTAACACTTATTAATTCAGTCCTGAGAACCAAACTAAAAGCAGATTTTGTAGACAAAGGCGTATTTTGTTCTACCCACAAACTACATATAAAGTCTTTCTTGGTATTTCTCAATCAAACAATCCATCCCTTGAAGACAATGACAAAATGGTTATTTTCAAGCAGTGAATATGCTAACGTAGTATTTGTTTGAAAGCATAAGGAAAATAAAACCTCCAATTATAAATCCATGTAATGGACCTTTTTCATTCTGATGATGATTTTTCTTATTTTGTAAAAGCAATCTCACCCAATTTAAGAGTAATGCTTTTCTTTAGATGCCAAAAGGAGTGTAAGTACTGAGTACGACCTCACTTTCAAACAGGGGAGGGAGGGACAGAAAAGCTGATTATGAGTGTTGAACAAAGCACAATCCACTTATAGTCAAATTCTACATAAAAATGCCTTTTTTCTTTTCATTAAAATTTATTCAAAGAACAGATGGGTATGGGTTTTTTTAACATTTAAAATGGTCTCTTAGGTGTTTAGAAGCAATGATACATGGAAGCTTGTCAACAAATGACCTAAGGGGTAAAGAAGCTTGACAGTGATAGAGGACCAAATATTCTTTCAAATACTTTCAGAAACAAGCAAAACAATTTTTTAGACACACAAGACACATAAAAGCAAACTATACATTGTATTTTTTTATAATTTAAATGTGTGACTTCCTTAACAGTGAGGACAACTGGATTCTTCTTGAATTCTATGTCTGGTTTTATCTACAGATTACTTATATTTGTGCTATTCTTCCTCAACTCCTTTTCAGGTATTAGCAACATCAGTAGAAAGGAGGACTACTGAGCTGAAACACTTGTTCCTCAGGCTGCCAGTAGAGGAGCCCTGCACTCAGTGCAGACCAAAAACGTGCTCCTGTGTGTGAACGGAATACACTCCAGAATAAAGTCTCAGAAACTGACTCCAGAAGTATCCTAACCATGGCTAGTTTATTTAAAACTACTCATGATTTCTTTTTAGTATAGTCTGTCTCATCCAAAGGAATAAAATTGTCCTGGTCTACAACAGCAGTGGGATGGTCTGTTTAAGTGGATGATTTGGATGTGTTGAGGGCAGCCGGGTCTAAGAGACACCTTAAGAGTGAAGTATTTGGATATTTGTGCTTCACACATGAGTAGTGATAAATGTAAGTTAAGTGTGAATGCAATTTCTGCTTTCTCTCCATTGAAGAAGACAAAAATCCTCCTTCTTTTGGAAAAAAGTCTCTCTTTGCACTCCTGCAGTATCATCAGGACTTTTGGTGGGCAGTGGTCATGAGCATGTGCACATGCTGGCAGGCTGTAGTGAAGAATAAACCTCAAATCAAATCAAATCTTTCCTGCAGGGATATCTAGGAAAGTCACGAGGATCACTGAAGTTCCATTGCTTCCTGAACTTCCCAGAAGCCACCCAAAAATCTATTACCTTCAAGGTTAACTGAAAGTTACTACAACATCAATATTAATTTTGGGAACACCTAGGAATCCTTCCAGCACTTTGGCTACACTTAAGACTATCACACTATGAGAAACATACTTGCTTAAAAAATAGTAAAAAGTAATCACAGTGGGGATGGAAAAAGCAATAATCTTGAGGCACAATAAAAGTTGTTATTCGTTTGATGTATGCACCTTCTTAAAGATCCTTTCTATTTTTACATACTCAAGAAAATCATACAGAAGTTACCACAGAGCCATGAAAATATTTCAATATTTTAAGGGGTTAACGGAAGGCAAAACAAAGCAGCTGTAACTTTAAGTCCTGATAATTTAAAAGATGTTGCTCTGTCATTATTACAACTCATAAAAAATGTATTGTCACCATAACAACCGCCTCATCACATGTGAGACTGCCTGAAAAACTCAAGCTTTCTTTAATCAGACAGATACATGGGCCCAAACCTGAAAATATTTCACCAATACATTCACGACATATACTCTCTTGTAAAATGAACTTTAATGCACACAATTATTTTTTAACAGTCATTATTATAAGAAAAAAACCCCACTATTACTAGAAGACTCTAACAGATTCTCCTTCTCCTCCTAGGCAGAAAATTTGTGTCAGGGAATGATTGCATTTCTTCAGATGGAATAGGGTCGATGAATGCATTCAATGTACATTCTCTTCACTGCCATCATTTTCCTGGGGCTGCACCATATATCATTTGAGTAACACTCCACATAAATCCCAGATGGTGACAGGACTTGCAAATGATCTAATGTGGCAGTCCCTGCCTACATGCGAGGATTCATTGAAGAGAATTGCATTTTAATGGCAGTAGAATGTATGCCGCCTGGCTCCATCTGATAAAAAGCCTACAAAAAAGGGCAACCACATTTCCCACCCTATGGGCCTGACACCGATGGCTGAGTACGGGACCTGCTGCTAAAGTTGCATAGTTCAAGCAGAAACAGAGCTGGCTGGAAGGATGGCAGTACAGAAGGATGGGCAGCGTGTCCCCGTGCCCTGTGACAGGCCATTCCACGGCTGCTGCACAGCACAGGTGTCTGGTGAGATGGACAGCAGCACAGCCACACTGCTCTTAGCTGCCCAGAAGTCATCTCTGCAGCAATGGCCACTTCATTCCTGTCCCAGACCTCCACAGGAACAGTTTCCTCAGATGGTCACACACTCGGGCCGAAGACCCCAGCCTGAGGGAGGCAGCAGAAGGACTTACACCTGAAGTCTCGTTCCCAGGGGAGCCCAATCACCAGATTAGTAGGCATCTGGACACATTGGCTGGGTTTAGAACAAAAATTTTGGCTTTGACAAAGCAGGGCTTTAAGTTACACCCTCCAAAGTTCAGTTTTCACAAACGGAAGTTTTCCAGCAAAGTCTTATTTTCTTGGATTTTTTTTTCTGTCTGCTCTCCTCTGCAACACAAATGAAGTTTAATGTGCTATGTTTGATAAAAAATGTAATGTGTCCTTTCTTTCCATATGGGTATTTTCTTCAAGTTTTGCTCATTTTCAGTCTTAATTCTTCTTAAGTGACATTCAACAAGTAATTGCATTTCTTTCTCACATATTATTCTCTTGTTTGATCATGGTTTAATCTGATTGTCAGCTTTGGATTTCATGGGTCAAAGTGGTTGCCTCAAATCCTACAGCAAACTTGCTTTCTGTGCTTCCTTTGGTTTGTGTTTCCTGCATTTTGTTTTCCAGGATGTCCTAAAACATCCTAAATGTGCTCATACAGTCACTGGTGCTAAGTGCCCAAACTAGGTGTAAAAGTGGAAAGTGTGTTGTGCACTTGTCATTATACCATTCAGGCTTCAGCAAAAATCCCTTATGAAAATGGAACAGCCCAGAAATAAGTTTCTCCTCCAACTGAAATCCTATTGTATTCTGCTACTACATCTCTTTTTTTTCCCCATACTTCCACAGACTGTACTAAATTTACCTCTAAAAAGGAGGAGAAAACAAGAAACCAGCACGGAAAATTCATATGATTCAGAGGAATATGTATCTAATGTCAGGGAATGGCAGTTTAGAGAAATCACAGGTCTGATTCATTCTGACAGTTCCTGACTTTCCTCTGTTTTTCTACAGAAATGCACAAACAATTGGTGAAACGACAGTCCTTGGCATACACCTGCCTCACTGACAGCTCCCCCACACAGAGGGGAGGGGTGGAATACTTTGGGAAAGCTTTAAGGAAAAGAGGAAGACAAAAAAGAGGACGATAGGACAAAACTATGAGTGAATTCAACTCACAGGTTCAGGGAACGGTTAAAGGCAGAGTAAGGAAGAAAGATGCAATCCTCAGCCACCAATAAATCATTTCTCTCACGAGTCACTGCTAGAAAACACATGCTGAGTCACAGGCCCTATAAGCAGTAATTTTAGGAGAGATGATTTTTTGCTAGTAGGAGTATAATGTGAAAGGTCCCTTAAAACACTAATTTGCTTTGGAAATATTTTAGGTCATTCAAGAAATACACAAAACAATCTTCCCGAAAACCCATCTGTCTGTCCAGACAGTTCTGGATCACAAAGAATTAGCTGTTTATTTTGCTCGTATTTCTATTAAAAGGTTATATGTTAAATGTAGTACTAATGAGAGGAAAAACAATGGCATTCAACATCCATCCCCAAATGAATCCCTCCTAGAAGTGTTTCATGTTAAATGTCAAGATCATTACGCAATTATATTTCAAATTCACACACAGACGTACTGTGCCTGAATATTTAACTATGTTTTCCTATACAAGACCTGCTTTCTGTCTTACAGACTGAATCACCAGCTGAAATGTCCCTTCTGGCCACATTTAAAATCTTGATTATAATCCTTGATGAAACAGGGAAGTGAACAATCCTTGTATTTAATCATAATAAATTAAATTAATGAGCTTTCCTGGCAGATTTATTGCTTTTCCTATGGATGAAATTCCACTGACTGACCATATGCAAGCCAAAAAAAGTCTTATATAAGGGGACGGGGTGGGGGAAGGATTGCATAATACTTTACTTGAAAACAGTACATTCCTGACATGTTCCTAAGAACAACTAGGTTTGTGCTTTTCCTTCATGCTTGTATGAGAACCAGAGAGGAAGAGTCAAAGGCAAAGTTCAGAGACTCAACAATGAGGTGGAGAGATGCAGGATAGTGCCAGGAATGGTTTTAGGCAATTGCAGTCCTATCTGACACAAGGAGATAGGCTTTAGTTCTTTGCCATTGCTTTCACTTAGTGCAATACAGTGACTCTTTTGGCAGCACTCTAAAATATACACTACAAAACTGCACGCACTTATTTAAGACTATACATGAAAAAATGCAATATTGTCCACTTTAGTCCAAGGAGCTGTTGAAGCATTTTTCCTTTTTCATCAGGAAAAGCAGCTTAGGATGGGGTTTGGTCTTGACCCTGCAAAGTTTTTTCTCTGTACTACGGAGACAAAGCCTGGGTCCTGAGCTGCAAGAAGAATCAGACAGGAGGGCTTTACTCCTTGAGTTTCCTGGCCCCTTTCAAAAGTAGAAAAAAAACAGAAAGTATGCCCTCTCTTCACATTTGTCTCAGGGCTGTACTAATGTTGGCTGACAGCAAACCAGAAGGAGGCATCCCCCAGTGTGAAGTGACACACTGTCCAAGAGAGCTGTGACCATGCATGAACTCTGATGGGCAATTATTAGCAACAGGATCGCCGACGGTGCAGCAATAAACAAAGTTCACTGCATGAAAGGACACAAAAATCTCCACATCCAAGTAACAGTAATTTGCCCTTGCAATTCTTTCTCTTCTTTTTCTCCTGACACTCAGATAAAGTGTGGGAGGCCATCTGTCTGCAAGAAGAGGACAATCATTGCTCTGCAGTTCCCAATAGGGTGAGCTTAGTCACTGCTGAAGGAGAATCACAGGTCTGAGTCAATTACTGCAGACTTTCTACACACAACACGCTTGCTTCTTTACTCCACTCAAATAGAAAACTATTTTTAAATGCAATCCTACAACTTTGTTTTCAGACCCCTTGTAATACAACAAAAGAAGGGAAGTGCTTCGTGTTTCTACTTCTGAAATTTTGGTCATTCACCATCAGTCACTTTAGACCATATAGTGCTGGTCCAAGGATGTGGCTGAAATTTGTTGACTTGCCTTTCAAAGACCAGTCAGTTTGCAAGCACCTTGTTGAAAGAAATGAGTAATGTTGTCTTCTATTGCAGACAGAAGTTGTTCCAGACACCAGAGCAACAAACTCGGGCATCAAAGAATTTCTGGTCCAGTGGAGCCCTCACAAGCCTAATCGATACATCAACTGGATACTGCCCAGCAGGGCACTATCTCTGTAATAATTTTCTTTTGACGCTCTTCTCACTGTGAAATAACAGGTGAGAAAAATCTCCAATCCAGAAGCAAACCAAGACACAGAGACATATAGCAAAAGCAACAGCAAGAGAGCTGGACAGCTGCTTCATTACAGGGCTACAGGCTACTGATACTTGACTGACATTCCCACAGCAAAAAACAAACAAGCTCTGGCTACTAACATTCATTTTTCTCCCTCCTGCATACCTCTCTCAGAAGTGGTAGCCCTCTGATAATTGCTGCTGGATTCTCCCTAAGAAATGCGTAAAATGCAGCTTCAAGCACACTGTGCAACAGCAAGCACAACAGAAAGAGGGGAAATTATATTAAATGCCAGTGTACTTACTTCCTTCTTGTCTAGGTTTGCTATTTCGGGGTGACTATGGATTCAGCATAGTATACATGGAGAATTTAATTAAGGAGGGCCAATGAAAGCAAACCTTTCCCTGTCCAGCACGCATACTCTGACTTCAGTTTTAGAAGCTCGCGTGATTTCTGCAAGAAGCAGTTATACAGAAAAGAAAATCTTGACTGTTCTTCATTCTAAACTCTGTTTGATTATATCTGGTAAATATTGTGCCCTGAAGTCATTTAATTATTCAGCTTTTCCACTTTGAAATAATATTAGTACTGTATGAAAGGTTACCTGGAGGGCCAATTCTAATGGCTGAATACATCCTGAATAAAAATATTCAAAATTATTTCCAAATGTTTACCATCCCCAGCTTTAATGATATTCTTTTACAAGGATAGTTAAATTTCAGTGTGCCCATCTAACTTCATTTATTTTTCTGATTTAACTGCTGGGCTATTCCAGTTGTGTATTTCTGGATATTTTGGAAACAGGTGGCTGTTAAACTAAGTTCTGGTTGAGAGGACAGTATTAATCAGTATAGTGCAATTTGCAAGACACTTAAGACTTGAATCCCCCATTAAATCCAAATCTACCCTCACAAGACACTAATTATGGAAATGCATTCATATATTTCAGTGATACTAGTTACACATCAACATCTACCTCAGACAGACAAATGAAAAAATACTGCTGCAAGTTAAACATGGGGCTGTTAGACACATGAGAAGGGAGATGCAGCACCAGGCTACCACCCACTACAACAGAATTTCATTTCTATACACTTATAATTGTTCCAAAGATGATAGATAATTTCCAAATACAATCATGGAACAGAAACAGATGAAAATCAGTAGTTAGTTGAAACCTTTCAGTATAAAAACCTCATATTTTCACATGGATTAAAGTCCCAGACTGAGCAAATATTCATTTGGAGCCACTAGACTATACATTCCAATATTTTACATGCTGCTATTTTGTGCAATAAAAAGTATAGGAAGCACAGCAGTATCTGTCAAAAGTACTGGCAAAAATAAGGCACTCAATTTCAATGATTTTGCTAGTTATATTATAAAAAATTGTCCTATTACCCTACGTATAATAAATAATAATCTTCACAAGGGCTTGAAAAAAAATGATATTACAGTCATGTGGATTCATAACTCTTGAGGTATCTAAATGGGGGAATAACATCTAAGGTAAGCAAAGCTTTCTGGAGCCTTCCCTTACAAACCACAGTCATACAGTAAAGACAGTGCAAAGTTCAGCAAAGCCAGCTGGAAGGCTTCTTTGAGCCTCAGGAAGGATTGATCAGACCACGACAAAAGCACTTCAGTCAAACATAAATAGAGCTCACATTCATTCAATAATGGTTTATCACTAGTTTAAAAGATAAAGAGCTTTTCTGTCTTCTAAAAAAGAACATCTGAGTTGAAAGTGTGATGTAAAAACCCTTACAAGTAGATGAATCAAAATGGATTTTCACCATCTATTGGGTCACACATCCGTAACACAAGCCCCTTGGTTCCCACCAGATTTAGTGTCTGTTCCAAATCATAAGGGACTTTCCTGTTTAAATTGCTAAGGCTTTACTTCTAGCACTGCAACACTATGGGTGGTTTAGGCGGAGGTAAATTTCCTCACAGGAAAGAAGATCTGGTACAGCTTGAATCCCTTTCCAAAAGAAGGAGAAAAAAAGAAAAAGAAAGAAAAAGAAAAAGAAAAAGAAAAAGAAAAAAAGAAAAAGAAAAAGAAAAAGAAAAAGAAAAAGAAAAAGAAAAAGAAAAAGAAAAAGAAAAAGAAAAAGAAAAAGAAAAAGAAAAAGAAAAAGAAAAAGAAAAAAGAGACTTTGACTGACAACAGCCGTGGAATTTTTCGAAGTGAAAGGCAAATATTTGATAAGGTTATAACTCAGATAGACTTCTCCAAAGGAATACCATGTGCAGCCTCACTGGCAGCAGGACTCTGCTGTGATGAATGTATCTATTTCTTCAGGCCTCATGAGCATGGTGGGCCTGGCGTTGGGGGTGCTGGTCTCAAGCTGAGATCTCGCCTGGGCTGGAGATCTGGTTTACAACTACACAAAACCAAACAACCAAAACCCACTCAGACAAATGGGACATGTCTACATTTTTTGTCTCTGAAATGAAATTCTCTGAAGTGATTTCATGTTGCTGAGCTTCCTGGTCAAAGAATGGACTCTCCCTGTGGTATCCCTAGTGCCCATTCTGAACATCACAAGAGATGCTACAGGGAAACAGGAAGTTCTCTGTGCAAATCTTTGCAGAAGCCCCAAGCGACCAGAACACGATGTGAAATGGTCACAGCCATTTCTTCCTCAACATACCTCTCATACCACCCTCTCCAAAGTAATGACGGAGAAGGAGGAAAATCCTTAGCCACCAGGAACATCTGATGGAAAGTCCATCTGGTTTTGAAGGCATGAGAAGCCAAAACTTGGACCTCCTAAAGCACATCACTGTTTGGAAACTACACACCAAAGTCTTAACTGCATTAACACTTCATTTCAGGAAATAAAAAAAATAGGGAATGAGTGTGAATGCTGCACTTCACTGGCTGACCAGTCTTGGAAGAGATTCCAAGAACTCCTTCATATACTTGAGAGTGCTGCTGGCACCAAAATTGTCTTGTTTTACTGTGATGTTGCTTTCACCTAGGTGGGTAAATGTTCAGCTTCCAGCTTCCAAACAAATATCATCTCACTTGTGAAGTTCTTTGTCTTCCAAACAAAGCTTTAGCTTTTTTTTTTCCTGAAGAATTTCAGACTGATGGATATTGGCAGTGGAAGGCATGTTAAATAATGCATGAAGAGAAGGATGGACACAAGAAGTGTCAGCTTTCCATTTTATACCCTTTCCCCTGCAGCCTTTGAAACATATTTTATGCAGTTTCTTTATAATTCATACAAATATATAAAGGCTAACCCTTCACATTAGACTCTCATGAATATACTGTGCAAATTCATATGCAAAGCAGATGTAACCCTCAGGCCACTGGCACATGCCCAGCCACAAAAGAGGTACCACTGTGTCAGGCAGCATTTTGTTGTTTCTGGCAATCCCTCTGAATTTAAGTCAGGAATGAAACAAAATGGAACAGACAAAGGCAGTATATTTTACACTCCTTTACACCAAAAGTACAAGCACAGATCAACACACTGCCTCTAACCTTGTGGGATTTTTAGCTGTCTCCAGGGTAAATAAATCAGCCTCTACTTTTGCTCCTTCTCTTAAAAAATACCCACAGTTCTGTCAATGATTTGAAAGCAGTGGTGTAGTAAGATACTATCTCAAAAACTGATTCCATATGTACAACAAATATCCTTTATTTCAAACACACATGTACTTACATTGCTTGCTCAGAGCTAGACTATGACAGAACAAATGGATGATCTCATTCAAGAAAATCTTCTTTCTAATGATACATGTTGGCATCATATGCTTTGACAAAGAAAATACTTTGGCTTACTAAGAACCTGCCATTACACTGGTGTCAATATGGAACTGGAGAAAAGCATCTGAAAGTGTTTGCTTCAGCATGATCCAAAACCAACTGAAACCACTGGGAAGACTTTAACAGTCTTTCCTGAACTTAGTCTTAATCCCTTCCAGGTATCACACTCTATCCTGCATTGATACTCCCACCTAAATAAAGCTGAAATATTTGTGTATCAAAGAACAATTAGTCTGATAAAAGCGAGAACAAAAAATACTTTCAAAAAACAGTTTCTACTAAAAATTTAATATTAGTCTTTTACCACTAGGCAAAAACACGAGAGAAAACAGCATATTACAACCGTGAATGTTGACATAAAACATCCATTAAAATCTTAATTAAAGTGAATTCTGCATAACAGCAAGTCTTGGCAGTGCAAGTCATCTACGAAACACTATGAAGTGCATTTGAAATTTGAAAGGATCATGTACAATTCTTTTTTAAAAAAATACATCATTTATCTCAAGAGACAAAGAAGTTTAATAGCATTCAAATTGCCCAGCACTTTAGGTTTGCCTGAAATTACACACACATCATATAATTTAGTTCTTACAAATGTTATTATTTATCCTACCCAAAGCTATCATGCTGTCTAGGTTGAGGTCCCAGTAAACTGGTGTTTTTGCAGAAGGGCTTAACACTTGTAGCTCTGATCCAACAAATTTGCTCCACCATAATCTCTTTGGAATTAATAATTTATTACACTTAATGAGACTTCTAACATGCAGAAAATTAGACAAGTTGTTATGTCCTCAAAGGATCATTTCCTGCCAGGCAAAAGGAAGAAAGCAGCAGACACACAGTAGAGGGATGATCGTTCTGGCTTAGACAAACAGCTCACTAATTCTTTTTTTTAAGTTGTGAATTAATCATCTCCAGTTACTTCTTATGAAGCCATTGCTGCTTAGTTTTTATATTCAACTGTATGTCTCAAATCTTTATATTCAAGTGTTGCACGTCTGTCAATTAGCATTAATGTGATACAAGGCTCTGTTTGTTAAGCTTTATGAGAGCTTAAAGTAGTTAATATCCTCTCAGGTTGCTCCTAAGCATTGAGCTTAACTTCAAAACAGTAAAATCTCTCTTTCCCCTCTTAAAACATCCTTCATTCATCATTTTGTTAGCAGAAATTCTATTTCTTTTAAACCATAACTGTTGTTTATTGACACCGTGACAGCCAATTTGCACAGCAGTAAAAACACGGTCCTTGTCCTCCACTGCTTCTTCCCTTCCTTTAGATCTCATGTGCACCACACTGGATCTAGATTTAAAGGGTCTTCACCAAAAGAGACCCCAGACATCTTTTCCTGGGTAAGGCCGACTGGTTCAGATTAAAACCTCAGATCCAGACACACTCAGAAAATTGCTCCTGCTTGAGCCAACTCATGTCCGTAACACACGGTCAGAGGAGGAAGTGGCCCTTGCCATGTAAGAAGAGCTATTGCACCCTCGTGAAGAAGTCATTGTGTTGTCTGTTTGGTTACAGTTTTATTTTAGACTGAAGCATACTCAGTAAACCAGGTAAAAGGATGCCATGAGAAAAATGGGAAGATGCTAAATCAGGGTTGAGGTCAGCAAAGAGCAGATGCCAATGTAAGAAGGTGGGCCAGATTTAGAAATAATAGGATATGGATTTACACTGGAGAAACCAAGTATAGTAGGATTAAATAATGCAGGTGGGGTTTAGACTCTAGTGGGATAATCTTAGATTTTCAGTCCTTATCTCCAGGAGAGATTAATTATTAAGGTCTGATCTGGTTTCCACTCTTCCATTCATATATGACACATCCTGGTTTCACTCCCTTAGGCTGTCAATGTGAAAAGAGAAATGTGGGAGACCAATGTCAGACCAGTCAAAGTGAAAGGAGAAAAGTGGGAGATGAAAATGGTCTTTACCCACTGTAGAGGCTAAATATTTGCTCAGAACTGGCCATTATTTCCTTAAGGGACTTTGGAGGAAGAGACTGTAATCAAGATACAAGACTCATCTTGCTTGTTTCAGCCTCTTGCACTGCTCCAAGATAGGAAAAGCCCGTGCAGAATTAGGGAAGACCTATTGAGTCACCAACTTTCGTGACCAGCATGGAATCAGTGTTAGCTGTTTTTTCCTTTGGGGCTGGGATGGGATTTAGCATCTGGGATGATTTTCTTGGGCTATGATTTCTTCAACTACTGCCTTTGCAATGTACCAAAAATAACACGAGTGCCAACGCTTCTTGAGATTTCCTCTGCATTTACCTTTTCTCATTAGAATTTATTTTAATAATCACACATTACTCCAGAGCAGCAAAAACGTGCCCTTGTTTCTGTCAGAAATATTGCACTTGGTACACAAAGTTGTTTTTAATCTTCAGATTGGTCTGCATACGTATAGATAGCGCCTTACAGCATTGTTTTTGCAGGCTTAATGGGGAAAATGTACGCACTGGGGCAAAGTAATTGGATTTCGGCTGAGAAGCAGCATTTGAATGAAATCAATAAAGATTCTGTCGTCTAATATTTTAAGTTTGGTACAATGTGTATACTGCAGGTCAGTGTAAATTCATTAAAAAGATCAATGCAATGAAATTTGTCTTGGGTGCCTTGAAATATCCTAGGGTGACTTGAGAGGAAGTTGCCAAGGAAACAAGAGATGCAACTCAGAGAAACATTTAGGTGTTTTAAGTTGATGTCTGTATTCTACTGAGTTTATGAGACAGCATAACATAGGAAGTTGTCATGGAAACAAAATTCAACAAATGGTTAATGATAGCCAGGCTGGGCAATTACTGCAGGTGGCTGTGTCAAACAATTTGGACCAGAACACCCTTAAAAAATGAGAACTCTCCACAAGTCCTTGGTTGTTGTCTTTTACAACAGATAGAAAGAGGAAATTATGTTTAAGCTCCAAAATGGTAGATGCATTCTCAAAACTGCTAACAGACAGACATCTTTGTAGCTGTGTTAATTTTGGATAATATAAATCATAATTCCTTAACCAGCATCTAGAAGCTCTCCTATAAGTAATAAACCTGCTTTTAAGTTCAGATATAATTGTCTTGTATTATTGTCCATATTAAATGAAACATTTTAATTAAAAATACTTTTAAAACTGAATTTGTATCTTGATTGGTGTCTCCTCTCTTCCAAAGGCTTTTTGTTTGACATGATGTTTTGGTGTTGCTCTTTTACTCTAGGTTTAGTCCCATGTATACTTTTCTTCAGTAGTAAATCCTTGCCAAAGTTATTTTAATTTCTATAACAGAACATAACAGTCATTTTCCAGGATCATGCAAGCATCAGTGTTTTTCTTCCTTTATTGCTCCATTTCAGCTTCTCAATTTCCTCTCTCATTAGGTCTGAGGCACTTGTTAGCACGTGTACAGTGCTTTAGGGTCTCAGCACTAATGTGAAAACACAAAACTTCCTATCAAATTCAACGGAGAAATCTAAGAACACATACAGTGGCATGCAATCCATATTCTTTTTTATGGCATTGAGGAAACTATGGCACTGGCAGTCTCAGGGAAATTAGCTGATACAGGCTCCATAACTGAACATGCAGAAGGCATTTCATTCTGGTATATACAGAAATACATATATGTACATCTACATATACAAATTTAATACATTCTGTTCTGTTATATGCAGACAGAATACATCTAATGAATAGATGAGATAGATAAGGTAATCAAAATTCTTCTGCATGGAAATTCCTTTCACAAAGCTGCTCAAAATTCACAATAATTTTACTTCCCCAATGGAATACCCTCAAATAGTTGTTCCTGGGAAGAATTTCCTATTTGACACACACACTAAGAACAACATGCTATTTAATTTGCTAAAAAGCTCCTGGCCATTATATTCTAGCTTCAGCCCGTCACTTGTTAAAAATAATGGCTTTTTGAGACGTATCACAAACATTTTTGTCTGCCTTAAATAGCAAGGGATTAAGATGCCAAATACTGGATGACAATATTTGTAGCTACCTCACCATTTTAGGTTATAGCTACAATTATAAAATTTACATTATGTCATTTCCCCCAGCTACATACACACACAAATAGGACATTTTGAAGCGTATCTGTGCTTGCACAGGAATGAGGGTAAAGAAAGCTTATGTCATTTGCTTGGCTACTAGAAATGCCATATGCCTTTAATGAGGTTTAGCTTTTTCAGGAACATACAAAAACCTTCCCTTTGGTCCCTTCACCCCCTCCTCACCACTGTATCACAAGGGTGACAGAGGTTGGTACAGTATCCACACACCTTGTGGTCCTGTCTGCCCTCTGCCTGCTGCCCCAGGTTGCTCCTCATTTAGTGCAGCTGCACAGATGGTGAACAGGAGAAAAAATAGGAAATCCAATCCAAAAAATACAATATTTCTAGCCCAGCAAGACCCCTCCAATTTGTTGTGGGGTTTTTATGGGTTTTTTTGACCTAAATAAAGGGAATATAAGATGTTACTTTCAAATTTGTCTTCACATGAGCTTCACAATGTCCAGGTGGATGCTTGGACAGAACTAAAAAGAGAATCCAACTCTCATATTCTCATTAAAATTCTGGAAATGTCAGCACTTCCCCAGACCTTTAATAATGATTTCCAGGAGAATTTCAGCTTTTATGTAAGTTTCCAGACTTCATGGTCATGTAGAAAAGGTGCTTGAAAGGTTTAGAAAGAGAGGACAGAAATGCTAAACCCTGTACAGGATTTTTGTATGCTTTTTTAACATCTACATATTATTGAGAGGCTTAAAGCGTAATACATGAATGATTGGAACTGGTCAAGAATCAAGACTCTAAATGTGAAACATATTTAACATGAATGCATGCCCTTGGAAACCACACACAATTTCTCTTACCATCAATCCTCCTAGCAGAAAATCTAAATAGAACTAGGATTTCAGCAAGCACCAGATGATGTCCCTGAGCTGTGAAGGGTACAGTAAGATGAAGAGAGGAAAAATAATTCATTGTCATTCCCAACATAGTAGTTAAGCCTACCTTGCCCTTAAATGTATTTTGCAACCTGTACGATTTTGTAATTGTACAGCTTTGTGCTAAAGATAATACAATAACCTTGAATTGTGCTTCATAGCAACACAATCAATTAACTACTTACATATGGACAAACACTTGAATATATTGTATTGTGTCTGAATGCTATGTTACACTTCTCATAGACTGCATTCAATTAACTCAAGGCTGCTGCCAGTTCCTGAGCATGCTGCAGAATAAAGTCCTTCAGAGAAAGGGCATTTGCCTCTTGTGTGTCAAGATATTCAAACTTTAAACTTGAATGAATCCTCTGAAAGTTTAATTTCAACACTATTAGTGCTAGAAAGTCTCTTTTTAAGGCTTGTTGCAGTTTAAGACAGCTCTGAGGAAGCGAATCAGACTGGCTCACTGCTCATTGCCCAAAGATGGTGTAGTCAGTTGGATAAAGGCAAAAATGCATCTTTGTTTGCTGTGCAGTCAAATCCCGTATGATCACTGGATTTTTTTATAGCATTTATTAGAAGTTACTAACTTCTTGAGATCATAAGTAAAGGGGTATGGGAATAAGAAACCTGAAAGTTAGGGGGTTTTCTCCTCTCTATTGTTTGTATTAGCTAACAAGGAAAGAAAAGTGCTCCATTGTAACAGCATTATTTGCCCAGAAACTGATTTTGCTTGCTGTTCTGCAAATACAAGCTGAAGAGATACTGCAGCTATGGGAATCCTGGGATACACAGTTACGCTACTTCATCAACCATCTGTCCTTCTTAAATGCTCACATAGGTTAGCATTTATGTAAGAATCATTGACATCATTGGGTTTCTTGCGTACTTTGTAATGACCAGTGCTACTATGTTCATTCAGGGGTAACAAATTATAGTATACCTAACTAATACAATCATCATTTCAGATTTCGACTACTCACAAAAAGGCATTTGCATCCCATACACAAATTTAATACTTGTACCTGTGAAATTGGCAGCAGTTCTATAAAGAAAAATGATTCCTTATGAATGAGCTTTCAAACTGTAAATGTGAAAACTCAACCTTCAAAAAATTTCAACAGTCCTTTCTCCATTAATATAACTTTCAAAATGAATAGGTTTGTGAGCTTTTTATTCTTGAAAAACATAGCGGAGAGAGGTCAGAGCTGTCTTCCCAGGAGAAGTTTGTTAAATAATAAATATAAACCCCAATAACTTTCAGGCACTTTAAATCAGGCACAAAATACAGAATACTCACAGTAGTTAGTCAGTGTATCAGAACCAGGGATTCAAGTAATTTCTATTCACTTGTGCCACTCAGGGCAGTTTGCCTCTCACAGAAGTGCTGCTTACACAAAGCATCCACAGCAGAAAAACATTATAAATATCTTGCGTACGGAACTTCCCACTAGGAAACACAGCTTGTGATATGGCAATTCAACAAAAATAAATTAAACCTATACGTGATCCTCTCAAAGGCAGAGCAAAGGAAGGTCTGCCAGTGGTTTGGGGAAAATTCTCCCATTGCTTACATCCTCTTTCAGAAGTTTTCAAGCCTCTTCTGATCTGCAGACCCTCCCCGTGTCTTCACAGTATGGACTCATGGGTGAATTTAAGCCAATGGCCAAAAGACCTAGCAGGGACTGAGCAAGAAAACACACACCAAAGGGTGCAGGTTGGACAGGGAATCCAGTCAGCCCCTTGTTTAGCATCAAGGCAGCAGTCGTGTTGTAGATGTGAGGGTGCACACCTGTGAGCAGAGTCTCTTGCACAGTTGGTGTGGTCTGGTTTCGGTGAACAGTGAGAGGAAGGGACACAGAGACAAAGCTGCTAAATGCCAGTTCTCACTTGCTGGGGGGCTGCAGCGTCTGGTGTGGACACCTCCAGCAGTGACACTCGCTTCTCTTCCAGCTGAGAAACCAGATCATGTGGTCTCAAAGACATACAGTGCAGGGTCTGCTAACCCCGACTGTGGCATCCTTCATTACAGGTGGAGAAATCTTGACGTCTTTCTTTCTTTCTCACCCAGCATTTTTCAGCCGTTCCCTGCATTGGACAGGCTGCATTGCTGAGTTGGGTCACCTTTCAGCAGAGACCTTGACTTCAGACTGTGCCCCTCACTGGGCCAGCAAACATCTGTTCAGAGCTCACATAAGCCCAGGTGAAACTTTTACATGTGCTGCTGACAGAGAGATTTGTACTAAAATGTAAGTGGGAGCCTGAGTTAAGCCTGTGGTGAAGACATGCTCTCAGTCTAGATATTCCATCACAAGACCCAACACGCATCAATGTACTGTCCTAAATCACACTGTTGCTAGTTCAGGAAAGAAAATCAAATAAAGCAGAGGTAAGGACAAAACATGATGAGTGAAAATAAAATGCATATGTGCATCCATAAGCACATGTGCCCATCCCACACCCACACTGCATGATGTAATTGCATTTCCCATGATAGCACCTTCAGGGAGATAGTTCAATTTCCGCCATGAAATATAGCTCCATTTTTTGGGGTATGTCATAGATTTCAACTGGCAGTTTACCAGTCAGTAGTTCGAGGCTGAAGGGAACACTTTCATTCATTTCACTGAGGGTAATCATGGTGTGCAAAGCCACTGATTAAAAAGATAATCTGAAAGAGGGCCAGAAGTGAGAGAAAACCTCTCTGCTCCCTCCTGCCTCTACTCGCTTCCCACTGCTCAGCGCTGGATTCCTTAACCTTTGCCACAACTTGCTGGTAAATAGTCTGGGCTAAAATTAGGTATACAGCAAAGGGTAGGTGTTACCATCTGCTGCATGTTGTTAATTCTTGATGGCCTGATAACATCTATTTTTGATGTTCTTTATTAGCTTCCTGGGGAGGAGAATAGAGGGATAGGGCTCTAGTGCCACCATCAGTGGTTTGCAGAATTCGCTGCTTTTCTTCAGTTAACAGCCACCCCTGCCACCAAAAGGGGTTTTAGAAGACCATGCTAGGTAAGATAGGAGACCATGACATTATTTTAGATATTATTCTTCACTGCAGTGCTTTGAAATAGTCACTGCTTTTTCTCATCTGGTTCTGAACTCTCCATTTTCATTCTCCACCTACAATCATGCTCCCAAAGATGGAGTAAACAAGCCAGAAAAATGACTTAGCACACTCGACTCTCAGTCCCTTACTAGGTAATAAACACGTAAAAGGTGGTTCTTTAAAACAACAGCTGAAGGCCTGAATTGCCTTTCTGATCTTTTACATTATACATGGCTAAGCATTTTGCATCATGCTCAGCTAAGCATACTGCAAACAAAAACTGGGAAGAGAAAATAACTCAGGAATTAGCTCAGGCCTCTCAAACTAAAGACAATCTTTATCGTAGGTCAAATTTTCAAGTGAAAAGTTCACAAAATATCTTAAAGGTTAGTAGTGGAGGCTACCTTTCTGATACAAGCCTGGCATGCATTCCAAGTTTTCACAAGGAATCCTAAGCTTTATACTTACCCGTTATTTTGGAATTCCAACTTCACGTAGACTTCTTACTCTTATCTTGGACATCCTCATAAAAGCTCCTTCATTGCATGCTACCAGTCATCTCTTCCTAGAGTCCATGTTGGTCATACTCAACAATTCTCCTTCTTCTCCAAGGTGCCAGAGATTCACTATGACACCAGCTGTGATAATTAAATGCTTCATCCTCTAAAGAACCAGATGATGCAGCAGTGCAGCTCTCACTCCTACTGAGCTGCTGTCCTGGCTGGGTGCCTCTGCCATCTCGACCTGTCTGCCCAAAGCCCTTCCTGAGAAGGCTTGGCTGTGTTCTTCCAACTGCATGAAACAGCCAACGAGCCAAGCACCGCTATCAGGACTGGCAAGTATATTTGTTTCCAGCATCTCTGTGGTGAGTCAGTGAGACAGATGTACTCTTGAGGACTAGCAAAGTCACATTGCCTTTTTATGAATAGCTGAGATATTCAAAACTGCAGAACAGCTTCCCAGAGGAGGCAAATCTGCCCCCAGGCTGAGTCGGCTTAGGCCCTCCTGGAAGGCTCAGTGTCTGGAAACATTAGGAGGTAAGAAATATCAACAGCAACTGTAAATGTCAGCAAAGAGAGTTACTACTCACAAGTGATACATTAAAGATCCTCATCCAGTGGGAAAACTGTATCTGATATTAAGCTCTCCCCAGACATAGAGCTCTGCTACAAAGAGATGGAATACTTGTAACTGAAGTAGATAAATGCTCTGGCTGCTTTTAGAAAGCCACCTGAATTATTTGCCTTTTTCAATCTAAAGAGATTTATATCTCAACATGAGCAGGCTATACTAGGACAAGCAGAAAAAAAGGGAACGTCTGCAGGTGAAAGCGTTACCTAACTCCAACAGACCATATGACCTAGAAGCAAGAATTGTTAAATACTTAGCTCAATATTTCTAAAATTGTGGTTCATGTTGTTTCTAAGGGTCAATAAAAGATACAAAAGAAGTTAAAAATGTTAGATATCAAGAGCAGCTGTAGTTCATTTCTAAAGGAGGTGGGTTATGATTGTGGGTTATAACACGAGGCTGCAATGTTCACAAGACGGGGAACTCAAATACCCTTAGCTGCTATCAGCAGCTAAGGTCCTTCAAGGCAAGGAGTTAATTAAAAACACATGTAGCTGGCAATTATGGTTTGGTTTGATACCCCTGTAAGACATGGAAGGAGCTCTGTCTGATGCAGTGAGTAGAAATGCTGGGATTACATGGAAAAAATGAGTCAAAAAATAGTCACAGATGGTTTAGAAAATACTACCCCTGCCTCATAGGGAACTAGCTATCTGTTGTTTTCTACAGTCTGAATAAGCTGAGAAATTCACAGAATGGATGATCAGTGATGAGAAAAGCGGACACCAGAAGCTATCAGGCAAAGGCTTTGTTTGTGTAATCTAGCACCATTTCATCAACTTCCAAGAAAATTCACAAGCTCATACCAGCTGAGGACCATCACATGTATTCCTGCTATGAAAAAATGGAAGAAAGAATAAAGGTCTTGCAAGAATGAAATAATCACCTATAGTACTCACTCAGAGAAATAAAACTAAATACTTCTATCTCTAAATCTCACCCACATACTCCTTTCTCTCATAAACACACAGAGTATGCAGAAGAATAAGGACTGCTTGCTAATCCCTGGCTATTGCAAGGAAGATAAGTAATCCTCTGTAATCAAATCTGTATGAAGCTTTCACTTTTTCATAATAAAGCATTCATGTTACAGATGCCCTGCCAGCTTTTACCATCTTGCCATTATATTGATTCTTAAATAGGAAAGCTATCATACTTCTGACTGCTTCTCATGAGAAGACTAATTAGATTATTTCATCATCTGGTTCATCAAAGCAGGAAATACTTAAGTGTCACAGCTGGTCTCAAACTAAATATCTAGTACCAAGATTTTAAATGAAAACTATTACATCTTCAGTGGGTAAGCATTTCATAAATGGCTAGACAGTAAAAAATGATGAAGATAACAGATATCATCTCACATCTTTGGGCTGCAAAGGGAGTCTTACTCTACCAGTGCATTTGGATTTATTTTCTCTGGCTTTTGCTAGTACTGTCACCAAAGAGGTTTTGCATAATGAACAGATCTGGAAAACTGAGAGAGCTACTTAGATTTCTGGCAAAGATTTATGACTGAGAATTAAAAACTCTGAGGCAACATCTTCATTTTAAGTGCATCTCCTGTTACTGATGCAACCTGTCCAATCAGAGTACTCACCACTACGGAGAGATGAACTACAAGGAAGCGCACCCCCTTTCAAAGGAACCATCCCACTGTCCAATCGCTATTCACTGCCCATCACTCCTTTCAGAATTTGTAAGAGATCTTCCTCTTCTGCACACACTGTGTACATTAAGCAAATCCTCCTGTAAAGAAACATGTGTGACAAAGCCACATATTCAATTTTGTTGTGCTTCACCTTCTCCTAAATATACACAGAGGAGAGGAACAGACAAGCTACTCATGTGAAAGAAGAGTTTGTTCACCACAGTGACTTGGAGTGAAATTGCCACTATCACCAGCAGTTAGGAAAAGGCCTAGGCTATGCAGGTCTTCTTAAGACCTCAAAAAGAGCAGCGTGATAATGGGCAAATCATTTCCTTTAAAGAGCGTTCTCATAAAAATCATATGTAAAAGCAGAGTCTTCATATTATACCAAAACCTCAGTAACTTTGTTACGGGATAATATAATCCTACTTCTCTTACAGACCTATAATGTCATTATGTAAATGGCTATACAAAGCCATGATTACATCAACAAAATGAAATTGTTGTGTAAGACAGTTCCCAGTCTCTGTAAATGAGGCTTTTCAGCACTGTAAAACCAGAAAGTTTCCTCCTATAATGCTAGAGGTCATGTTAACATTGTTGATTCCTGTGGCATTTTTTTACTTTGAGGGTTATCCCAATTAACCTTGAAGAGCACAGGACCAAAAAAAATAATATATATGTGGATTGCATCATGCAGTGAAAATTGTAATAATATTTAGACTCCTCTTATGTTCTGCACTTCCTTGACCTTATTAGAAATTTAGAAGGCCTCACAACTTTGCCTGCCAGTTTACTTGGTCAAAAATAGCTCTTTGTAATCTAAACTCTCTTGGGTTTTTTTAATAAGTTAGGCCGTAGGCCTCATAAAATTTCAACGGAAGTTTTGACTGGGTCACTTTGATGTGGAAAAATGTAATTTTTATGTCATAACTATCTTTTTGAAGTTATATGAACCAATAGATGAACCACGAACCTCGGAAAAGGACACATTCTTTCTAAACTCAGCTAACTTTTGGAGTGCACAGAGTAATGAAAGATAAAAATTGTTTAAAACACACACAGAATAGTGTGAGGGCAGTAACAGTGTCATAGAAATATTTCCAATAAGTTGTCTCCTGAATTAATAGCATATAGCTGTTACAAGACAATGCTATTAAAAAAACTGGTAAAATTTAGCTACAAACTTCAGTTAATGATCCCAGTAAAATCATCACCCATTATGCCAATATTTTTAGCCTATTACACAATTAGCTATTCTTAAATTTCTAACTTATTTCTGCCTTTGTGCTGGTTTTACCTTGGATGCAGTTCATTTTCTACACAGTAGCTAGTGTGTGGCTGTGCTTTGTATTTGTGCTGAAAGAAAGACCAGAAATGAAATTCAGATGTTTGTACAATTCTGCAATTGACCTGTAACCAGCAGTGTGCAATATCTGCTGTGCAAAAAATGCTGGCCAGGGGAACTGCACCCACTCTTTTGAGTTGAAAAGTATCTCCATCTCCAAAAAGGAGAAGACACGGATCTTTACAGATTGCGTGTATGAGCTGGTCCACAGCAATGGTTTAGAGAACCATGAGCACTGCACTGGCACTAGCTGTGAAATGTACAATCCTCATCATTCCACTGCATTTTGGGCACTGTTTTCCACTTTGTCTGTTATTTTCTCTTTACAGACCCTCATTTTCTTATACAGTGTATGTTACAGAAATACTCTTTAAGGAATGACAGAGAAGGGAATAAAGAGTAGGTCTAAGACAGGCCAAAGTGAGGCTTATTCCACTGATCCCAGGTGCTTAGAGAACTGTAGGCTCCACAATCTGAGGCAAATGGAGGCAACGTTACAGACAAAATGAGGATGTCTCACCTCCCTCTCCCTCAGCACAAGTTATGGTTTGGGTTTTACACAAGAAAAGGAAAAGTCAGTAAGAGTACCCAATATTCCAACTAGTGATAAGCAATAATGCTATTTTATTTTAAGACTATTTACTTACTGACATGGGATAAAAGAAGACATGCCACTGCAGGATTGAACATCGGGGGGAAAAAATCTTACTCAAATATTTGCCTTCACAGCATTTTAATGGTAGTATTTTAAACATGAATACTATCTCCCTAGCTGATCTGAAAAAAGGCTCCTGTATTCAGTCAGAGCTATCCTTTCCATTAAGGTCATCCAACAAGGCCTCACTTTGCTGTTTTGTTATCAAACAGGTAGCACCAGACAACTGATAAAAAGAATTCCCCTTATGGAAAGTAGTCTTGCTATGGTACTGTTGTCCTATTTAACATTTTTACTTACAAATTACGCAACATAATAGAGAAATCACACCTTTCTCTCACATTTTTATGTTCCTGTGGCAGCAGCCAATTTCGCTATGCCACAATTTCCCGTCTTCCTGCTTGCATTTACTAAGCAGCCACTCTTTCCTCCCTAACCTCCAGATCCATGTTTTCAATCCCATGCCACACCCTGCTATGCACAGTTGTTTGGGCAAACAGGTGACAAACAAATTCAAACCATGCAATTTTACAGCCAAGCCTTCCCAACAGTTAAAAGAAATCTAAAGGCACCTCCAATAACAAATAAGTAACAAAATAAAGTTACTAACATCTAAACGGATATTAGATTGAAGCAAACCAGTTGAGAAATAAAAAAAGAAGGAAGAAAAACTAAGCAGCAAAAACCAGAGCTTATGGAAAGTCAGACCTACTTTGTTGTAAGTAAATGCAAACTACCAACTGAAACATAAAAATGCTCTGAAACGACTAATGGAAATTTCGCATTTTCTCATCACAGGGAAAAGATTAAAAATGCCACGTTTCTTAAGAAAACACAGTAATTTCAGTGTCAAGACCCCAGTGACACAACCCATTGGATCTGGGAGAGGACCAGTGCTACGCCTTCCCCGAGTGTCTGCCGCAGATCCAAGGACCTCTGGAGTCCCTATCCGTGGTTGGCAACCCTCAGGAGGGGCTGTAGAGCCACCACGCGAACACCCACAGTCCCAGGAGTGATGACAGGCTCAAATGCAAGCAGCTATGTCCAAGTGTGCACACCGAAGACAAAGAGACAGAGAAGGGTCTCTTGTATGGGTTCTGAAGGACATATGGCAGCAGACACTCCCAGGACAAAAAACAATAACAAGTGAGGGTCCAGGGGTTTTATAGGAGTGCGATTAACCAATCAGGTTTAGGCAAGGGGGAGGGGAGAGCATAAATGGACCAACCAGAGACAAGGTGGGAGGAGCAGTGAGGGGGAACCAATGGGGTATCGAATAACAGAGAACTTTCTAGAGCTTATACATATTCAACAGGGTGATGCATATTCAAGCAGTTATACATAAAATGGGGCGGGGAAATGATGAACCAATTGTAGCTGAGCGGTTAACACAAGGGTCTGTGGGTGCTCACCTTAACCATCAAGGGAGGTATCAAACCTCTGAGCCGGCCCACCGTGAGTTTAATGCTGCGGTTTGGCCCTGTGGGTCACCAACAACTTGGGCAGCAGCAGCCAGCACGGCAATACCCCAGTGTCAACAGTGACTCCCAGCCCTTCTTTTCATAACACTGACAAGTAGCTAAAAAGCCAAAAAGCCGGAAGGGAGGACCACTACAGAGCTCTGCCTGCAGTTTGGCAGCCACAGTGCTTCCAAGAATGCCTGGATGTTTCAATACCAGGAGCATTTTGAATCTCAGCCCTCAAAAGCACAGCCCGTAACTCTTTAATTCCAAGACAGCCCATTTGGCAGGCTCAGACCCAGAGCTGAAAGCCCAGGCTTTGCAGCACACCAAGAGTGTTCAGCAAGTTGAGTAAAAAATGTTTGGAAGTAAAAAGCAACTTTCTTTAGAAAATTTTCAGTCTACTCAAGGAACAACCCTGACAAAGTGATAACCTCAACTCCTTTATGCCAGCAATGAAAGTCCTCATAGCTAGGCCCAGCAAGGTGCTCCAGCCTCATTAGAGCAGCTTTGATGACATTTTAGTGATGTCAAGGCACACTGAAGCTGCCAAAGAACCAGTGGAACAACACACCTGCCCAACCCTCTGTGTGCTTCCCATGCTTTTGAGATGTGGCCAGGGTCATGGGAACATGGTCGCCTTGGCAGCTGCTATGCTGTGCACTCATCAGTGTCAATGTTATGCTTTCAGAAGACCAAGCAAAAACATATCTATCACACAGCCCCAGGCAAGCTTTCAAACCAGCTATGGTATTGGGGCATCTCTAACTGATTAAATACTACCTTTTCCCCATAAATTGGTACATTAGGACACTGACAAGTAAAAATATGATGATATTGAATTTCTAGCAATGCACATATCACTGTTATTCAGAGCACTGTATACCACTGATTTACACTATTCCAACAGGTCATACATGCTCACACACATGCTCATACAGAATTTTCTCTACAAAAAACTGGCAGACCCAGCCCTGGAAACCTTCAAGGTCAGGTAGGTTAGGGCTCTTGGCAACCTGATCCAGATGAAGATGTTCCTGCTCATTGCAGGGAGGCTGGACTAGATGACCTGCAAAGGTCTCTTCGAAATCAAACTATTCTGTGATTCTATGAAAAAACCTGCCAGCTGGGACACCACAAGACTTCTTTCAGCAACTGGAACATACCTCATCCCTTGGCTATTCTCTAGCCACCTTCCATTCTCTTCCTGTTATGTCCAACCCAAAGCAAGCAGTAGGCAAGTCTTAAATGGTATGTTGAGGCTAATGAATGCAAATATCAAGGCAGAGTAGCATTTATCTCCTGTAACTTTACAGTTGTTTATGTAGTTTGGAAATCTATTTTAAAAAGTCAACCCTTTACTGCTGCTGACGGCTATCTAAGCTGAATGCTATGAAGAGGTATGACCTACTCACTTACTTCTTTAATAATGTTTAATCTTGCAAAAGAAGTTTTGCTGTTTCCACAGGAGTACATGCCTAGCAATCATTATTCCAAAAACATATCTTGCTGGTATAATTCTTTTTACTTCACAGAAGTTTAAAAATACAAGTAAAGGTCATATGCTAATCTGACATTTCAAAATCATACTCAAACCTGAAGATTCGTAAAAGTAAGTTTGATTATGACACTTGATGTACTCTACGTATAGAAAAAGCTAAAAATCACTTCTTTTTGTAATGTGAGGTTTTTTTGCAATACGACATAATTTTAAAAGGCTTTAAGTAGTAGAGAACACCTAGCCAAAGAAACTTTTATCATTGTCCTGCTAAAATAACAACAGATGTACCAAATAACATACTTTCTGAACATTCTTGAGTAATCACAGTTGTCACTTCTCCAAGCTGCCACAAGAAGAAATTATAGCTGAAAAAATGCTTCCATTTTGTTAATGTTGTAAGTAAAATATACACTCCACCTGTTTTTTTCTTCGAATGTGTGATACCAGAATACAAAAGAAGAAAATCCCTTTTAAAATAGGGGAAACAACCTTATAATTTCTTAGGAACACTGAAGATGTGTATAATAGCTAGGCTGAGACTAATCAAATACACTTTTAACATCTCATTACTATCCTGTATTCCTCCATCCTTATCTTCTCCATTTTTCTTTCATTTCTTACCAACTTTGTAGACTCTTCAGAGAAAGTTTTCTTTTTAATACAAGACTTGACACAACAGAGGGCATTTTTCCACTGCAAAAGTAATATAGAGCAATCGACATATATAATATAAAGGGAAACTGGATCTTAAATTGTCCTATTATATTAGCTGGTTTCACTCATCACTGATTTTTCAGAATGCTGCAGATTGTGCCTCAGAAGAAACCTTTGGACAGACATTGAACAATCTGATGGCTGGTTAGGAACAGCTGGGGTCTTGGACAGCTGGAAAAGTCTAAGAGGCTATTTAAATTATGAATTAAGCATAACAGGTGAATAATTATGTTTAAAAGATGACCCTATCAATTGAAATTATCAAGTGCTAATACCACCATGAGATTTTCAAGCTAGCAACAGGTTTTCTCCTCCTGAGAAAATGCAATGGTTTCAATTTGGCTGCAGATGTGCACCACTTCTGTTGTATTCACAAGGTTTTCTTCGTGGCCAGAGCATTGGAAAAGNAAATATGATGATATTGAATTTCTAGCAATGCACATATCACTGTTATTCAGAGCACTGTATACCACTGATTTACACTATTCCAACAGGTCATACATGCTCACACACATGCTCATACAGAATTTTCTCTACAAAAAACTGGCAGACCCAGCCCTGGAAACCTTCAAGGTCAGGTAGGTTAGGGCTCTTGGCAACCTGATCCAGATGAAGATGTTCCTGCTCATTGCAGGGAGGCTGGACTAGATGACCTGCAAAGGTCTCTTCGAAATCAAACTATTCTGTGATTCTATGAAAAAACCTGCCAGCTGGGACACCACAAGACTTCTTTCAGCAACTGGAACATACCTCATCCCTTGGCTATTCTCTAGCCACCTTCCATTCTCTTCCTGTTATGTCCAACCCAAAGCAAGCAGTAGGCAAGTCTTAAATGGTATGTTGAGGCTAATGAATGCAAATATCAAGGCAGAGTAGCATTTATCTCCTGTAACTTTACAGTTGTTTATGTAGTTTGGAAATCTATTTTAAAAAGTCAACCCTTTACTGCTGCTGACGGCTATCTAAGCTGAATGCTATGAAGAGGTATGACCTACTCACTTACTTCTTTAATAATGTTTAATCTTGCAAAAGAAGTTTTGCTGTTTCCACAGGAGTACATGCCTAGCAATCATTATTCCAAAAACATATCTTGCTGGTATAATTCTTTTTACTTCACAGAAGTTTAAAAATACAAGTAAAGGTCATATGCTAATCTGACATTTCAAAATCATACTCAAACCTGAAGATTCGTAAAAGTAAGTTTGATTATGACACTTGATGTACTCTACGTATAGAAAAAGCTAAAAATCACTTCTTTTTGTAATGTGAGGTTTTTTTGCAATACGACATAATTTTAAAAGGCTTTAAGTAGTAGAGAACACCTAGCCAAAGAAACTTTTATCATTGTCCTGCTAAAATAACAACAGATGTACCAAATAACATACTTTCTGAACATTCTTGAGTAATCACAGTTGTCACTTCTCCAAGCTGCCACAAGAAGAAATTATAGCTGAAAAAATGCTTCCATTTTGTTAATGTTGTAAGTAAAATATACACTCCACCTGTTTTTTTCTTCGAATGTGTGATACCAGAATACAAAAGAAGAAAATCCCTTTTAAAATAGGGGAAACAACCTTATAATTTCTTAGGAACACTGAAGATGTGTATAATAGCTAGGCTGAGACTAATCAAATACACTTTTAACATCTCATTACTATCCTGTATTCCTCCATCCTTATCTTCTCCATTTTTCTTTCATTTCTTACCAACTTTGTAGACTCTTCAGAGAAAGTTTTCTTTTTAATACAAGACTTGACACAACAGAGGGCATTTTTCCACTGCAAAAGTAATATAGAGCAATCGACATATATAATATAAAGGGAAACTGGATCTTAAATTGTCCTATTATATTAGCTGGTTTCACTCATCACTGATTTTTCAGAATGCTGCAGATTGTGCCTCAGAAGAAACCTTTGGACAGACATTGAACAATCTGATGGCTGGTTAGGAACAGCTGGGGTCTTGGACAGCTGGAAAAGTCTAAGAGGCTATTTAAATTATGAATTAAGCATAACAGGTGAATAATTATGTTTAAAAGATGACCCTATCAATTGAAATTATCAAGTGCTAATACCACCATGAGATTTTCAAGCTAGCAACAGGTTTTCTCCTCCTGAGAAAATGCAATGGTTTCAATTTGGCTGCAGATGTGCACCACTTCTGTTGTATTCACAAGGTTTTCTTCGTGGCCAGAGCATTGGAAAAGCAGCAAAGAGGTGTCCAAGGCACAATTTTGTAACGATTTATGACAGGATCAGGTTTGACATAAATTCCAGTCTTCAACTTTTGACTTACCCTGAGAAGCTTAGAGTCTGCTTGCACAAGTCCTCTACATACAAGCCATACTTAGGAGGCTGGATTCCCAGGTGCTGAAGTAGCTGCTCAGCCACTTCAGCTGAGTGGTGAACACAGTGATATAGGTTAACTGCTGGACTTGATCTTAGAGGTCTTTTTCAACCTTAATGATTCTAGGTCTAGAAAGCCACTATTTGCAAAGGGACTCCACAGAAAAGACAAATTAATAAGGTCATCAATTCTTAAACAGCCTAAAGAAGGTCATTCCCTTAGAAGGGTTCTGCTGCTTAGCTCAAAGGAGAAAGGTGGTGTCTTGGGGTGACTCCATGATGTGTATCCCCTATCACGGCTTTATGCCAAAAAATTAATTTTGTGCCTTTTCTATGCCTTTAAACTGAGCTTGAGAGGGAAGAAAAAAAAACAAACAAACTTTTCAAAGCAGTTTCTCAAGGACATGGAGATACACTCCTCTGTGTTCTCCAGCTGCGGCAGCATGGAGGAAGCACCCTGCTTGCTCTTCAGCCAGTTTTTTGGGGTTTTTTTTCCTCTCTCTCTCCGGCATGAGATGGAGAGCTGAACTTCGTTTCCTGGGACTTTGCTTTTTATCTTTTTTTCTCTTCTGGACTGTTTCAACAACATCAGAACAATGGGGAGAATTTTTCCCCCAAGGCCCGGAGGAGGGCCCAGGCCCTCGCTGACCCAGCTCTGAGGAGGAGAGAGACCACACCTAGCGAGGCCTCTGAAATCTTCCCAGGTTTCTCTCCACAATGAGAAATTTCATTATTTAGCATTATTACTATTCTTTTCCTGTGTGTTTGTTAAATAAATAGTTTTTATCTCTTTCACTTTCCTTCGAGGAAATTTTTTTTTTCCCCCGAAGCTGGTGGGGGGAAGGATGGCTGTAACCTGCTTTTCTCTCAGAGGATATATATATATATATTGCTAGATTTGGGCCAAACTGGCACAAATATTAATTTGGTGCCCAACATGGGGCTCGAAGGAAAGTGAAAAACCTGTACTAATTACATTTTGGTTTGAATTTAATTACTCTGTGTTGGGGTAAAGTAGTCACTATGTTGGTTGAGTTCATAATGTCTCTCTCGCTGGATTTACTCTTGGCAGAGTGGTTTTGGTCCCTAGGCTTGTTTGAGGTACTAGGTGGTTTCCTGATCTCTAGAATTGTTCATCTTTCTTTTAGTTGTAATTACAAAGATAATCTGGAGCTGTTCATAGCAGCGGATATGGAACAGACAATATTGCCATTTCTTGTGCTGTTTTGTAGTGTACAAAGAGAAAACAAGATAGGGGCAGCAGCTATGATTTATTCCCCGCTTGAGTCTCATACATCATTTAGTACTAGATGAGAGCATCTTTGGAGGGCAGGGGAATTCTGACTGGCAATGCAGAAGCCCCAGGTAGGGTGTCTTATAAAACTAAAAGCAAATAAAAGAACCTTCTATCCCTTGTAGCTGTAGGCAAGATTGCTTACGTACTGACGGTTTAAAACGCAGACTAAATAAAATCACGCAGCAAAAAATGTTTTCCTGGGTAACTACTTTCACTGTTACACTATTTACTTATTTTGAGTCTATGTTTAACTGTTGGGGGAGGGAGAGAAAAGCATTTTCCTTGTTTTATTAACTCCACTGCTCCAATAGGCAAAACATGAAAATGAACAGTAATATAGAAACTGGGTCTGCAAATAAGACACAAGTTTTCATTTTCATTTTTATTACAAAATTATCAAAAAATCATCTGCTAACATTTAAAGCTTAATTTTAAAAAATCTTCTCAGCTCACCAGACTACCAAAATGGAAATGAAGGTAAAGAAAAGAAGTTATGCAAGGTATTTTGTTCTCCATTACAAACAGTAAGAACTCAGGAGCCTGCCATCAGGAAAATCAGTTTGTCCAGCACCTCTGCCTCTGCTGCTGCAAATGAGTAAGTGGCAGAGGCCTCATTACATTTTCTTTGTATTTTTCAAAGTCAGTCTAAGCACAGCAAAGGGTACACAAAGTGTACCATTCTTAAAAAAAAAAAATTTTAAAAAGGGATTATTTTTATGTTAGCTGAAAAATACAGCTCACTGTCATGACTTCACAATGTTCCAAGAACATAAGGAAAGAAAATTTTAAAAATACATATAATCTGTTCGAGTTTGTAAGATGTTGAGACTGATCATTTACAATGTATTCTAAGAATTAACACCATATACACAAAGATAGAATTGCCAACTGTTTTAGAAGTATAATTTTACATAGAATGTGGTCAGTCAAGAATTCATGTGCCAATAAACATAAGCACTTGTCTTTTTATTTTCTCTGAGGTAAACAGACACATACAAACATGTAGGAAGATACACTGCCTTCATAACTATTTTAGTTCAAAATCCATTGTTTTGGAAAAAAAAGATCTTTAAGAAAACTTGCATAATTTCAGAACTGTTTACTTCCATTGACACTCTTTAAAAACAAGAGCTACAACGCAGCAGTTGGGATGTGCTATTAGCTCAGATTTGATAGCTGCAGTGAGCATACTTTAAAATATCTTTCTTTTCTTGAGGTCTGAAAAAGAACAGGGATGAACTTACACTCTAACATGGTTGGCAAATGAAGAATTGGTTGCACCTGGTTGGTTAATATGACTATTCCTCAAAAACCACAATCCTATAGAACCACACAATGCTTATGCTCAAGGACCATGTTAAACATTGACCAAGAAGAAAAACTGCAGTGTAACCAGCCCAGTTATGCCAAATTTTTACCAGTTCACTGGATAGTCAAGTATGATTTTGGGGTGGCTGACCACCAGGGACCACCAAAGAAGCCCTGGGACTGAAGAACACGTGTGCAAAGGGGAGGGAACATATGTTCATGATTTGGGGGAAATTATTATCATCTGTATGTTTATTCAGAAAGGCCAATGAATATGTATGTAAAATACAGTATATAAACAGGAGCTTTCTCTGTAATCAGCATGCATGGTATTTCAGAGGAGATACTCCCTCATGCATCCAGCCAAATACAGAAAGCCTGCTTCTTATGCTACACTGCTGTTAAGGAGTTTTAGATTTTGGTAACATCATCAGTATTTAAATATGTTCAGATCATCAAAATAAGGGACCATCTTGCACAAAAGGGAGACAGCATTAAACAGATATCCTGTCATTTAAAGAATTTTAACTAAAACGCAATTGGTTTTATTTCTGTTACCTTTAAGTGCACCATCAGTAATAAAGTTACGCTCAAGAGCCCCCTGAGAAGGTGTGGAATTTCAGAAGATATAGATATCTAAGACCCAGCTCAGTTTTCATTCTGCAGAAGAGTGAAATAATCAATGTGCTGAAACTTCAAGACCTCATTTCCCCAGCTGGTCCAGCCAGGCTGTAGGTTGCGAGCAAACAACTCCAAGCATTCCACATCTGGCTTGATAAACTCTGCCAGAACTGCTGTGCAAGAGAAAAAAAAAAGAAGACAACAACAATGACAATGGTACAAATAACAATAGTAAACAAGTAAAACCTCCCTTGTGATGCTAGCAGATGAAAAAATGAATGTTTCATTAAAAAAGGGAGAGACAGCAAATTAATTTCAGAGGTTTCATCAAACAGCTGGACTATTTATAGTGAGAAAGTAATTTTAAATAAGTGCCCTTGAGATTCTGAACAATACTGTCAAGGCCTTCAATAGCCTTGATTTATTGGTTTTCATTTAGAGAAAGGGAAGGAGGATTTATTTCAACCTCTACACAGATGAGTTCTGAATTTTATACTAATATCAACCAAACACCTCCTAAAGCCTCACTTAGCTCCAATAACATGCGGGCAACACTTCTAAAAATAAATAAATAAATAAATAAACCCTTTTCTTAATTTTCCTCTGTACCGTAAAGGGGATAAAAGCATTTTTGTAACAACAACTGTTAAAAGATAAAATAACAAACACCAGTTAAATAAGCATAGTACTAAAAGGCCTATAAAAGGCAGGAACTACTTCTTCCCTCAATATCAACCTGGCAGCTGAAGGGATATTTCTATAACACTGTTACTATTATTCAGTGACATAAATCTCAAATTTCTTTTACAGTTTGGCATTTTTACTGCCTAAATCCAAATGTAAAGATACCTGTCATTAACATCAACTGTGTCATTGATCGTGACTGGTATTCTTGGAGTGACAGAAAAAGATCTTGCATTTTGCTTGAAAAGTATTATTGCAAAGAGTTTATTGTTAAATGTGTTACTTGTCATACAGAGTTATTTAGTCTGTGGCTGGTTCAAACAGCTCCTTAACTACGTTTCATGAAATAGCTACAAAGTTATTGCGTACAAAAACTTGCACCAGAAAAGCAAAGTTTTAAGGGGCAACACGCAGTTCCAACACAGAGAAGGCAGAAAGACTGAAAAACTTATCTATACTAAAAGTTGCATGTTAAGTTTTTGGTTTTGTTGCTGAAGATAAAAGAAGAAAAATTATGGAAACGTTTCCCTTTCCAAAGGATATCTTGGTCATTTTTAGATCAGATCTGCCAGTGATTTCTGAATCTGTCACTTAAAAATACAGCTCATAAATCTGACATTTTGCTGCTTCTCTCAGTCTCTTCAGATATGATCACTGCAGAAAGCAAAAACACATCCAGTCAGCATACACCAAAGTATGAGAGAAAATGCTTTTTATTATTTTTTTGGTGCAATCCAAGTACTAATTTTCTGCGTCAAGTTTGCCAGTCACAGACTCCCTGTGTGAGACTCCAGCTGATCAGGTCATGGATTGCTCCCACTGCAGAAAGATGAGCACCCACTTCACTTTCTAGTGTTAGCCAAACCCAGATGCATTTCCTACCTACTTGGTCACCTTTTCCAAAGCTCCAATATATTAAAAACTTTTCTGTAAATATTTTGTGATGGGTGTTTCCAGGCTTTATTGTATTTTGGCATGGCATAAAAATCTATTCTTCTTCTCCCAATCTTTAACAAATGTCACATGAATGTCTCAGATGGGTTATCATCAAGGCAGCTTTTAATCTAAAAAATACTGCTACCAGAAGGAATCTTATTCCAAAAACCTGCTTCTTTTAGAGACAAGATAAAATGTTTAAACAAATCTAGCATTTGCAGAGAAGAGTCTGGGAAGTTTAGAGGAAAATGTACATTCTGACAGAAAACTCACGCACTGGTGTCATGGGAGTTTATCTATTTAGACACCACTTATGAGTAGCTGCTCAATACCATTTTGCAAACCCATCACAATAAAAAAGTGGTGAAATTTATTGTTCTTTTTCCAGCTCCATTAAGATAAGGATTTCTTGTGCATAATTTGCTGCCACTTTGATCAGAGGGCTGAAGCACCTCTCTTAGGAGGACAAGCTGAGGGTTGGGGTTGTTCATCTTGGAGAAGAGAAAGCGCCAGGGAGACCTTATTGTAGCCTTTCAATGCTTAAATGGGGCCTATAAGAAAGAAGGGAACAAACTTATTTTAGCAGGGCCTGCAACAATAGGACAAGGGATTTAAACTGGTTTTAAACTAAAATAGGATCAATTCAGACTTGATATAAGGAAACAGTTGTTTACAATGAGGGTGCTGAACACTGAACAGATTGCCCAGAGAGGTGGCAGATCATAAAATGCATAGGTTAAAAATACCATCATAGCACTAGGTTCAGTAGTCCAAAGCAGTTATAACAGGCACCAAAAATTTTCATGCCTAAAAGAACAAATTCGAAAAGCACACTTCAGTGATTCAACTGACCTCAAAGACTGGTTCACCAGAAAGCAAAAAAGGGGTAGCCAAGAAACGGATCAATTCAGCAGAAGCAGGAAACACGTGCCAGTCTTTCTATCAATTTGGTTATAGAATTTAAAAAGGAAGTCCCAGGAATCTCCCCCTCACCTTCTGCCAGAGAGACCATCTTTTTAAACTTAGAGGGCTTTTTTTAAAAAAAAGAGACATATTAGATATAATTCAAGATCACATTATAGCATGATTCTTCATTGCTAGGTTGTAGGCATTTACATAATCACATCAGGCAGTAACTTGCACTGCAACAAAAATTACCATATCAAGAGAGCTGAATTTTTGGCTTAAAATCTCATTACATTGGTTTCCTTAAAATAGGAAAAATCAGTGTTCAAGTTACAAATTATGGGTGCTTTGTTAGACCCTTACATCACCAGTAGGCTGTCTTAACACACATGGATCTGATTTGCAGCCCTCAAGCAAACCCTTGGGGTTTCTTCCTCTGAAAACAGCTTAGAGGAGCTACATCAGTAGAAAAATTAAATATTGAGTTTTTCTACCACAGGAATAGATTGAAAAACAAAACCCAGCACACAATTACTTCTATCCACTCACAGATACCACTGAGAGGAAACAGGTTAAATAGATGATAAACAGCCTGTTCTTTATCACTTGCAGGTGTCACGAACACTATGACAGCAACTCAGGTACTTATATTTGAGCACCTAATGCCCTAGGACATGTGAAGCCAGCACAAAGCCAGCTGGCAAACGTAACACTTCCAGAAAACCCATTTCATTGTGAAGCGCGATCCAGTGGTCAGGCAGGAGATCTGCCATACCTGTGTACTCTTAATCCCAAACACATACTGAAGATGCAGGCTCCTAAAAATGTTTAAATGAGAAAAAAAAGGAATTATCTTTGAAACAAGCAACAGTTTCTCCTTATCTTTTGAACTTCCACTGCCTAAAAAGCAGGTTCTGCATTGACAAATTGGATATATAAAGTGAAAATGACTGTCTGCTTTTTCACTGCCTGATCGGTGAGCCATGCAAAGCACAAAGCACACAGTTACTTCAGTTTAAAATAACTCTTCAAATGAGTTTGCAATGTAGAGGTCCTTATTGCCCAATTTGTCTAAACCCTGAACAGAGTAGGACCAGAAAACGATCTGGAATCCAGCTCAAAGATGGCTTTACAGCACTGCATCTTTCCTGAGCTTCAAGTTAAACCTAGATGCCGATGCACCTATCAATTAGTCTTATGGTAAGGGCTCACAAGGCACATAAGGAAACAAAAGGCATTTAATTTTTTTTAGTTCCAAGAAAACCTTTCATAACATGGCCTAAACAAGTCATCATTGCTACAAGAGGAGGGAGTTCCCATGACTTCTCATTGCAGTGTTCTGCTGGAGATATGCAAATTGGTTAGAACATAGCCAAGAATTAATTCCAGTGCTTTTAGGCAAACTCCTACACAACAGTATTATTTTCTAACAATAAATGCATATACTTAAAAACTGGAAGAGCAATGGCTATAACAAGAACAATTTATAATACAGGAAAAGGGGAAAAGGTGAGGTGAAGTTTTGTAGAACTTAATATATCTCCATAACAGAACATCTTTTATGTTCTCTAACACCAGCATTGAATTGAATTATGAAGAAAACCTGCTGTTATTCGAATCAAAACCTGGAGTAATAAAATTTGATTTTAACACATTTGCATAAAGCAGCTTAAGTACATTTACAATGACATATTAGAGCTCTAAGCACCGAACACAGCACATGCATCACCAAAAACCCCTACAGTTGCAATTTCATGGTTAAATGCACTGTAGGAACACAAACATCTCTTTTTGATGGCTTACTTTAATTTACATCTTTCTCTTCCCCCAGAGACATAAACTGTTATAATCAGTCATTAAGTGGCTACATATGTACCAACATACAACCTTTATTGTTGTAATAAGAAACAAAGTGCCAGACAGCATCAGTAAATATTAATATTTTGGCTTTGTTACTACTTAAGCAAAGCATAAAGAATGTGTGTGACTCATCAATTGTCCTTCTTCCCCCTTGCCAAATCTCTGCTTCTGTTCAAATTTCTTCTGAACCCCTCTAGGATGTAGCTCAGCTGCTCTCTACTGGCTGCTGAGGATATTGCCTGGTCGTGAAAGCAACACCTTCTACAGCACAGAAGTCCAAGCATCAGCAATCAGCTTTTGCCTTGTGGTCTACCTTTTCATTACATAACCATATTCTGCACAGATCTGCCAAAAAACTGTAGGATACACGTGGATTTTCACAAAAACCTTTTAAATCATTGATGTTGCTCCACAGCAAGTGCATTTTTTTCAAAGAGAAACATAAATGCTGCACAATGGTATCAAATCCCATCGCTCAAGTGAAGACTCAAGAATACACACAAGAAATTAGCAAGGACAATTTCTTTCAAAGTCCACTCAGGGTTATAATTTATAAAGCATTCTCCAATATGGTTTCTAGATTCTGCCCTACAAAAGAATTGTTCTGAGGACCATCGTTGCACTAGAATTTTCTATAATACATACAAACTGCTGTTTTGCACACTTGGATACCTCACAAGTTTCCTGTTTGTGTCCAAGTTTGCTGCTAAGTATTGGCTTGCTAAAGAGGCCCTCATAGGTGACTGCCTCATAAATTACCACCCCACTGTTCACTAGCTTAAATCAACACATATACCTTGTGCTGTAGCCCTAATTCTTAAAAATGTGGCTTCAGGATGGCAAAAAGATCCTTCTAGAATTGCCTTTCTTTTTCTTCTATTTTTAGGTAACCAAAGTATGTCCCTTCTACCAGTTTTTTAACAGAGGGGTGTATGTGTATGTATATATATGTATATGTTAATGTAATAAATACAAGCCCCCAAACACAAATTTTAGAGCATCCCTGAACACACAACAATTGTTCAGATCAGAAGTTGTTCTACCCCTTGGGAAGAGACAAAGGAAAGCATATCAGTGAAACAAAGTGTGACACCTCTCCTCTCCAAGAGCATTAGATACTTCTTCTACCTGCCTTTCCAGATGTGATTACAAAACACCTGCAATATTTGCAGGCTCATTGTGAGCTTCCCCCCGTGAGGAGGATGAAATTGTTTTTGTGAGAGGTATTAAATATATTTCTTACCATGACTTTGTAAGGTTCTAAGGTGCTATAATGATGAAAGAAGTATCACTTCCTATTGAGGAAATTAGACAAAGTGCTCCAGGAACAATTCTCTGGACTAACTCTAAAAAGTTAAATTTATATCCACACTAGCTGGCTGGCTGGAATTACTGCATCAATTTTAGTGAGTGAAGTACAACTCCTCAGAAACAAGTAGGGCATGCCTTATTTTTTGCCCCTTATTAGCAGTCTTAAAATAATTGTAATTAGGTTTTTGGATTTAAAGGCATAATTGTACTGCAGGCATATGATCAATTCATGCACAAATGTAAACATTTATTTCAGGATGACATAATAAAGAAAGATTTTTGCTTTCCTATTTTATGTATTCCCAATGTTCTCTCCATCACAAGGTACTTTAGGTCATTTGTTATCACTTCATATGTGAAGTATCTGAAAAACTGTTTGAGCAGTATTTAAAAGCTAAATTTTGAAAAGGGCAACATTTTTTCTACATATCTACCCAAAATGTTCACACAGTAATACTTAAAGTTCTAGTTTTCTTGTTCATTTTTAGAGACCAAGACTGCGTGCTTCAGAACGCTTTTAGAAATGCTGAGGAACCCTAAGTTCTGTTGAGTAAAATTGCTGGCAAATGGGAAATAAAGGCATTTCTAGGTACATCCCAGAATGAGATGTTCAAGTTCACTGTGCTACAGAAACGTTAGGCAAAAAAAACATAACGTACCAGCAAGAGGAGGTTTATGTGAATGGAGACTGCAGGGTATGCTAACAATTAACTGATGCTCTGGAATTGGAAGAACACCTTCAGATTTCCTGTCATACAAATCAGAAAAGAAACATGAGAATGAATGCTACCCAATGTGATGCTGCAGCTCTTGCAGAGCTACTTCAGATGGGAGATAACACACAGAATGTTCATTCATAAACTTCAGGGAAGTCCAAGGGAAGTTAAATGTTGCTCAGACGTTATATATAAAATGACAGTTTATGAAATAATTGAGGCTTTAGGCAAACCATGGTCAACAATAGCCATATAAAGCCATTAAGAACAAACAATGCAGTTCTGTATGTTTTCATGTGTGGAACAACAGCAGCATCCCCAAAATGGCATCAGCCTGTGCCAAGGACTCGTGGTCCAAGAGAATCAGCAAAGGAAGCCCTGTCCACGAGGCTTTTGTCCAAGCCAGTTCCCCAACACAGCAGATGTAAGGAACAGACAGGGGGTTCCATTCTTAAATCTCACTAAGGCACTCTCTTATTCCATAGCTAGTAAGGCTATCTTTAGGTCCACAATCAGCCAAGAGATTTTGGGACATTATATTGCATTATGAGTAGGTGATACATACAAAGGGAATCCTAGCAGTGGCAAAAAAGACATTTACCATAAATATTCTGACATACCTTAAGTCTTCCTTTACATCTCCTTGAACTCTCCCCAATACAAGAACTTCATAGGGTTTTTTGTGCAAAGAATCCAAAGGCAGCACAAATTCTCCAGCTCTAGTAATCTGACACAAAAGAGTTAAAAATACACAGTAGAAGATTTAAATATCCCATATTTTCCCATGACCTTTTCTTTTATAAAATGGAGGAGACTGATGATATCATAGCTTTCAAATACAGAAACACATGGTAGTAAATAGACAAATTACAAGAATACAAAGTGTCAAAGTGCAAGTCCTCTCAGTCTCCAAGAAAACAACAAAACAAACTGAGAACTTACTTTTACCCAGTGCCACACAGCAAGCGTTTTCACTGACCAATGAGGATAAAGTTCATCCTTAACAAAACGTAAGTGCTTCTGTCTATTAGTCACCCATGTGACTACAAGACAATTTGGAGCAGCTAGTGCTGGTACAGGAATCTGCTTGATTTGCCACGAAGACAAGTGGCTGTACCTATGCCAATATAGTGAGAAAGCAAATTAGCATATACCAACTATAAAATTTGCAAAGCAACACAAATGGATAAAGAAATTACACTGACCAGTCACTTCAAGAATTATCTCCTGACAACCTAAGTCATAAAAATAGTTCAAGGCTGACACCCAGTGGACAAATCTGATGGATTTTATATAAAAACACTAGAGTATGTACTTAAGTTTTACTGAGCAGAACCTTTAACTATATATTTCCACTATCCCTCGAAATAAAGCATTATGAGTTGTGACTCTGAAGAAGTTTAGAAGCTCATGTTTGGTTTAAGAATGATCATATGTAATTCAATATTCTCATCTTTGTGCCAGAACAAAGCTATTTAGTGAACAGTAGCTTCTTAGGTGATGTAATACTACTGACTTCTCATAATAAACTCTCTATGGAATGACAATGACAAGTGAGTCACTTGCCAGGGCAACACTAATTTGAATGGCAAGTTAAGAGATCATAAAAGATAATAATTTCTCCAATTATTTTCAGAAGTTATTAATTTTTTTAAATTATCAGCCATGGTACAAGTTCTCTGGTTATTCAAAACCACTCTGCACTTTTCTGAGCTAACTGAATGCTACACTGGCAAATCCAGGATGCTTTCCAGATCCTATCCCGTTCTACGATTTTTTTTCATGATGCAATTCTACACTATTAATAAATGGTAGCTCGTGAAACCTACACATTGCAGCACCAAAATTATTGGCACACTGCCTAATGAAAATCCACAGCCACCATGTGGGTACCCAGGACCCTACACAATGCTACAGTGAGAAACAGTAAACAAGGATAAAATCCAAAATACCTCCTGGACTAGACTGTCCAGAGGAAAAAAGATTCACCCACATGAGAAATGCTGCACAACAATTAGCTGCCAACAAGATAATTAGGAGGAGTGATAGCTCCTCCACTTTTTCCCTTTGTTTTATAAGGGAGAGAGGATCTTGGTGGCAAATTTATGCTTGTAACTGTTCTTCTCTGAGTACCTTATATACTCAAGAAAGACATTTTAATGAATTCAACTCGAGAGTTTCTAGAGGTTTCTGGAGGGCTTTCAAAGGAAAGCCTACTAATCAGTCTCTGCATCTTCAAACCATGTCTTCATAACCAGCTTCAAAAACTGCAGTGAACTTTATTCTAGAAAGTTGTAAGGCCATTATTTCCTGGCTACCCTTCTTTCACATGGATACAACTCTATGGTAATCAAGAGGACTTCACTGGCATAAACATGATGTTACTCAGCAGTGAAGGAAGCCCATAAAAATGTAAGTTAATGACTTCATAAACTACAGCACTCAGAGTTCCTATTGCACTAGAGGATTTTACTGCTGCATTATCACATTCTTCTAAACATTATACTGAAGCTTAAGCTACAGATCAAATTAAATAAAAACCCACTCAAAGTTCTGAGCAAGATTTCAGTCCTGAAAATACTTAAACATTTATTCTAGCTTTATGCCCACTGAAGTAATCCTATTAATTACAAACTAATATCTTCATGATCTGGGCACTACCAAACAGCTGAATCCATACTTTCTTTCTAAGTCTCAAGGACTAACATTCTCTCACAAGCTAGGTAATTTAAGATCTACTCTTGCAAATATTTTGTATGCCAAGTATCCAAGACATTTCAGTGAAATACCTAAGACATTCCATAGACTTGAAGGTAAGCATGTGTCAAAATACTTACAAGTTTAAGCTACAGTCTCACAGTTATATTGGTCTTGGATTGCATCAATATATTAAAATGTTAATTGCCCTTGTAAGTTATAATGACAAAGTTTGTTTGATTTTACTGTAAAACATACCTGTTACTCCTTTTAACAGACTTGTTCTCCCATGGTGGATCGATCACAATTACATTGTAATCTTTCTTGTCTGGCAAGTGAAATTAAAAAAAAAAAAAAGAAAAACCGGTAAATTAGCTTTAAAATTATCTATGAGATAAAACAGATATACAGCAAAACTGCAAATTTCTTCAGTTCTTTCCAAATAAGAAGTTAAAAGACTTTTGACATGCGTGTTTTAATTCAGATTATCATATCCAGAAAATTCAGATATTTTTAGGATGATTACCTAAGGAAAGGGCTTTTATGTGATCTGTGTCAGATCCCTCCTAGAAATTTTGACTATCTTTACGACTTTCAGGGAAAAAAAGGATAGCAGAGTGTGAGTTTTAAAAAATAAAAATTTCTCCAAGTTTCCCAACAGAAGCTACGTAATGAGGTACCCAGCTGAGTGAAAAGCTGCAGCCCTGAATGCAAGATTCCTGTCCCGCTTGATCTTTCATCAAGTGAACAGGGACATGCAGAGCTTCAAGCCAGCCCTAGAAAACTGTTTTGCACTACTGGAGGTAAAGAGAGACAGATAGCTAGACATAGTGTATGAAATGGGCATCAATGAACAAGAATTAAAGAACTGAAAGGGCTTTCATGGAAGAAACTGAGTTTACTTTAGCTGGAGGACACAAGATACAGAACACATCCGTGAAAAAACAGAGCTCTGCAATTTTATTTCTCCAGAGAACATATTTGTTCTTTCATTGAATCTGATGGTAAGAACAACAGCTTAGTATTTGATGTTCATGAAATGTGATTACTACGTTTTATTCATTTAACATTGGAGATATTATCCCTACAGTGGACCGACCAGCAAGAATTACTTCTCTTTTGGCAGGTGGAAGGGAAGACAAAAAAATACTGATTAAAATGGACAGCAGACTTTAAAAAAAAATAATTTACAGTCAGGGCATTATGTTAACATTCATTGTGGCTTACTTCAAAAGCACTTGCTCAGATTTCTTGGACTGTTCTCTAACTTCTTGGAGAATCCAGACATGCTATCTTATATGTGCACAGTGATGGCAGAGTGATAATAGTCTACCCTCTTTCCTACAGATGAAAACAGCTAACTGGCTGGATTCTGGACTTTATTATTTAGATAGTAAGATTCTACCTCCTGAATGTCTTCTCAATAAAAAAAAAATATTTAAAAAATAACATCTAAGTTATATATGCTTCCTCTCTTCTCATGTGCAACTAAAAAATCTAAAATTACTGATTAGAGAGTAGAGCAATAATGCCCAGCTCTTGTTCACAGGCAACATCTTTCCTGTAAGACTGTCTGACAATGCCTAGCTGAGACTGATAGTAATAAAAATACTACTACTAATAATAATGAAGGTCAGTTTGAAAGCTAATGGAATGGCACTGAAGACTGATGCATGCTGTCAGGGCTGGGTATAGTGGCTTGGATAGCTTTTGATCTACCTTTACAGAGGACTTGTTTATTCTAAAATCCCCCCATTTCTCTCTCACTGATTTTGGCTTAAGCCAATACTCTCAGCTGTGAGAGTATAGCAGCTGAAAAGTCAAGTCATGCTTGCTACTTGTGGCCTTGCTAAAGTGGTGCTCCCCTCCAGCTGGGTGCAACAGCCTCAAACTGATACCTTCCCTGGCAGATACTGGGCTTTGTTCCACAACCAGTTTATTCCAATCTAAAAAGACCCTGAACAAGATGAGTCTGTAAGTGAACATTTGGTTTAAGGTGCATTATCTCATCCCTCTCCTATGGTCTAATCTAGCTAAAAATCAAGACAGCAGGACCACCACTTCAGCAGCAACATGGACTTACCTATGCTAAAGCCTGCTCCTGTGGGATAGGGACCCAGCAGCACAGCTAGTCCCAATTTAACGTGTTTACGTGACTTCTATGCTGACAGTGGCTCAGAACACGCCCACAAACTCTCGTATTTTGGCTGAGATTTTTAAAAGAGCCTCCTGGAGACAAATAATCCCCTCATGGCATGATCTCCTAACCATTCAAGATTTCTCTGAAAGTCCTTACCTATTTGCACAAAGTTAGAAACATCACTCTGAAAGCCTGCAGCAGCATTTGCTATCAGTGAAATGCTGTATATTAAAACCCATTCATTAAAGCATCTTGACACTAACTGCCTTTCTTGGGCAGGAGAAAAGGGGTAAATTCTAACACCTAAAGATACTTACAGTTCAGCAGGGGCTGTAAACATGAAATATCAGATAAGAGGAAACTGCTTTTTGGTGGTACCAAGTATTTCTGCCCCATTAACACAATTATCTTTGCACAGTTCGAGCTGTTTTCCGTAACACACGAGAGCAGGTCCTGCTCTGGATGTGAGGTTTCATCCTCTAGCACATGTACAGCTTGATGGTCACTTTCATTCACAGCTGGAAACTGCTTTGCCATTTCACATAATTCAGCCAACCCACAGACAATGTGCTGAGGAACATTATTCTTCCTGCAATTGAGTTTTGCAGTAGAGTGATGAAGAAAACCACTTTTGAGTCCTTCTTGGACTAAATGCAAAGTGCCTTCCCAAATGAGCTTCCTGACCTGCATGGTCACAAAACAAAGGAAAAAAGAAAAGATCTTTCAAGTATCTACTTGACCAAGGAATGCAACTGAAATCAAAACATTTTCAGTCTGCAGGCAGGGAAAAGGATCCTTGCCAATTACTGAGATCATTGGCTCAAAGGCTACAAAGGCATGATAATAAGGTGTGTGTCTTGGTCTAACCCCAGCTGGCAATCAAGTACCACACAGCCATTCTCTCACACTCCATGCCTCCCAGTCCCTGGTGGGGAGAAGAATCCAAGGAAAAAAGCAAACCTCATGGGCTGAGATAAGAACAGTTTAAAAATTTAAACAAAATAAATTATTATCATTATTTTTGTCATTAAAATAGAAGACAGAGAACTACCACCCAAGAGAAAAAACTGACACACAATATGATCACTGATGTCCAGCCCATCCCTTGGGAGCAAATCCATGGCTCCTGACCACCTCCTGTCGTTTATATAGTGAGCATGACATCCTATGGTCACTATAGGATGTCATGAATCCTGTAGTGCATGGCATAGTCATATATATATAGTGCATATAGTGCATGCATATAGTGCATGAAATATCCCTTTGGCCAATTCGGGTCACCCATTCTGGCCATGTTCCCTCCCAGCTCCCTTTGTGCACCTGCTCACTGGCAGAGCACAGGAAACTGAAAACTCCTTGACTTAGGCTAAGCACTGCTTAACACACTCATGTTTCAGTTGTTGCTGTGATTGTTATCCTCATACTAAATCCAAAATGAGAATCTTTGATGCTTTCTGAGCTATCCTGACCAGGCTGGGAGAGACAAACCAGCTGCAGCTGGGTGCAGACATTTGGGCAACGCGTCTACCTTTAGCTTTTAATATGTTGACTCTGAGGCTTTTTAAAAAATTGGGATTTATTTTTTATTTGAAGCATTTCCACTCCATCATAGATAGATTTCTATGTTAGCTGTCCAGCTACCAAGCAGAAAACTGCTTGGGTAACTCTATCCCAGCCAAAACCAGGACACCATGCTAACTTCTGTTGTTGGTTTTTGGTAAAGTTACAATAATTAGAAGGCTGGAGAAAGAAAGAGTTAGAAAGTACTGAATAAAACATTTCGGACAACAGAGGTGGAATATTATTGTTTCAACCAAATACAAATTTCAAAGCAATTATCCGAGGTATAATTTAAAATTCTAATCTAATTTCAAGTTACTATGCCCATGAATATATTTTTAATTGAGATGTATGCTGGGATCTAAAAATCAGTCATTTTCCACATTTCAATCCACTTCATAAAACAACAGTTTATGCATTTTACAGTAATACAGAACTACAATCAGTAAATTAAATTAAAGTATCAGAATTTTATTTTTGCAACTTTTCTAAGTGGCAAACCTCTCAAATAGCCTGTTAGTCCAGGATGACAAGATGCTTGGATCTATACACACTGTCATTCACTTCAGCACCTTCCCTTCACAAAATTTAGAGACCCATTTTATTTCCAAATCGTGAAGCCTTTATGAGTTTTGATTGTCAGCGAGGTGGGTTTGTCCATTTAGAATAACAATATAGTCAGTTACAGTGGCTTTAATAAAGGTTTCAAATATGTATTATGGTTTCAAAAGCTTCTGATTACAAAATCTTCAAGATTAAAAGAGGGTTTTACAAAATACTCTTTATTACAATTCCCAGATTGTAAGGGAAGAAAAGAAAATTTAAATAATTTAACAGTGCCACCTCTAGATATCAGGGAGTACAGAGTCATACATTCTTAGTACCTAGGTTTGTGATAAGAGAAGTTCATATTGCTTCAACAAAATTAATAATCCTATCTTTAGAAATAATACCTTCTTACATGCATGTGTTAATTCACAGGTGAACAAAGTGGACAAAGTCTCTTGACTATCAAGCAATCGAAGCAGTAATTTTAACAAATGGCTGCTGAAGGAATTTAGCATATTTTGTATCGTTCCCTATGTTGACACTGACTGAAATTCATAAATGGATTCACTTGCAGAAACAAAATTGGGGTTGTTTGGGGTTTTTTTGACAATGAGTCTACAGATACAAGTAAGTGCCAAAATGCTCTGGGTTGACTTGCAGATCTATAATCTTTAGCAACACAAATACAGTAAAAACCCAATACTTTCTAATCTGTGAATGATATAACAGGCTAACTGGGGTCACAGATTTTTCCAAACTTTGTCTTTTGCACATATTCACCAAAAGTCATTTGAAGTTACACAAGCCTCCAAGACATCAAACTTCTCTTCAATTCTTTCCTTATTTCTACTGTTGAATGATTTTTATTTTAGCTTAAACATTTTCACACTCATGTTGATGCTGAACTTCAAAGTTCTCTGCTTTAAGGTGATTCTGCACACACATAGCTTATTCACAAAAATAACACAGGACCTCTACAGTCTATCAGCAAACTGTACATGTTTATTACAAGATTGTTGCCATGTAAAAGAAAAAAAGCATAGTCATCTAAATGTAGTTCAAGAGGAACAGAATTAAGCAGAAAGTCCAATCTGACTAACACCTTTGTTAAAGGAAAGAAAGCAAGTGTAGATCCTAGTTCAGGTTCATATCACTATTTGGGAAAGCAGTAAGAATACACCAAACATTACCTACAGATTGCATTTCTATGATTTACTAATATGCTTCAGTGTAATTCAGTTGTATCTTCACCAGTACATCACTGACATAAGCATACAGACTTGAATTCCAAGTCATTCATAATGCTTCAGTATGACAATATAAAACGTTAGAGAAAGATTGATTTTTTTTTTCTCAGCTGCAGGATAAGATATTTTGAAGCATAGTTGGTCACAAAAGCTTTGAATAACTTCAGCACTTCAGTGTCCTGAAAAACTAAAGATGAGCTGATCTTCAGAACAAGTTACACTGCCAATTTCAAATCAGTCACTTCCCGATATTCAACTCATCACAATGTAACGTTCAGTTATCTGTAACAGTCAAAGTTACTTTGTGAATGCAGCTTCCAGCTCTTTGTAATGTCTCAGATGCAATTTCACATGTATCTACACAGGAAATCTACTCTGTAAGCACTTATTCACCTCAGGATTGGAGAGATTGACTTTCCCTTCCCTCTCCTTCTTTGCACCAGTGGAACAAGCTACAAGAACAGAACTTGTTTGCAACCATGCCCTCCACTCTGCACATGCCCAAAGTCAGGTATCAGGTACTTGCAAAATATACATTTTTTCCAACTTACCTTGGCATGGTATTCCAAAGCATCCAGTTCACCTTGGTTGAACACACATTTCCTTTTACGTTTCTGCAGAATTACCAAACAACAACGAAAAAAAAATCCATATCATTCCATGATGAAATAAAAGGAAAAAAGCCTCAAATATACCTGAATTATAAATTAACCCTTTTAAAAGCAGAAGAAGTTTTCCATCTCTTTTTTTATCACAAGTACAAGTCAAATAGCAAGCAAAAAGATCTGAAAATACCTAAGATGCTGCAGGCATTCCCAAGGTACACAGGCTTAAAGCTGTGTTAAGTTATTCATGGCCCTGGGATCTGAAGGTTCCTAGTGCATGTCACAGTTTGTACTTGTGACTCCTTTGGGCCCATACTAAAAGTTTCAGCTGCTAAGTGCAGTTTACCAATAAAAGAAAAAAATTAACTATGTCTTCATGGTTACATTTATTGGTTTAGACCTGCGACTCTTGTTTTCTTTCGTCCACATGGAACAGTACTGAACAACACTGAAAGCAAATTCATACTGTCCTTCCCAACTCACTAACCTGCACAATCTCAACACCTACCACAGTTTCAGGCTGTGTACCTGACCACAACCAGTGTCAGGAGATTTTGGGAGCAATCCACTGCTTGTGAGACACAGAATGCACATTACTGACATAAGGGACACAAGAAGATCCTCAGAAGTTCCTGCTCTTCTACACTACCTCAAAAGACTCAGGTATGCAGAACAATGTTAGCAGTATATTATTTATCAAGGGGTTACTGTAATTTACTGAGTTACAGAGAACGTACCTTCCTAGCAGTGGCAACAGAATCTCCAGTGTCACTCTTTGCTCCTTCTTGGTATTCCTCTCTGTTGCTGTTGGCCTTTATTTCTGTCAGACTCACCTCAGGGCATCCCTGACACAGCTGCTCCTCAGGAGCTGCAGCTATATGGGGCTTAGAAATATCAAAGAATTCCTCCCGAAACACGTATCTCATTTTTGCTGGTTTACCTTCTGTTTCTATGGCATCTCCAGGACCAGAAGTAGGATCATCACTTGACGAGAGGGTGGCAGCAAAAGTAGAAGTACTGTGACAGTCTTCAGTAGACGTGACAGAAGTATTGTGAGTGACACCACCAGGGTGTGCAGAGGAGTCACGGATCTCATAGCCACACTGGTTGATGAAAGAGAGATGATCCACGAGCCACCCCGCTGTCAGACGATGTACCACGGACATCGTAAATCCCCTTTTCAAGAAGAAAAATCAACTCCCTGACACCGTAGCTTTCATCAACCATATGCACTTCCTGGACCAGCCTCCTCCTGTGGGAATTGTTATAAGAATTCATTTTACAGAATTATCACTGCTTAATAAATTAGCACCTACCTTCTGACAGACATTTCCACGCACACACAGGACACACACTGTTGTTGAAACGTCTGACTTCAACTAGTTTCCCCATTAGGTTCATCCCTACACCACTTCTTTTTCTATAGTAAGCAAATTTTATATAACTTTTTTATATACTTTTATACAGTATGCACTTGCTGTGACTCTTTTTAACAAGTTAGAAAACAGCACTATGACACACCGATTATGTCTATGACTGTATGAGTAGTATATATACATATATGTATATACACTGTACATGCACCACATATATATGTATGTATATATACTACGTGTAAATTCTATATATGTTGCACACGTGCTATACAGACTCCATATATATACTACGCATATAAACGCACGTATACGTACTATACATATATGCATACACCATATCTACACACACACGTATATATACGCGTGTCTATATGCATATAGAGACATGGATGACAATGACGGCGCCCGGGAGCAGTAACACAGGCACAGGGGCAGCCGCGGCCCCAGCGCCCCCAGCGCGACTCCCACCGCCGCGGGCACACAGTGACCGAGAGCTCGGGCTTTTCCCCAGAAAAAAAGGAGAAAAGCCCGGGGCTCGCCGTGGCACGGCAGCGCCCGGCACACACTCACCGCGGGCGCCACCATGACTCTGTAGGGCCACGGCCCTTCCCCGAGCCCTTCCGGGGGTCGGGATCCGCCTTCCCTCACTTCCCACACCGCCGCCCCGCCTCCCCGCACTCCGGAGCCCGCGGCCCGTGTGACGCAGTTCCGTGTGACGCAGTTCCGTGTGACGCGCTGGGCGGGCGGATTTGAAATTGCGAGGAGGCGGCAGCGGCGCTGGCGGTAACGGCCGGGCGGGGACAGTGACAGCGCTCTGTGGGGAGCGGGAGGGCAGCAGCACCAGCACCCCTCAACCACCGGTACCGGTGTCCCTGAGGCGGCGGTGAGTCCCAGGCTGGCCTCGCTGCTGAGTGCCCCGGCCGCCTTCGGTGGGGTTTAGACGCGCTGTCAGGGCGAGTGGGTGGAGCTGCGCGCAGCTCTGCCGCGCTCTTACCCTTTGTTTTTCCTGCTGGCGTGTTGGCTCTGGCAAATTCTGCTCTTAAATATCTGCTTGAACTCTGTTCTTACAGTGTCCTGGCTTATATCAGTGGCCAGCAGGACCAGGGCAGTGATTGTCCCCTTGTACTCGGCACTGGTGAGGCCACACCTCGAGTGCTGGGTCCAGCTCAGGGCCCCTCAGTTCAGGACACTGAGGTGCTGGAGCGTGTCCAGGGAAGGGCAGCGGAGCTGGGGAAGGGTCTGGAGCACAAGCCCTATAAGGAGTGGCTGAGGGAGCTGGTGTTTAGCCTGGAGAAAAGGAGGCTCTGGAAAACCTTATCACTCTGGAACCACCTGAAAGGAGGGTGTAGCCAGCTGGGGTCGGTCTCTTCTCCCAGGCAACCAGCGAGAGGACACAGTTTCAAACTGCGCCAGGCTTAGGTGGGACAGTTGGAGGAATTCCCCCACGGAAAGGGCGATTATACACTGGAATGGACTGCTGTCGTGAATGAGTGTGTTAAGGTTGCTTGAAGAACCACCACACCTGCCCAGCATGGTGATGGAGTCAGTGTCCCTGGAGGTGTTTAAGGAAAGGCTGGATGTAGCACTTAGTGCCGTGGCCTAGCTTACAAGGTGATGGTGGGTCATAAGTTGGACTTGATAATCTTGCAGGTCTTTTCCAACCTAATTGATTCTGTGATTCTAGAGGCTAATCACTTGCTATATTTGTGAAAATTCAGTCTCTCTGTGGTTGGTCCCAGTTAAAGTAATGGAATAATGCAGCTTCTTCCTCAGACACAGTGAGGTCATGAATACACTGCCCTATGAATGAAGCTTGAGCTAAACTTCTGTTGTCGTTTGTGAGCAGTGGAACTGGAAGCAAAATTAAACACAGTTTGTATTAATAATGTGTTTTGGTAATGTTTGTAGTGGAGGGGTTTTTTTATTAGTTATAATTCAGTCATTTAAGCCCATCTATTCATAAAATAGAACTTCTGTAGAGGGCAGAAGCTGGCGGTTTTTTCCTGAGTTAATTCTGTTTACTTCAAATTCCCCCCAATGCCACTGTGGGGACAATGGTATTCATATTCCAGTCTGATTTATATTCTGCATGCACAGTCTGAAGAGAGCCATAATATTATCTCAGGATAGGTTTTCCAGTTATTGTGCTATGATACTAGGAGATCATTTGCAAATGAATGGGTAGGCTCAGAATTAGCCGCTCAGGAGCTGATGTGTGGCTGAAGTGCTGTAAACAGCACTCGTGGTAGTGTGGACTTCTTCCCAGTGGACTGAATTGAACAATTTCTCAAGCTCTTTTGATTTTGGAACCTGTAGGCTTGAAGTGACCAGATATAAAGAAAGGCAAAACAGTAGGTTTGGAATAAGCACTGACACTTTCATCAATAAAACAGTTGATTTAAAAGACTGTGGCTGCTCCTTTATATTTCTGGAGTATAACATAATCAATCTTTTTTCTTTCTTCTTTTTTTGTTTTTTTTTTTTTTGGTCCAGTGTACAGGTCTACTTGTTTATTCTGAGCCTTTGGAAAATCATTGTGGCTTTTAGAAAATAAAATACCCTTAGATCCTGGATTTTCCAATACTGAGGGATTGTGATTTACAGCTCAGTCACAATGAGGCGAAGCTCAAGTATTGCTGGAAACAGTGGTCGGCAGTCTATGATGGCACTGAGAGTGCAGGACAACAACAAGATGGGTCTTCAAACACCTCAGATGTAAGTCTTGCTGGTCAAGTTGCTAAAAATAAGTATATAAAGCTAATTCTGAAGAGATTTATCACAGTGTGTTTGTAGTGTGTGAGTAGGAACTGAGGGAAAAAATGGAAACAGTGAAAAGAAGGCTCCTTGCAGCCAAGGATGTTTGCACAAGTGTTCCAGTTTTGCAGAAATACTTCCTTTAACCTTTTTGTGTACCTGTGTCATGTTTCAAATGGTAATGCTTTCTTACATGTTTCTTAGGAGGCAGCTGAGTGCATCAGTTGACCTTTCTAAGATGTTGCTGTGATGAAGGTGCTTAGGAATACATGTGTGTATAGTTCTTGTATGAGCAAAAGATGAATTGGTAGAAATAGTCACTTGAATCCTTCTCTCTGTTCCTCAGGAAGGACAGAAGCACCTTTGGGAAACTGAGCATGAGCAAACCTACATCTGGAGCTTCAGAAAGAAAAGTCAGCTGTTTTGGGAAGGGGTATGGATAGCTTTCATTCTCTGCACTGTAAATTAAAACAAAAATGGTCCTACGTAATTTTGGCATTTTTCTTTCTTGACAGATTTTCATTATAGGGAATTATGGAGCTGAGGCAAGCAGACCTTCAGGTCTGCCTTCCTCCAGTCCTTCATCACTAAACAATAATGCTATGGAGTAGGAATTGATTTGGGAGCTGGTTTTTTTCTCTTGGTGCACTGCAGACCTTAAGAGTATCTCAATACATTTTCCTGTTTAAGGAAGAATGACATCTGTAGTACACTCTGCCTTAGTTTCTTCTCTCTAAGATACAAACCTTCCAAAAATCTATAATCCTGCGGCTTAGTTCATGACTTTCTGTGTTGTGGGTATCTTCTTTCATAGGACCCCAATGCTGCAGGGGTCTATTCCTTTTAAATATTCCCTAAATATTTTAATCTTTATTTACAGTCACCGACGTGATTTTTTCTTCATCTTTGGGGTATTTTTCTGCTCTCTAAAAGTTTATTTCTTTCAATAAAATGAAGAAAGTATTCATCTAGGATGCAGTAATCCCTTTGTTGTACATGTGACTTGTGGCTTCTAGGTTGTTTTTCCAATCACCTTAAATTAAGAGAAAACTTCAACAAAACTTCATTTGTATAACAAATGAAAACATAAAAATAGCAGTTGTTGTGACTTCAACATTAGAAGAGTTCTTCTTTATATGTATTGTCACAAGACCTGTATTTATTGTCTGCTCTTAGAGCGAGTGGGGCTGGAGGGTCACGCAACAGCCAGTACAATGTGTTCGGGACAGAAAAGATAAAGGATCCCAGGCCCCTTCATGACAAGGCATTCATCCAACAATGTATCAAGAAGCTTTGTGAGGTAACATATTAACTTATTCTGCGTGTATGTTACCGGGTGTAAAATGTACTAATCAAAATGGTTTATTTCTCTTGGTTTCAACTCCTAAGTTTTATTTTGTGATTGGTATTCCATGTTTCTTTTCCACAGTTCCTCATCGAGAATGCTTATGCCCCTAATGTTTCCATGAAATCGCTACAATCTCCTTCAGTTAAGGACTTTTTAAAAATCTTCATCTTTATGTATAGATTCCTCTGCCCTTCTTATGAACTGCCTGACTCAAAATTTGAAGAGGAAATTCCCAAAGTTTTTAAAGAGCTTGGGTAAGATGATTATTGTTAGTGTCCTGGGCTAAATAGATATGCTATGGCTAGAAATTTAAAAGCTAAGAATTCTGCACTGATAGTTGGGGAGAATGGATAGATTTCTTTATTCAGATGAGACTCTAAAAGTACAATGTTGTGATTGTTTTGTTTCACTTTTGTTTAGCTCTAGGTTTACTCTCTGACTTTCAGGGTCTACTATACATTTTATATTTGAACTTGCAGAACTATAAGCTCTTGAAATCTTGCTTTGTAATGTAAAATTTAATTGATTATTTGTATAAAACTTTGAAAGACAAGACATAATTTTCTTTTACAGACCTTTCTGTTCATTCAGTTAGAATCTAAGAACTAAAATTTCCAGAATTTTGGATCAAGTTAATTTAGTTTAAAATATGTTTTCCTGCAATTTTGCTCATTCTGCTTTCAAATCAGAGTGTGGAAATAACAAAAATGACTGTTGAGGTGAAAAAACCACTAAGTAGCTGAGTGATTTAATGCTGAATTTGTTCAGTGTTTGAAATCATTAACACCTCAATGTTTTCCAAGAAAGAAAATCCTCTCCCTGTTGATAATTGTGAATTTTCAGTGTCGTAAAAAAAAAAAAAAAGGAGTGTATTTTACTCCTGTAGATTTGAACCCATGATGGTGTGAAAGTGCCAGGGCTCCATAAATGTAGGTGTAAATCTGTTTTGTTCACTTCACTTTGTTCTCAGCACTTTAATAAAATTTTGCTTTAATCTGTAACATTTGAAACTGCTGACCTAGCTTGAAGTGTTGAAAAGGATTACACTCTGCTGCACCAAGAGTGTATTTCTGGATAAAATGACTAATTCTGGCAACTGACTTTAAGTTGTCTTTTGAGAGTTCAAGGAACATCTGGATGACACTCTTGATCACACGGTTTAGTTGTAGGCAGTGCTATGAGGAGCAGGGAGTTGGACTTGTTGATCCTTAGGAGTCCCTTTCAAATCAAGATATTCTATGAATCACAAAATGAGAAACCCATGATAATTGAATAAAATAGTTCTGTAAGAATTCGACTTACTTCCTTTGATGTACAATATAAAGTACAATTGAGTTTGCTCTTCCTTCTGTGCCTTCATCTACATTGTGCTGCTTTATTCTCAAAATGTGCTGGTTTGTTTTCATCACTGCTTGCCACAGCTATTAAAAATGTATTTTCTTTGGCCTTATAGGTACCCCTTTCCTCTGTCAAAAAGCTCCATGTACACTGTGGGAGCACCACACACCTGGCCTCAGATTGTGGCAGCTTTGGTTTGGTTAATTGATTGTGTCAAGGTAACATTTGTCTTAAGATAAATATTTCCACTTTCCAGGCTGGAATGTTAGTTTCAATACAGATATAGTAAATATTTTGTACATATCTACTTCTTTAACATATATGTAAAGAAAAAGGTAGGTGTTCTTAGCTGTCATCTGGGAGCTGACCCTTAGCCTTATATTTTAGTAACTTTTAAAATAAGCTTTTCATGTTATATTATGATAATTCTTTTCTGTAAATGTATGCACTGGATAAATTCATGTATAAAAAAAGGTGGGGAAGTGCTGACTTATACGTACATTAGATGTGAGAAGTTAATGGGTGTAATCACAAATAGAACTTGTATCTTCAGTGCAAATGTTGTGACATCTGCTATTCTCTCCTAAATTTGAAGACTAAGGATGGAATTTTCAATTGAAATTATTCAAATGTCCTGTGATTCTTATACAGAGTGGCGAGTTCTGTGTTTGGGTGAGGTGTTTTTATTTAATTTTGGTTTTGTTTGGTTTGGGTTTGTCGTTTTTTTTTGTGGTGGTAACTGTTGTTGCGGCCAGCTCAGGTCTGAGCAAAATTTGGAATCTGTGGCAGAAGTTCACCACTGCTGAATTGAGCACCCATGAAAATCCTGTCCTTTTTTGCTGAAAAGACACAAGACAAGTTGGCAGTGTTCACTGTCCAGTTCATGCCTCCTTACCTGTGTGTTTAGTCAACTAAGCACAGGCTCATTACAACCTGCATGCTGAAATCCTAATCCAGCGTTACTCTGCTTCTTATCATGAAACCTATATGGAAACTAATGGATGTCCTCACATTTGCTCTTTGTGTGTACACCTCTGCTTTTCAGCTGTACACTGCAATGAGGGAAAATGCACCACCGTTCGATGAAGGACAGAACTGGGGAGGAGAGACAGATAACGGAATTGTGCACAATAAGGTACCATGCAAAGTAAATTAGAATCAGAATTGCTTGACTGAATTTTGCCATGTGCTGTAACAACACAATTTAAATACAGTTTAGATTGCTGTGTCATATATTTATAGATTCTGTTCCCTTTTATATTCACAACGCTTTCTAAGAAGTAGAGTAGCATTATATAAAAAGCCTGATGAACTATTTCCTGAGCAGGCATCATGGCCAGTCAATTGATGAAGACTGGGTATTAAATAGAAACTGGGTATTAAACAGAAATACTTATTCTCCAAGTATTTACCATTTCAGTTCTCCTTTGTGGAGAAAGGGAATCATTATGCTGTTTATTGTTTTAGTAGAGTTTCTGGTATATTTTGCTTTAGCACTCAAGACTTTGGAGGTTAACAGCCGTGCAGTGTAAAGACAGTGACTTAATTCTAAATATAGTGGCTTCTGCCAATATCTACTCAGTTTACTATGTAGAAATTGGTTGTAAAGTTTTATTTCTGAGCCACAAAATAGGGTGGCATGTAATTCAGGTGCTTAAAAATCCAACAGCTTGCTTTCTTTTTTATCTTAGATTATTAGTACTACTCAGATTTAACTCAGTGTTAACTCATAACAGGTGTTTGGAATGGGTTGCATTATAAGCTAAAACATTTAATTAGAAAATTGCAAAAATCAAGTTAAATCATAATTTTGGACTAAGGTTACAAACTGATGGCTGGCAAGTAAAAATGTTTTTAAACTAAGTACGTTCTTCTACACCAACACTTACGCATATATGTTGAAACAGAAGTTACAGTACTGGTGTAATTACTTCTGAAACACCTGTAACTTAGTGTCTAGCAAATTCTTTTTAGGTAACCTTTCTTTAATTCTAGATTAGTTCTTTGACATCTGCAGATCTGAATTTTAATGGTCATATTTCCTGCAGAGGTCTGTTAAACAGATGTATATTTTCCATGAACTAGCCTGAGAGAATCATATGCCTCAAGATAAAAAATTCTTAAATATTGTACCTACAATCCTTGTTAAATATCCCAGAAAAATATAGCATTTCCAGACCTTTCTAAATGTGAATTATAGGTGCCTCCTTCTGCCTGAATATAATCTGTTGACATTCTGTGTTCAAAGGGACAAAAAAAGTTGAATTTTACAGAAGTACAATCAAAACAGTGAAAGATATTTTTAGTGTCTGTTTAGTTACACTGATTGAATAGCTTTATACTGCAGATATTTTACAGGCCTTGGAATTGCTGAAATGAAAGATTTTTAAATTGTTTGCAGCTTTTCATGGACTACTCTGTGAAATGCTATGAGCTTTTCATGAAAGGGAGAGATACTTTTGAAGAATTGGATGCTGAAGTGCAGTCAAAATTAAGTAAGTTTTCAAGTTTTAATTAATATTCAATTGTGTTATTGGTTTCTTTTCTCCTAGCATCTGTTTGTTCAGTTTACTAGTGAGTGATCTGAGATAAGGGAACTTTAAATTCCTAAGTATCTTTCAGTTACTTCAATTTCATTCTCTCTTTTTTTATATCTTTTTACCAGTACAGATGGCTAGGTCATGATCTGTTATCAGCTGTAGCTGTGTCACCTGGTTTTTTAATGGCTTTGTGGCAGAAAACCAGTATACAATTCTTCAGATGCAAATTCCATCTATGCAGATGACTCTTGTTTCTGTCTGACGAAGTTAACACGTGAAAAAAAAAAAAGGAAAATATTGTCAGAGTATGCACACCTGATAAGTAAGAAAGTTCAGCTTTTGGAAGCTCTGAAAACAGTCTGCGAGAGTTCCAAACTGTGTTTTGAGGGTTCCTGTATATGATTCCGCAGGCACCTGTGTTTGTCTCCAGGAAGGTGGAAAACTGTTAGGTTTTTTTGACTCACTCATTTCACTACCTATAGAAACACAAACAGAATTTGAGAACAAGGAGAAAAACATTTCTTGCTTTCTTTGCTCTCCTATGAAAAGCCAGAATAAGGGCACTTTGTTTGCAAACTGCAGCCATCAGCTGGAGAGTAAACAAGCTACCACACTGTTACTGGATATTAGTAGGAAAAAATAATCACCCCATTGTTTGGCAAAGGCTAAGAGAAGTTAGGGAAAAGATGTCTCAAGAGGGAAGGAAGTATATGGATAAGAAAGAGGTTGTTAGATAAGTTTGATCTGTTCTAGCTTCACAAGGTAGTCTGACTTGTATACTATCCTGTGGTGTGGGTTGTGTGAGAGTTTGGAAACTCTTAACTCATAGGAGTGACTTTGAAGTCTTTTTGACATAAGGACTGACAAATCCATTTCTCTTCTTGTTTGTTTTGGGGTTTTTGCCTGGTTGCATTTTAATGAAAGGTTTTTCTGATGTATTTCTTGGTTGTTTTTAGTTATTTCTTTAGTGTAAAATAATTGTCCAGATAATAGCCATTTACTGTGCTGAAGGTAATATTCGGATACTCAGGTGGTGATATTACGTGAGATTAATTTGTAACCCCACTCTCTTTTCCACTCTCCCCCAGAGGATTTATTTAATATAGATGAATTCCAGATAGAAAGTTTAGCAGCTGAAAACAAAAGACTTCAAGAAGAGATTGCAAGACTGGAAAAAGAAAAGGAAAGCGAGCCGGTTAGTAAATTGTGTCTCTGTTTTTATGGTGGAGTTGAATTTTATATTATTGACTGTTTCTGAATGAAGATACTTATGATACATAACAAATGGAAAATTATTTTCAGTGCTTTGAGATTTTAATTAGGACAGGTTTTTACAGACTCTATACCGTTATAGAACAAGGCATTTTCTGTGGAGTCTTCAATCACTATTTGTTTAATAATGTGCAGATATTTCCAAGTAATAAAGTCTTGTATTGACTGAAATACTTGAACCACTTTTTTTTAATATAAATTTCGACATTATTTTTTCTAAATGTGTTGGTATGAGGCATGGGATTCAGTGGTAACTATATTTTAGGGAAAATGTTTTGCTTGAAAAGCTGGATTCTGCTTCTAATGCATCATGAGTTTAAAACTGGGTTGGTGGCTGTGCAGGTGGCAAACTGAGATTCCTGCCAACTGAGCAAAACGTGTGCTGGGTTTGTTCCCAGCTTTCCATGCCCTAGTTTTATCTGCCCTCTGTATATTATTATACTTAAGTTGTGAACTACCTGTAATAAGAATTTTCTAAATGCAGGGTCTAATGCAAATGAGAGACTTAATGCTGAAATGCAACAATCTTTTTAGCCTTCTTTGCTGTTATTTTAAAGGTGCTTGACTTGACTCAGCTGTCACAGAGATAAAAAATTACTGAAATTCTTTAGTTTTATATTTGTGCTATTGATATTGACAAATTACTCTACTGTCTTGTCTGGAAAGTGAAGTCATTAGTTTATATTAATCTAAGAGTGGTTGTTCTTTTCACTCACTTCCTAGGATCGTAGAGTAACGCTACGAAACGTGAAATCGTCTCTTCAAGCAGACGTCCAGAAATACCAGGCTTATTTGGCTAATCTGGAATCTCATATAGCCATCCTTGATCAAAAAATGGAAAGTGTTAATGATGAAGTTGAGACAACAGGTAAGAAGGCCTTGATCATAGTCAGGACAGTGAAGCTAGAAATAGTCTTAAAATAATTGCAATTCTTAGCTTGAGGATGGTGTAGATACTTGGAGTATGATGATGCTACAAATAAACTTTCCAGAATGGATTGCTAATAAAGATTTTTCATGTCTAATAGCTGTTAGTACACTAGAGTAATGAAATTACAATGACATATAATAAATAATATTATTTACTCATAAAATACAGAGGCTAGGTTTAAGTATATAGGCTGGCATTTTATGTCCATTTCACAAATGTTTTGTGAACTTAGAAATGGAAGTAGAAGCAATGAAGCAGGAGAATGCCCGGCTCCAGCACATCTTCGATAACCAAAAGTACTCTGTTGCGGACATTCAGAGAATAAATCATGAGAGAAATGAGTTGCAGCAAACCATTAACAAGCTGACTAAGGAAGTGGAAGCAGAAGAACATCAGCTGTGGAACGAAGAGCTAAAATATGCTAGGAATAAAGAGGCGGTATGTGAAAACCCCACTACACTCAGAGGTGGCTGTCAGTTTTCATCATGAAAGCTTAAAATTGGAGTATTGCTGACTTCTTTCCTAAATAATCTAACACCACCATACATGTATTTAACGAGGCAAAACTGACAAGAATGGCCTCTGTTTACAATATCTCTGAAAAATGTTTGGTTGTTTTTTTTTTTCCCCTTTTTCTGTTTTGCGCTTAATGGAAATGATTTTGGTTTTTTTTTCTGCATCGTAAGAGATGTAGCTAGAATATGCAGCACTGTCAGCTCTCACTGCTACAGCATTAAGGGCTTTGAAAACATTAGCATGCCATTGCTTTGGTAACACAAGAAATTTCAGGCTGATGTTAATATTTCATAGCAAGGAAATATGGCAAAACTAGTGAATTTGAATTGATTGCTTTGCATGCATTTAGGGCCAGATTAGTCCTTTACATAGAAGTTGTAACATCTTTCAAGGTCCAAGTTCAATCCCTTCAAACAGAATGATAAGATATAGTTCTGTAAGTGATGGGATTTAAAAGCTTCTGCTTTGCCAGAAGGAGAACTAAAGAAAAAAGTCTCAAATTTATTTGGTATTTGGCAAGGTTACTCTTCATCAAACACTTGTATTAACTTAAATTTCTCATGTGCAAGTAAGAAGCACATAAACTGGAAAAAAAACTAGGGCTCTTTAGTGTTTGCATATAAATAGCACTCATTAATTAGAAATTAGAGCATTTAATAAGCTTTGTTTAGAGGCATGCTCAAGTTAGTTTGTTATAAGGACATGTGGCTTTGTGGCATTTCCTGTCAAAACTAATGAGAGAAGGCATATTGACATGATGACTGATCATTGGTTTAGTGTTATTGTCCAGCATGTTTTTACTTCCCTATCAGCTAATTCTCAAAAAGTTGAGGCAGGTAAAATTATGGCAGATGAATATGGAAAACCACAGGTGAAAGCATTCAGTGTCAGCCATATACACTGAGAAACTTCGCTGAGCAAACTCTGAAAGAATTGTAGAACAGTACCCAATCCAGCAAACTGCTGGACTGGCATTACATACAGCTCTTGAATACTATGGTGTAACAAGGAATCGTGTCTATTCAGAGCAACTCAGGAACTTGTTTAAAGTACTCTATGAATACTTTTTGCAAAGCTTTCCACTTGTATCTCTTCTATGGTTTCTGCCCTCTTCTCCTCTGAGCAGATCGAAATGCAACTGGCAGAGTATCATAAACTGGCTCGAAAGCTGAAATTAATTCCAGTAAGTGCTGAGAATTCCAGAGGCCACGACTTTGAGATTCAGTTTAATCCTGAGGCAGGACCAAATTGCCTAGTCAAATACAGAACTCAGATCAAGGTAAGTAAAGTCAACACTAAAGGCTTTGGTTACCACTCACCAAAAAAATGTGTTTCTTTGGAAATGCTGGAAAGGTCTCTCAATCTCACAATGAAATGGCATTGAAAAGCTTGTGTGATGAGTCACCATAACAGCATTTTAGTATATGAAAGAAATTTGGTATTGGAGAATACAGTAGCCTAAATAAAAATAGAAGGAAAAGATGTAGTGGGGTGCATCTTGGTTCAAAAAGGCAAATTGCATGAACCAGATCTTCTTGTATGCATATTACAGGCTCCCCTCATGGAGATCATCAACCAGACTGAGGAAGAAATTAGTAAAGTTACTCAACGGAAAATTACTTTGGAAGATACTTTGGAACAGGTGTGTTGGTTAATGAAGATTAGGGCTATGATACCAACCCTAAAACCTTATCTGCTGCTTTCATTTAACCTTTTGCATGGGTGAAGGGTGGTGTGGTGGGCTGGTTTTTGTTTGGGTTGGTTTGTTTGATTGGTTGGGGTTTTTCTGAGGACAAGCAGAGGGGGAGCAGCTGTGAGAAAACTGCTTTAATTGTGATGGGACCTAGAAGTTTTTCTAAGAATTGGTGTCTTTGTTGGTTGAAATATTGTGTATTCTCTGAATTAAAGTTTATGTAGCTTACATATAATTGACCATAAACATTGGACATACTTGTTTTTTATAAGTTGCCCATTCCAGTCTATTTTGTGGCTTACCATCACTGACAAATTGTCATCAGGAAGATTTTTAGTAATATTGGGTTTGGGATGGATTGAAAGAGGGAGAATTTTGTTTCCCCATTCTTCTACCTTTACCTTGGATTTTATTGCTGAGCATGATGTTATGTAGTATGGAATGTCCTTTTGGCTGGCTGGCCTGGCTGTGCACCTTCCCAATCTCTTGCCTATCCCTACCCTACTTATTGAGGGGCCCTGGGAGGGTTAGAAAGCCTTGGAATGCTGTGCAAGCACTATTCAGCAATAGCAGAAACACTGGTGTTACCAGCACTGTTTTAGTCCCTCACCCAAAACAAAGAACAATACAGGCTGCTATGAAGACAGTTAATGCTGTCCCAGCCTAGCCTAGTTTAATTTTTTTTTCTGAGCTACCAGTTTTTGTTTCTGATGGCATGGATTTATATGTTGGAATTCTTTTTGAACTGTATTTCCTTGTTTATGTTTTCATCCTAGGTGAATGTAATGGTAGAGGACAAGAAACGCAGTGTGAAAATGCTGACAGAAGAAGCTGAAAAGCTGGATGATCTTTACCATCAGAAACTTAAGGTAGAACTTCTCATAGGTTGATGACAGCTTGTCCCTAATGATATCGTTATCCTTAATCTTTGTATTTATAGATAAGTTTTTGGTTTGCATTTTTGTTTGGGCCTCTGCCTTCTTCCCTTCCTCTTACAGGATTTTTTCATTCTTTTCAGAAAACCAGTTTGACTGCTACCTTAAGTGAATCAGTTTTCACTTTCTTGTAAGAGAATCTGGCATCATACTGTAGCAGATCCTGTAAATCATAAATTTCTGCATCTAGTAATAAAAGCTGCAGCAATCATCTGACCTCAGGATGTCTCAGAGCATGTGCTTGAAGGAGATTTTAGGATTAACAGAACCTGCCTTGTCTAATCAATTTATATATAATAAATACATTAACAGTTTTTAGTAAACAGGTTTAATCAGCTTCTGTAAAAACTAAGGAAAACATTGATTGACCAAAAGCATGTTAAATATTTTAATGATCTGGAACTGTTGGTTGCTTTAGCTTCCTTTCCCAGCACTGGAGCAGTTACTATGCTTTTCCTCATGTGTAGGTCAGCAACAAAACATAGCCCTCTCTGTTAAAAACTGAGTGGCTATTTTGGTACCTCCCAACTTCTCTGACAGCATGGCTTTGGCGGGGCTGTGGTGCCCTGCAGAAAAATGTTCTTTGAACTAAGCTAGTGTTTACCATATATGCTCTTGTAATCCAAACTCCTGTGCTATAGCCATGGAACAGGGTTATTTCACTGCTAATACCTGCTCAGTTGGCTAAAGGCAATTAATTTAGTTCATTTTTTTCAAACCACATGAAATTTAGCTTTTGATCTGTGCTCTTGCATGTACCTTTCTCTAAAAGTAAGCTCATAAAATACACACTTGCCACTGGATGCTTGTAATAAGACATAGTCATGTAATTTCTCTTGTAATTTTTAAAATGCTGTTTGTAAGTCTTAAATATTAAAATTACTTTTGAAGGATGATGTTTCAGTAATCTGCCAGAATTGCATGTTGAGTTGATGGCAGAATTTTGTTTGGTTCTGTGGATTGTATAGCATAAACAGTGTCATTCTCCTTGAAGAGATGATTACTCTTAGAATTGTGCTCTCTCTCAGACACAAAAAGGAAAAGCTGTTTTCTTACTCAAATGTGATTCTATTTTTTTAATCTAGAAAGAGTTGTTCATGATGTGCCATTTCTAAGATATTTAGATTATCTAAACAATACCTTTTGAGTTTAGCTTTGAAGGGAAAATACCTGCAACTCAGGCCTTTAAAATACAGTTAAAGGAATAAAGAAAAGGTTAGGCTTATTCAGGGAGGGAGATGATACAGAAAATACCTGAAACTTTAGGTTTGGGAGGGATGTCCTTGGGGCTTTTTTTTTCAGTCTGAACTTGGAGTTACTTGTTTTAATTTTGAATTCAAGCATTAGGATGTAATCAGGTAATAGAAAGAAGAAAAAAAATCCAAATTATTCCTGAGCTATGCAACTTTTTCCCCCTCTTTCCTTGTGACTATAGGAGACAGAAGAGGAAGAGCAAAAATGTGCAAATGAACTGGAATCCTTGAAAAGGCACAAACAATTACTTGAGAGTGGTGTCAATGAAGGTCTCAGTGAAGCCACAAATGAATTGCATGATCTCCAACGACAGTAAGACTCCTAACTTCAATGTTTGCCCTGTTGATTTTGGTTTTTAAAGATACTCTCTTGAACCTAACATAGAGTTGTTCCAGCATGTATCCATCTCAGAATATTAATTTCACAAGTTAACAACTGAAATATGTTTTTCCTCAACAGTATTTTGCTGGAATACTTGTCTGCTATATCAGAACTCCTGTTTTCCATGTAGCTTTTATATATATATGGATGTAGCAAGAAAATTAGTTTGTTTCCAACTTACGTGACAACTGCATTTTATACCTCAAAGTCTGTAAAGAGTATTCTGACTCTAAGGTGCATTGTTTCTTATCAGTTAGCACAACACAGTCTTTTTTTTTTTGAGTATTAATATACCTTAACTTGGTTCAAATTAATACTTATAAAGAAGAAAGTATGGCTAAACATGATGATAAATCAGACTTGAAGTGATTGTTTTAAATACCAGGAATTCTCTAATTATGGGCATGATCTTCTGAGTATCTTTATCTTTTAGGTATCAAGTTGTTTTGCAAACAACAACAGAAGAGAACAGAAAAGTTGGTGGTAACTTGAGTCGTCTTATAGAAACGATTGCTACTCATATAGCATCCATAGCGGTAAGCTAAAATTTGATATTCAGTGTTAAATCTCTCTAGAGACATTTGCAGTTGGAAATTAGAACTTACTCTTTCTAAGAAAGTATCAGTTATGTAGCTGCTGCACTGAGTCCATGGATTCTAGTTAAATTTGTCAACAAAACCTTTGGTATAAATCATCAGAATTGATCATTAAGTTTCATCAGTAACATCCTGTCAGGTTAAACCTGCTTCTGGTAGATGTCTTTCAGGAAAGTGTTTAACTGAAATCAGTTGATCTGTGCAATGACTGCTTAAAATGCTTTAGCAGAATCAGTACAATAGAGATCATGATAGAGCTAATAAAGCTTTCTGTACCTCTTTTCTAGAAATACCTTGATGAACAGAATGTGAAAATTTACAGAGACTATGAAGAATTCATGTCTGAAGATCTATTGTCAGACTTGACCAGCATCCTAGAGAGTTATAAAAAGAAGGCTGAAAGTGTCTAATTCGTAGAAAGGTGAAGATGAAAATTTTGCATTTCAGAAGCTCTGGTATGGTGCCTTCTAGAAGGATAGGTACTACCTGTGTTTAGCACTGAAACTGGTTTTAAGTGTAAGGAAGTATTTATGAACTTTCTTTGTTTCATTGATACAAATACATTAAAGAATTAAGCAATATATTTGCATTTTCTTAAAAAAGGCTTTGCTTACATTCATGCTTTCAATATCTTATACATGCTTACAAAGAAGTGTGACAGGACAACTGTGGAACAACTGCATTTTGTTCCTTCTTTATAATCCAATCACTTTCTAGGAACGTCAGTCAAAAAGGTGTACAGTTGAACTGCTAAAATAAGGCAGAGTGAACATCAAGATGGAACAGCAAGTGATAACACAAATGCAGAGGTTACTGACAACTGAAATACTGCTATGGTTTTTGTAAATATGCAAGATTCCTAAATGATAACAGCTATGCTTTCATTTCTAGAGTATAGATTGTGCATTTCATAGTGTATGTGTGCATTTAGGGCACATGCATGACAGACAGTTCACATCCTCCCCAAGCCTTTGTTTTACTAGCAAGACTAAATGTAAATGTCTGTCTCCTGCTTGTTCAGTTATCTATGAAACTGCCCAGAGACCCCCTCTCACATGAGTAAGCAATTCTTTTTAAAATTAAAATCTCTTTGAAAAGATGATTAGTCCTTAGAGAGTAGTCTTGTAAATAGTCCAGAAAAAGAAAGATAGTAGTTTGAAAAAAGTTTTACCTTTAGGTGCTCATAATCTCTGATGAAACTTCACTGAATTTCTTGAATATGTGTACCAGAGAAAGCTCTAAGTAGGACATCAGATGAATACTGGCTGTGTATATAATCAGTTGTAGGTTTGGTTCATGTTCAATACATCAAAATGGTCTAAAATGTCTGTATTTTTCTTGGACAGATGCTATTTGATTTTTCTTCCTAAGGAAAGTAACAGTAAAATTAGTGTATATGGAGCTCTTGTCCAAATACTTTGAAGAAAGGGTTTCAATGCTATGTGAAACTAGTATCTTGTTATCTACTCTGTGTATAATTTTGTGTAAAAAATAAATGAATAAAACCCAGCATTCGTGTCTTGGCTCGTTTATGATGGTATTTCCTAATAAAAGCATTGAAGTATTTGAGTGTTGTTTTTAGGGTTCAGACATTTAAATATACAAAGAGAAAAACAATTTTGCAGTTGCTTAGAAGTTTTTAACAGCTGCTAGATAACAGAAGTTGCTCCTTAATTCTACAATATTTGAATGAAACACGGATCCCTAGGATGTACAATAAAATCTGAATTAGACCATCTAAGCACAGACTGCAACTAAAACTGAATTGTCTAATTCTAGGCTATTTTTGCAGAATGAGTTTAAAACTCAGTTGTCCTTAATATAGTGTGTGAATCTTCTGGCTCTGCTATGAGTGTTTTGTTCCAGATATTATGATAATGATGACATTATTTAAGCTTCTAATTTTCTGTTCTTTTTTCATACTCCAGAATTTTACTTTGACAGCTAGAAAAGTTTTCTGACAGGTGGGAAGTTTTTATGCTTTCTTTTGTTGTCCTCTTTTATCTTTACAGACTCTTCCTTTTGTTTTCTGGAACAAACTAGTCCTTACTACATCCCAGTTCCTTCTTTTCAGAAGTTTTTTCCTTTTGTGATCTCTTGAACATTTTGTTACCTAAAGCAATGTTCTTCTAATGTAGCAAAACTATGAGCCATATAGGAGAACCACATTCCTTTAAAGTATGTGCTTATTTAGGGGCTATGCTTTCTCTTGGCTCCCCCATACCTGTTCATCTCTGCTTCTATAACTGATCTTGTGTTTCTTAGCATCTGTAGGTTCCTTGCCATGTACAATACTCAATTGATTAAATGAAAGCAAAATAAATGGCATTTCCAAGGACTTTATATTAACCCCAATGAAAATGGGTTAAAGAATCAAAATCACAATGCCTTCCCTTAATGCACTGGCCAATGTAATATTCTGAAATTAAAGTAGTCCAAAAAAATTCCATGTTTGTTACATTGGCAACATGTTTTTGTTACTGGTCTGTGTGTTGGTGAAGCTAAACTGCCTTTAGAAACACCTCAGGCTTGGGCCTAGGTTCTGTGAAATACTATAGGGATGTCTGTTGTAATCTAACAGATCGACATCAGCCAATGTTTACAAGGTACTATGTTTTCACAATTTAAAAATGGAGGGAATTTTTTAATCCTTGTTGAATATGTGTCCTCTGTGATATTGGAAGTCACGTAGTTATTTTTGATTTGTATTCTGGAATATGGCTTTTAAATTTAGGCAGTAGGCACTAGAACATAATTACTGCTCTTGGTTTTGGTTTTGTTTCTTTATCAGAATATAAAGTCTTAATAAGAATGTACCATGGCACCTGTACATTTCAGTAGTATGAGTCATTTGTAAATTTTGGCTTTTGTATGGCTACAGTCACATCATTCAGTGCTAGTGTACCTTTTGTACAGTTTAATATGTCAAGGTTTTGTATTTTTATACTCAATAAAAATTCTTATGCCTGTTTCTATGAAGGATAGATTCTTACTGAAGTATGGAAATATGACATAAAAACCCAAATAATCTGACTTTCCTCAAGGAGCTAAATAATCATCTTAGCAGCAGATTTCCTGGTTCTCCTTGCTGTTGAACATGCATTGCGTAGAGGAAAAATAAAATACAGAAACATCATCCTCCTGTAAGTTTTAGAGGAATAAAAATTGCTTTAACCTTTTTAAAAATAGATAGCTTTTTAAAAATTCTTAGGAACATAGGGCCAAGCTGTTTTGACAATGATTTATGTGGTATCCTTTTGGCATTAATCTCACCAACCAATGCTTTGTTATCTTAATATTAAATAACTATTTCCTTTACATAACCACTCTTACATCTGCTTTTTTTTTTTTTAATTTAGCTATAAAAAATAACAGTTGATGCTGTGGAAGCATGCTGGAACTGTCTGTAGCTTTCTTCTTTTACCTGGGGTATGTTGTTTTTTCTTATTATGTTGTCAGAAACTCTCACCACTGTCAAGAACTTGATAGTTCTTTTGTGGAGTATTTCTTGTGAGTGCGTCATGTAGATTCCTTCAGGTTGGAAAAGGCTTCCAAGTTCATTGAGTCCAACTGTTAACCCAACACTGCCAAGTCCACCACTAAACCCTGTCCCTGAGTGTCACATCCTCTTGATTTAAAAATGCCTCCAGGGCTGGTGATTCAACTACTTCCTTGAGCAGCCTGTTCCAATGCTTGACAACTCCTGTGAAGACAATTTTCCTAACAGCCAATTTAAACCTCCCCTGGTGCAACCTGAGCCTGCTAAGGCTTTAACTTTGCAGTGTCTGTTCAGCTCACTCGTATGAGGCTTCTGGAACCCTTCTCATTGGTTTTGCCAATGTACAGCAATGCATGCCTATGCAAGCCTTTAGTTCTGAGCTGGATAACAATTTGTGCTCTGTGGTTCTGCAAGACTTACAATAGTTTGCCTACTTCGGCCTTTAATGGGAGTTCTCATCCCTGCTCCAACTTCCGTGGCAGAATTAAAAAAACATATATATATTTTTATCTTCTTTTTTGAAAGAGTAAGAAAGAAGAAAAAGCCAATAGCTGTAGACATTCCCTTTTCACTAACAGGGGCAGCTCCCTCAGTGCAATGCTCTAGTAAAAAGGGAAGACTGTGGTCTCTCATGCTAAGTGACTGTAAAGCAATGGAGAGTTTGTGAACAAGGGTATTGCCCAGTCATTCCTTATCTACAGGTTATTTGGTATGCAAGTATTTTGAGCACTGCAAACAATCTGAAGAGACTACTTTTTTAATCTTTCCACTCTTCTCCGGGCTGCACTGTTTTGCTTCAATACTGGAAACCTTAATGTGTCCTTTAGAGCCAGTCAACCATCCTCTTTTGCCAGTAGTACAAAACGGAATTTACCTGTTTTTTCAATACTTGCTGTCTACAGATATTTGGCTGTGAAAGGGTCCTGGTATGATGAAATCATCTGTTGTTGAGTTGAGTATTTTTTTGCTTGCAAAGTTGTCCACCATATAGGGCTATTGTATCTTCACTGGGATATTACATTTTAGGTGCTTGTTGAAAGTTTCGATGGTATTCATTCCTTTTTAAGAAATGGAAGAAGCACAGAAGACACACAGCCCTCACTGTCCCCACTGGATGAGGGGATACCAATGCCTTAGCCAATGTCATGTCTAAGGGAAGTGCACTGATATCTTCAGTCCTGTATCAGGAGATTGGCAGAGACCGATCACTCAGCCTGAGGAAACTCTTCATTTTGCAGACTTCTTTCTTTTTGTTTTTTTTTTTTTGTGACTTTGATCTGCTCACAGGATTTTTCTACACATGACAGACGCCAGGTCTGTTGTGTACTTCTGCCCACTGGAGAGTGGAGCTGTCATGAATCCCAGTTCATAAAGGTCTACCAGTCCCAGAATTTGCCTGATGTAGACAGGATCACATCCGTCTACAGGATGATTGGCTGTACTCTCCCTCCATTCCAGAAATTCTTATCAACAGCTTCATGACAACAAGGGGCCTTTGTGATGTGTGGTCTGTATGGTGTTTTCCCTAGCACCTCATGCATGAGACCACAGTTTTAATTGGCAGTGACCTGATAAACATTTTAGTCTCAAGAAACCTTTGCACAAGGCAAAGATTTTAAAGGCATATAAAATTGTCTGTTACTCCAATTTCACCTCTAAAGAAACATGTATCAGTTTGACAAGACTCCAAAGCAGAAGGAAAGACAGGTGGTGATGAAATGTGTATAAATATTTTGAAACAAGCAAGATGCATGTGATTTTATTTCACTTTTCCTACAAGGATTCAGAATAGTGAATGCCTTTGTGTTGCTAGAAATCACGTGGTTCTTCTGAGAACACTGAACACTTGCACAGTCATGCATGACAACTGGTATGCCCAGCTGAAAAGAAAGGCATTCGCTATTCTGCCTGGAAAAGAGCATCTGGAGTTACTAGTTCTAATTATCTGGAAGGTCTTGATTAGCAATGGACATTACAATACATTTGAAATGCAGAGTGGACACCAAATAATGGGGTCTGCTTGCCTACTGCTGCATAGTGACTTACCGTCCTCTTCCCCCTCCCAAGGGTTAGGCCATCACTTGTAAGAAAGTCATAAGGAAAGCTGCAGAGTAGAGTCACACAAGACAAGAAAGGGACAACCACAGCCAGAGGTTGCACTGTTCAGACAAGTTTAGGTATTTTAAGAGGAAACCCACTAACTTGTAAGATATAGAATTTTAAAGGTATAAACAAGAAATCAAGGAATGACAATTCAGCATTAATAAGGATCTCTTCCAGCAACTGCTGGATGATTTGATTCCTCAGAAGCTGTTCCTCAAGTGTTTTATTGGGGGTGCTGAGAACACAAATGCTTAGCCTAGAAGATCCTTAAATCACATCTGCCTTTTGTATGTGCTTGTATTGTGTTTGCATGGCCAGGTTTTGGTAGTAAGGGGGACTACAGGGGTGGCTTAGTGAGAAGCTGCTGGAGGATTCCTCCATGTAGAGCAGAGCCAATCCTTGGCGGCTCCAAAGATGGATCTGCCACTGGCCAAGGCTGGGCCAGTCAGAAATGGTGGCAACACCTCTGTGATAACACATTTAAAAAGGAAAAATAAAGGTTATTGTGCAGATGAAATTGCGACCAGAGAAGAGCAAAGTGAGAATATGGGAGAGGAACAACTGTTAACACCAAGGTCAGTGGAAAAGGAGGGGAAGGACGTGCTCCAGGTCTGAGATTCCTCTGCAGCCCATGGTGAGAACCATGGTGAGAACCATGGTGAAGCAGGCTGTCCTCCTGTAGCCCATGGACGTACACGGGGATGCTGAGATCCACCTGCAGCCTATGGAAGAGACCAGCACCAGAACAGGTGGATGCCCAAGACAATACTCTGAACCCATGGGAAACCCATGCTGGAGTAGGCTCCTGCCAGGGACCTGTGGAGAGGAGCCCACACTGGAGCAGGTCTCGTGGCAGGACTTGTGACCTTGTGAGGGACCCACATAGGAGTAGGCTGTGCCTGAAGGACTGCACATTGTGAAAAAGTGACCCACATTCCAGCAGCTTGCAGAGAACTGTTTCCTGTGGAAGGGACCCCACGCTGGAGCAGGGGAGGGACTCCTGTCCTCTCCGCAGCAGCATCAGGAACAGTGCGTGATGAACTGACCACAAACCCCATTCCCTTTCTCCCTGCGCCACTGAGGGGAGGAGGTAGAGCTGGGAAGGAGGGAGGAATGAGGGGAAGGTATTTTTAAGATTTATTTTACNTAGGAGTAGGCTGTGCCTGAAGGACTGCACATTGTGAAAAAGTGACCCACATTCCAGCAGCTTGCAGAGAACTGTTTCCTGTGGAAGGGACCCCACGCTGGAGCAGGGGAGGGACTCCTGTCCTCTCCGCAGCAGCATCAGGAACAGTGCGTGATGAACTGACCACAAACCCCATTCCCTTTCTCCCTGCGCCACTGAGGGGAGGAGGTAGAGCTGGGAAGGAGGGAGGAATGAGGGGAAGGTATTTTTAAGATTTATTTTACTTCTCATTTTACTTCTTACCTACTCTAATTTTGTTAGTAATAAATTCAACTAATATCCCAAATTTGAGCCTGTTCTGCCTGTGACGGTATTTGGCGAGTGATCTCTCCCGGTCCTTATCCCAACCNGGACTCCTGTCCTCTCCGCAGCAGCATCAGGAACAGTGCGTGATGAACTGACCACAAACCCCATTCCCTTTCTCCCTGCGCCACTGAGGGGAGGAGGTAGAGCTGGGAAGGAGGGAGGAATGAGGGGAAGGTATTTTTAAGATTTATTTTACTTCTCATTTTACTTCTTACCTACTCTAATTTTGTTAGTAATAAATTCAACTAATATCCCAAATTTGAGCCTGTTCTGCCTGTGACGGTATTTGGCGAGTGATCTCTCCCGGTCCTTATCCCAACCCATGAATTCATTGTATTTTCTCTCCCCTGCCTAGTGAGAGACTGGCTTTGGTGGGTGCCTGGCATCCAGCCAGCATCAACCCACTACCATGCTACAACAAAAACTCTGTGATACATGCTTGAAGAATCTCTGCATGGTGAAACATGCCCATAGTGACAAAGACAGGGCAATGGTTACTGTGTCATCCCCAAATCCGGAGTATGGGGAAATGCCATACAGAGGCATATAACAAATAACTAAGCACTCAACTGGGCTTGCCTGGGCTTGCTTGAAGTCCATGGTGCCACTGCTACTGGAGCTGGTGATAAAATCACTCCTTGAAGGTTCGGGAGAAAGAACCCAGGGGAAGGGAAAGGGTAAAAAAAAGAGTGTCAAAAGCAAGGCAATAGGAAGGGAAAAGGGAGAAAGCAGCCTTCCAGAAAAAAAAGCAAATACTAATGATGCTCAGCTACAAAAAGCCTAGAAGACACTCAGCTAAGACCACGGAACAGCAGTAGCAATTTGAATGGAAAAGCATAGGGTCTTACGCATGTGACAGGATCTTTTCTGTGACAATGTATTTATCAAGTTTTCCTATTTCTTACACATTTTACAGGAGAGAGTGATGTATTTGATCCCAGTCTTTTAAGAGTGTGATTGGAGGGACTTCTTCAGACATGATCTTAAAAATCTTTGCAATCATAGCATCAACAGGGTTTTATTACAATAGTAATGCTTGAAGACATAAATCTTATACTCCAACAGCCTTTCCACAAATTAAAAACTGTTTTCTTCCAATGTGCCTTTGCCAGATACATGTTCTCATGTATTCGTTCAAGAATCATGCATGTTTGTCTACAGAGGAAGAAAGTTTTTAAGGTTTGGTACATCCTTATTAATTTCCCATGAGAGAGTTGACCCTGGGGCTCAGAAGGTGCAGTGGATTGCCCTCAAACTTATTTCATGACCACTGAATATTTTACTGCATTCATCTGCCCTTGTCAAAGGTGAATGACAAGAGCTTCTTGCTGGTTCCCTTTTCAGAGAAGTTCCCTGTTATTGCCATGGTTTCCCTCAAACAGTTCCATGACAATCCTATGAGAGCTGACAGGCTAAATCCTACAAGTATCCATCTACTCTGGCGTCCTTCCAAATATGGCTTTGGAAAACAGTGCAAAAAACTGCAATTATCAGATATGGAATAACTTGTTTTCCAATTTAAACTCTTCCTACTCAGTAATATTTGGATATTTTATTCTAAGGCTAAAGTATACAGTTTCCTGTCTCCTGGGAATAATTTAATTCTTAATTTTTCTAGTCCTTAATCTCCTTTCTACTCATATGAAGAAAAAATTGTTTTAAACCTAAATTATTCATTCTCATTACATATTTCGAAGTTCAATCAAATGTTTAATGAAAAGTAGATCTTCCTGTCAGTTCTGCATGTTCCTTAATGTAACTCCACGTTTCTTCTTGCTTCGTGAGATATACTAGAAGGTCCTGACTATCTTGCCTATTTTTATGCTTTTAACTATAATGCTTTCTTAGTTTCGAAATCCCTGTCATCTTAGGCATGCTTTCCACAACTATTTATAGACTATCTGTAGTCATCAGAGCCTTTGTTTCCATTGGATTTTAAACAAGCATGCCGCTCTGTATTTTTGTTAATGAAGTACACAGTGAACAGTGAGAATTTACATGAGTTTTAGCCACAAAGCTCAGCTGACAGAGTTAATTTGGACAACAGCAGGTGGAACTAATGGTTTGTTGTCCCTCCCCCTTCTTTACCATCTCTCTCTCTTGCCTTCAACTACTAAAATTTTAATTTAATTTCTTATCACATCAGTCAGGTATTTCAGAATCATGGACTGTGTTTACAGTCCTCTCAACTTGACTAAGTGGATTGTGTTTCACGAATTTTGTCACTTTAGTTGCTCACTAGTTTTTGTCAAGTTACTGAGAAGCAAATGAAAAACAAATTACTAGATAGCACTTCAGTAACCCACTTCCCCACATCTACCTTAGTTTTCATGTTATGATGACAAATCATTGTTTAGTTCTATGATTTGGGTTCTGTCTCTCAGACAGCTTGGTTTTCTAAATAGTGATGCTATTGTTTCACACCTCAGTGGCTCAAGTAATGATGTCCTTTTGTTTTACACCTCAGGGGTTCTCACTAAGGTACTTTCTCTAACAGGCAGGGTCAAAGGTCCACAGAGTTCTAAATCCAAGATGCCACAGGCTCCTTTTCCTACATATAAAATCTTTGTTACTTTAAGCAGGAACAGCACTTTTTCTTGGATCATTTGGAATTTGCAGCCTTGTACCTACGAAGCATATGTAGGCAGTAGCATCCAGTATAACTAAATAGACTGTGTCACTGCAACAAGCTACTAGAGAGGCTGTGCACTTTCTTTCAGTGAAGACACAGCAATTTTCATTATGTGTATACAAAATATTTACTATCTAAAAATGTGCAGTGCTGGAACTTAGTTAATATCTGCCCTCAATAAAAAAAAAAACATATTTAACTTATTCCTTGAATGAAAAAAATTAAATACACGCAGGATATAACAATAAATAAATCCTTGCACACACAAAAAAACCCACTTCCCTGAGCATCATCTGAAATATCAAATGGTAAGATGAACAAATTATTGGTTACTCTACTGTTACTATTAATTTTGAAAAGTAACATGATCTCTCACTTTAAAATACAGTAGATAAATAAAAATAATCTTCCTTTTTCCAGAAAATAAATTCTTTTCCACAAGGACTGAAAACAATTACTCAGTTGTTCATAGAACAAAGTATTTCATACTGCAAAATGAAAACTTTGCAGCTGCAGGCACACTTTAAACCAGCTTGCAGATAGGCTGAAGGATGAGGAACTTATTTTCATGTAAATTAAGTGCTTGCATTTCAGGTAGAACCATCCCTTCCTCCTTGCCATATTAATTTTAAAACTAGATTAAATAGTTCACCGAGTTTTTTTCCCAAAGCAGTTAGCATTCTAAAATGGAAGTGCTGTCTCAAGGCTAGAAACACAAGTACACTGTAAAACAAAATTCTGTTTAATGAACTCATAAAGTAACAAGGTTTGATACACGCTTCCAAATTTCATCAAGTCATCATTTAGAGGGGCTCTGAGTCACAGCCTGTATAAAAACTCCCAAGAGACCTCTCTTAACTGGGTAGTACAAATGCTCTTTACTCTCACAAAACTCCACGCTGCTCAGTTCCACTACTCAATTTGCTTTCTTGCAATCTAACTGGGCCCAGAGAATGGTGGTGTTACATCCAGATGATGGTCAGTCACAAGCGGTGTTCTGCAGGGCTCGGTGTTGGGGCCTGTCCTGTTTAATATCTTCACTGACCCAGGTGATCAAGCAAACCCTCAGTCACTTTGCACTAAGTTGTGCAGAAGTGTTGATCTGCTGGAGGGCAAGAAGACTGCAGAGAGATCTGCACAGGCTGGATCGATGGGCTGAGGTCAGTGGGCTGAGGTTCAACAAGGCCAGGTGCCGGACCCTGCACTTGGGTCACAACAATCTCAGGCAGTGCTACAGACTTGGTAAGAGTCACTGGAAAGCTGCCCAGCAGAAAAGGACCCGAGGGTGCTGGCTGACAGCAGCTGAACATGAGCCAGTGTGTGTGCCCAGGTGGCCAAGAAGGCAAATGGCACCCTGGCCTGGATCAGCAACAGTGTGGGCAGCAGGACCAGGACAGTGATTGTATCCCTGTACTCGGCACTGGTGAGGCCACACCTCAAACCCTGTGTTCAGTTTGGACCCCTCACTACAAGAAGGTGCTGGAGTGTGTCCAGAGATGGGGAATGGAGCTGGTGAAGGATCTAGCACACAAGTCTTATGAGGAACAACTGAGGGTGCTGGGGTTGTTTAGCCTGGAGAAAAGGAGGCTCAGGGGAGCCCTTATCGCTCTCTACAACCACCTGAAAGGAGGGTGGTGGTCAGTCTCTTCTCCCAGGAAACAAGTGGCAGGACAAGAGGATATAGTCTCAAGCTGTGCCAGGAGCAGTTCAGGTTGGACATCAGGAAGACCTTCTTCACTGAAGGGGTGGTTAAGCATTGGAAAAAGCTGCCTAGGGAAGTGGTGGAATCCCAGTCCTTAGAATTATTCAAAAGGCACATGGCAAGAATTTTTTGTTACTCATTTGTCACCTATACTATATGTCACTCCCCTATATGTCATAACAATCCTTTCCTCAAAACTAAGACTCCTTAAAACAGAAGCAGTGACACTTTTGTGAGGGTTGGATGAGTGGACAGTGGGGTGGATTGAGAACTGGGTGAGTAGCAGATCCCAGAAGGTCATGATCAGTGGCACAGGGTCTAGTTGGAGACCTGTCATTAGTGTTGTCCCCCAAGACTCAATACTGGGTCCAGTATTGTTTAACTTGTTCAATGACTTGGATGAAGGGACAGAGGCCTCCTCAGCAAGTTAACTGATGACACAAAGCTGGGAGGAATGGCTGATACCCCAGAGGGCTATGCAAGCCTTCAGAAGGGCCTCAGCAGGGTGGAGAGATAGACAAAGAAGAGCCTTCTGAAATTCAACCAAGATATACACAGGTTCTGGCATCTTGGGAAGAATAACCCCCTGCACCAGTACAGACTGGGAGTTGACCTGATGGAAAGCATCTCTGCAGAGGACCTGGTAGTCCTGGTGGACAACAAGCTGTCCATGAGCCAGCAGAAGAAGAAGGCCAATGGATACCAGGGTAGTAGGACGAGAGCCTCACTAGCAGGTCAAGGAAGGCGATCCTGCCCCTCTATTCAGCCCTAACGGGGCCACATCCGACATTCTATGTCCAGTTCTGGGCTCCTCAGTACAAGACATGGAGCTCCAGCAATGGATCCAGTGGAGGGCAACAAAGACAATTAAGGGAACATCTCTCTTATCAGGACAGGCTGCGAGATTTGGGCCTGTTCAGCCTCGAGAAGAGACAACTGAGAGGGGACCTCATCCATGTGTACAGGTATCTAAACGGGGGTGCCAAGAGGATGGAGCCAGGCTCTCCTTGGTGGTCCCAAGCAATACGACACGAGGCAATGGGCAGAAGCTGATACACAGGAAGTTCCACCTGAACACAAGCAAGAACTTTACTGTGCGGGTGACTGTCCATTGGAAGAGATTGTCCAGAGACTGTGGATTCTCCCCCACTGAACATACTCAAGAACCATCTGGGCACAATTCTGTGCCATGTGCTCTGGGATGACCCTGTCTGAGCAGAGATTGGACCAGGTGACCCACTGTGGTCCCTTCCAACCTGACCGCTTCTGAGATTCTGTGATTGTGTGAAACAGCAGCGTTGGAATCTGGATTGGCTGCTTTGTTTTAAGGCCGAGGAAGCGGGACTTCACACCTCTGGTCCCTCCCTGGCCGCTGCCCGGGCTGTGGCGGGGACGCGCCCGCCGGTGACAGGAGCGCGCCCGCGGCCCCG
>VZRS01011072.1:0-25175 GCA_013398055.1 Ifrita kowaldi
CTCCAGCTCAGCCAGACCCAATAAAATCGTAATAAGATCTCCCTTAAGTCTTTTTTTCAAAGCTGAACAAATAATATCTCTCAGCTTTTCCTCACTCAACAGGCTTCCCAACCCTTGGATCATACTTGGGGCCCTTCTCTGGACCCTCTCCAACCTCCTTGTATGGGGACTAAAGCTGAGCGCAGTATTCCAGAAGTGGCCTGAGAAGCACTCAGTAGACTGGGATAGGGGCTCCTTCGTCTCTGCAGGTGATGCACTTTTTGATGCAGTCCAGCATTGGGTCTCTTTTCCTCAGCACACTCTGGACACTCAGTGTGAGTTTGATGCCCACCGGGACCCCTGGGTCCCTTTCCACAGAGCTGTTCCCCTTCTGGGTAGATCCTGGCCTGTGCTGCCCTCCTGGATTATGATTTCCCTGGTGCAAGACCTTACTGTCTTTGCTGACTTCATAAGGTTCTTGCCAGCCCACTCTTCCAGCCTATCCAGGCCTTCCTGCAGGGTGGCTTTCCCTTCCCAAGTATCCATTTCCCACTCAGTTTGGTACCACCACGGGCATCATCACGGTACACTTGACCTCATTGTCCAGATCACTTACGAAGGTAATTAACAGCTTTGGGCCCAACACTGATCCCTGGGGGACCCCACTTGTGAGAGGTGGCCAGCTTGGAAAGCAGCTCTTACCACCTCTGAAGGCAGCCCGTGAGCCAGAGCCGCACACATCCCACAGACCGCTTGTCCAGACCACCACACATTGGTTTCTCTAGGAGAAAGCTGTGTGGAAAGCTTCGGAAAAATCCAGGTCAGCAGTGTCCACTGCCCTCCCCACATAAACTGAATACATTATTTTGTCTTAGAAAACAATCATTCTGGGACTCCATAGGCCTGTTAGACAAGGAATGAAGGGAGTCTTATGGTGGGATAAGTCCTAGGTTCCTTCAGCTTATTACAACTGGAAAAGCTTCCCCCAGAATGCTCTGTTCTGGTATGTTAATACACCCCAGTTCTGCTTCCCTGGTTGGCTCCTTTGGCCACTCCACCCCTTGTTACCCTACGCGCCCCCAGAGCTTCCTCACTGGCTCCCATTCCCTAGTCCTGCCTTTGTATCATCCCCGTGCCCTCAGATCATTTGTCTCTGATGCTCTCTCTGCTCTCCTATATAACCCTGCACCCCCCGTTGTTCTGCCCCTACTTCTCTGGAGCCTTGCACAAGTGTGGCTGCGTTAAATCTCTCCTGTAGAACCCCATGCAAAGACCCTTCCTGCTCCTTCCTCGTCAGACTCTTTTGCCAGCTATCTGGTGTGTGTGCAGGTGTGGTGGCTGCATCGAGCGGCTTCCTCCTTGGAGGCGCTTTTGGGAAGGTCATGGCACTTTACCATCTAGCACTGCCACAACAAATCATGATGCTTTGACAAGAATGATTTGCTCTTGGTGAATCTGTCTAGGATCTTCCTAACCATGTGCTTCATCTGACTTGTGGTAGCCTCCAGGTAGGTAGGGCCTGAAGTAAGACTGATGTGCCTATAATTACCTGGATCTTAAGAACTTGAATCTTGTAGGTAGAATCTTGTAGAATCTCTTGTAGGTAGGGGTGACATTAGCCTTCTTCCAGTCTTTTGGGATGTCCCCTGGTCTCTGTGGCTTCTTAAAGATTATGGAAAGCATCCTCACAATGACAACAGCCAGCTCTTTTAACACCCCTGGGTGCATATTTTCAGCTCCTGTAATAGTTGATATACCCACTCTTTCTTCACTGGCCATGTGTTTGCATCAAACTGGATATTTGCTCCCAAGGCTTGGGGCCCAACAGTGGTGGTAAAGACAGATGTGAAGAAAGTGTTGGGAACCTCTGTCTTTTCAGCATTATTTGTGACTGGGTAATTCACCTCTTCTGCAAAACACCAAGCCATTGTTTCCTTCTATTTCAACTTATTGCTTATATCACTGAAGAACCCTTTCTTGTAGTTTTTGACATATTTGGCCAATTTCAATTTGAGTGGAGCTTTTGCTCTTGTAACTGCATCTCTGGACACCCTGGCAATACTTGTCTTCTTCTCTAGATATTTGTCTGCTTTTCCATCTCTTGTATGCCTCTCGGTTTTGAGCAGACTCAGAAGCTTGCAGTTAAGCCAACTGGGTCTCTGGCTCCACCTACTTCCCTTAACTTTAGAGGGCATGAATGGTTATTATCTTTCCAAGAGAACTTTCTTGAAAAACTCAGTGTGAGTTTGAAAAACTTGAAAAACTAGCTCCTTTATCCTCCATAGTGTCTTCCCACAAAATTCCCCAAAGTGAGCTCTGAGCTAGCTCAGGTTTACTCTTCTAAAATCTTCAGTGTGTTCAGTGGGATCCCAAGCTCCACAGTACTGTGACCACTGCAGCCAAAGCTATCACTAACCAGGTATTACAAAGCAGGTTTTCTTGGTTTGTGTGAAACCAGTTCGACAGTGCCTCATTCCTGGTTTGCAAATCCAACATTTTTTATGAGGAAGCAGGCCTCTATACATTCCAGGAATTTGATGGCATGTGAGCTGCTGCATTGTTCTACCAATAAATGTCTGGGTGATTGAAGTTGCTGATAAGAATCTGATTGTGTTGACCCAAAGCTTACTTAAGTGAGCTAAATATTGCTTTTTTGGCCTTATCATCCTGGTTTTAAGGTCACTAGCAGATCTCTCTTGAAGATTACTACTCTCATCTTGACAGGGGCACTTGATTGGACTTCCATAATCAACATAGTTAAATTCTATACATTCAAGGTTCTACTTAATAACACAGAGTGAGACTCCTCCTCCTCTTCTTCACTATCTGTCTTTACAAAACAACCTGGAGCCACTCACTGAGTTCTTTCAGTCATGTGAGCTGTCCCACCACATTTCAGTTATTCCTTTTAATTATGCCAGAGTGAGAAAATGTCCAGGTTCTCTAATTCCTCACAGGAGATAAGGGAGTTCTTCACTTCTATTTCAATGCCACCATTCTTTCACAAAGGCCTACCAGATGTGACTGGGCTTATGATTTTTGTACGTGCTCAGTGAGAAGCACAGGATGGGGAAAAGTTAGTCTAGGAAGATGGCAGAAAAGGGTGACAAACAGTGCTTGGAGACATATGTATGTGCATTAGAAGAATGTCAGGAATGTTAGTCAGAAATAATGTTTTATCTGGCACATTCATTATCTTAAAAACACAGCAGTATTCATATTATTGAAGACCTAATAAGAGTAAAACAAACAAAAATAAATGTTTGTGATCTTTGGTCACTTGTTAGCAGGCAAAGAAATTTAAGAGTCCAATAGCAGAGTAGAAATCCTTGCTGGGATTCCTGGTCCCACCAGGGAAGCCAATGGTACATGGACCTGATCTTCTTTTGGCAAAAAAAAGAGCTCTAGAAACAGTTGTCTACATGGTAGAATCTATTCTGCGGTTCCTCTGCCTGTCCTTGCTATGCCTATTTCATAGCCAAAGGGGATAATTTTCCAGAGATGCCAATCCAGTGTTACCCACAAACTCACTGATAACATGTTGAAGTGCGCGAGTGCTGGGCAGGGAAGGAAGAAAAGACTTGAGTTCAGCATGAGAAAAGTCCTATATTGCTCACCATTCCTAACACTCAGAGGAGCAGGCTATAGAGGCTTACATCGATTATATCAGCCTTTAAAAGGACTGCAGTAAAAACATGAACTTAGTTGCCTTTATCTAAACAATCATTTCAGATCTCAAGTTCTTCAGTCTTTCTGTGGTAAACTTTTATACACTTATTATGTCTCTGCCTCATAAATCCCGACAGACAAGATTGATTTTAACAAATGTATACAAAGAATGACAGCTGACACTAATTTCATGTACGGGAAGTTAAATCCAGTCACAGACCCTAAAGTAAAGTAGTTGATAAAAGTATGCAAATCTCTGAAGAAGTAAAGAGATTAAACGAGTCTACACAGCTCCTTTATTTATAACTGCTGGAAAACTGCAACAGAACTTTAGATATATTAAATCCAGAGCCTAAAGGGATTTTAAGTAAACTGAGTAAGCACAGTACTCTCTCAGATCCAATAGTCCTGAAATCCCTCAAGCTGCTAGGCTCCCTCATAATAAATATTCAGTAAATACTACCAAATGCCCCTGTTCCCACCCTTGTGTACAATGCTGATGGCATAGACCCTATGAACTTCCCTGAGTTTCAGCTAACTGTAGAAGTACAGTCAAACATGTTCTGAATAGGAATCTTTAAAAGTATGATAAAACCAAGTCGGTGGGAGCCTGGGGAATACACGCCAAAGATTTGAAAAACATTCGAGTTAACATCTGTAGATGAAAGCGGTGGACTAGAAGTTCCCCAGGGAGGCAGCCATGGCCAGCAGCTGATGGTAGGTAACAGGACACTGCAGCTGGGGCCCTTGCTTGCTGAGCCTGTAACAACCCTTCTCTGTAGGGTGGCAGGATTAAGAATAAGGCTAAAATAATGGAATTTGTGCATGCCTGGTCTGCTTGCTCTGCCTGACCAGAGCACTGATATCACTGTGACAGCTGCCTTCTCAACACTCTCCCCTTGCAGCAAATGGTGGGCCAGTCTGTCAGCTGCATATGTATGCTTAACAGTGACATATTGGCAATTAAAGAGAGAATGATTCACTTTTGTACTGGATACGGGTAAATAATCCATGAAATACACAAGCATGAAATGTTAGGGTAGAGGAGTCCTGGTGCAATTCAGGGCAGTTTTAGCAGGATTTGTTTCCCTTTTACAGAAGGAAAAAGAAATACTGGGAATTTGAAATTACCACATTTATTTTAATTCTTGGAGTAGGTTTGTAATATTCAGTACTTAGAATCTTGATTAAAGCAGAAATTCTGGCTGCTTAGCAGTAATCCATAACTAATCATTTATAAAAATAATAAAATATGCATGAAAGACCCTACATTTAACTATTAACTTTTGAAAACCTCAGCTATAAATTCTATAGCTGTAATAAATTTTGAAGCATTAGGGACATTATTCAACTCTAGATCACTGCAAGGCTGGTGGCTTGCTACCATTTGGCACTTAAGGGCTTTTGAAGACAATAAGAAAATATTTTTCTGAATTGGAGAATTAAAAAGGGAAGTTAAACAACAGTTGCCAACGTAAGTCTGCAGAAACAGTGTCTCAATCTGACACCGTTTAAGAAAATTTTTAATTTTTTCTTTTTCTGAAATGTTTTACTCTCCTATTCAACTGGAGATTGGCCTGTGAAAACTAGTATGTGTTCTCAGACAGATAATAGACAAAAAAGCCTATTTTTATGTATCAAATAAACAGATGCTGAGGTTTAAAAAATTTTAGGGATATTCTGAACCAAAAACAGAAGTTGAAAAAACTTTAATAGCTACTTGTGGGGAAGAGATATTTCCTACCCAGTGGGAACATGCACTGAAAGCTTTGTAGATCATTCTTCAGACACCATTCACAATCCAGGTGAATTCATCAAACCTCAGAGCCTGGATTCAGATATACATGAGTGAGTTTGCACTTCTAGGTCCATTTGAGAAATTCTTGGGCTCTGCTCTTTTTTTTAATCACACTGTCCCTTTCTCTACTGTTTACTGTTCTCAGTCCCTAACCATCTCCAAATTTGTAATGACCCTGTTCAGGACCACCGTCTACAAAAACGTGAGAGAAAGAAGAAATAATTTTTAAGAGGGATTCCTGTTCTCAGCTGCTTTTCCTCAAATGTTCCTGTGGCTTAGTTTGCTCGGGTCCTGTTGCCATCAGAGGAAAAGTGTGCCATGCCATAGTGTCAGTGGCAGCAGCAGGAGTTGGTGGTATTGCTACTGCTGTGCTGTTGCTCCACCTGCCAGCTGTTCTCTGCGGGAAGCGTGGCACTTGTCCTGACACTTTTTCTCATGGGAAAAAGCAGGAAGAGCTTCTGCCTCTTAGCTGGGGAGCTGGCAGAAATTTTCTGAGTCTATACATAGATTGGTGTCTATGCCTCAAGATGCCGGTAGGAATGTTTAGGAAGCCCTGCCTAAATCACTGCTTGTAGCTTCATTGGCTGCCTAGCCTTTAGTCCTTTTGTAGCCCGTGACAGAGGCTCTTTCCTGATTGTGGTCCATCTTTCAACTCTTTAGTTCTCCTCAATGGGTTTTTTTTGGTTTCTTGTCTCTTTCAAGCACTAATTACAGACCAGTTCCATTTCAGAAATGGATTTTCCAAGTGATAAGTCCTCTAGATTTATTTTCTCACTCTACTGTAATACAAAAACTCTTTCAGTCCTCCTTTTTCATTAAAAAAAAAGAGAAGTTGCATCTTGAAGAGCATACCACTCAGAAATGATTTATTCAGATGAATAGAGAAGCCTGCATATTTTTCATATGAGGTTTTTGTAGTTAGTGAATATGCTGTCTGATACCTGGCTTTTGATAATAACTGACTTTTCAAGATAACTATTGATTAGCAATTATTACTAGCTTTTTGCATGGTAAATTCTGCCCCTTTCATTACTTCTGTTGGTCTGAGTTTTTTATGACAGAATTAAAAGAAAAATAAATATATTTAAAATCTGTAAGATATGTTTGGTAGTGCAAGGTAGGACTTTGGCTACAAAGGGACATCTCTCCTCATTTAGTAAATTTTTTTCCCTGACATTTCAATTGTCATGAGGCAAATTTGTCTGTGGTGCTTAACCTTTAAACACTTTAATACGAGTTTTCAAAAGAGTCACACTAGGGTGAAAAGCAATGGCAAAAACCAGCATTTAGACTCTCTCCCAACTTACTAGTGAAATTATAAAAATATCATTTCTTGCTTTTGCTTTCCTTTTGTCTCTCTGTCATTGTATGTTTCCCCACCTCCCTCATGTCCTCCTTCCCCCCTTTCTCCTGGAATATTCAGAAGGGAAAGCAAGCCATATGGTTTGTCGTCTGTGAGAGACACCCTGAGAAGACCACTCCTTTAACATGCCAGGCTAATTACAGACCAGTCCCACCTTGCTGGTGAGACTCTCACAGAATGTGGGGCTTTGATTTTGTCCAGACGATGGAGAAAGGTTTTTTGGTTTTCACTATTTCATCTTCTTTACTACAAGGATGACTCCTGAAAGACCAATGAGGTGAAGGGTTCACTTGATCAGAAAGAGGAGCAGGAATTAACTGTTGTTTGTATCATACAGGTTTTCTGGAAGCTCCAGACTATTTTGGGATGCTACACACACCTATTGTCTATGCCCCAAAAAGTGTTATTTGATATTAAATGTGATAACAGAAGATGTGGAGTACAGCCTTTTTACAGAGAGAGATACAAGGCCAGAAGCATTACAAAAAATGCCCTTCTTTCTGCTAAGCTGTGGAACTAACTGTTTCAGGCACTCCTAGATCCCACAAAAACTCTATATCTCAGTAACGTGATGAATTGTGCACATCAGTGTTGCTTTCCATATAATTAGTTTTTAAGACGTTGTATCACATTGTTTACAAAATGTGAATGTGAGAGCACGTATTGGAAAGATGGCAAGAATTTGCTTTTCATATCTGCTTGCAGGATTTCTGCTGCTTTTTCTTCAGTTTCAAATGAACCCCAGACTTTTATCAGTTCTAATTTAGCTCAATAAAAGTGATGCTTGCTCTTGCCTCTTTTGCTGCTCATTGTGATATCTTAAAATCAGGAAGGTAGAGTGAAAAATGTTGCATTCTCTTTTGACACCCCTACCAATACAAGTCAGTGATTAATGAGGAACTAAGTGCTGTCAGAAGCACTAAATATAACAACAGAGCTTAAGAGAAAAATACATAGTACTTCTGATAATGTTAAATTTTATTAATCTTACCTGATAGTCTTGATAATGCGAGGTAAAAATACAGTTTTCTCAATTGTTTGTCTTTAACACTGAGGTAAAAAATTGGTGATGAGAAAGCAAAGACTAAGTGAGATTGCATCCTTCACGTAAGGTTAGTTTGCATAAAGCCTTACTTTGACCCATTGATTTAACATGGTTTTACTCCTCTCTGTCCCTCTCTCTTCACTGGAAAGAGAGAAATGGGAAGACAGATCTTCAGATTGAGTGCTGTTTTTGTTATAGTTCAAAGTTTACTGTGAAAGTGATCTGTAAGACTGCAATAAATTTGTGATGAAGAGGGATAACAGAGGATGACAATCAGATCAATTGCATCTAAGTATTCAGTATGCTCATGCCAGCAATACTGCTAAAGTCTGCTCACATGCCTCTAAAAGGTGAGATCTCCACCTTTAAAAAATGCATAGGCCAGTAGGCATTGATAAAGTTCTGTAACAGCATTCTTTATTGAGAAGTGAGGATGCTGCCAGCATCCCAGGCCAGCTTGTCTCAGAACACCCCAGTCATGCTGCCTGAAGTATGGAGTGTGATCTGTAACAGAGGACAGCTACAGGTGTCGGCTTTTTAGCCTGAATATTAACATGTGCTGTGGTTTATTCTTCAGAAGCCTGATTCAGTAGCTATGTCGGCTAAGAGAGCACCTGCCTGAGAAACAAAAACCACTCTGGAGCTGCTGCAGACACACATCTTTTTGTAGACTAGTTGCAAACCATCACATATAAAATATTGGGTAGTCATATACTCTAGGTCAGCAATGAAGAATTCAGATAATAATGTAAAATATTTCAAATAATCATGAAGTAATGGTGTTGAGGGTAGAGGGGATGAAGAATTTTTCTTTTGCGTTTTATTGTATGTGTATGAAAGTAGGTAAAAAATTTAAATAGGAGTCAATTTCTAAACTAACAAAAGTGGATTTGGGCATTTCAAAGGGGTTTTGCTGGTGAAAATTAGAGGGGTTTTTTTAAAATTATGTATGTTAGTTGTACTTAACATCAGTCCAGCACTGCCATCTTGCACGCTCTGTTTCAGACACTGCAAAAACTATGAATACATGCATGCAAGACATATCTGAATGTGTTTACACAAAAATAGGCATTAACTGCGCAATGCAACTCAGTTCTATAACAAGCACTTGGTTATGCACAAGGTGCTTTGTTTCCATCACCAGCTGAATTATCCCTACAGAAGCCTAGGGCTATATACTCAACTCTTACCTGACTAGAGAGAGGACAGGAAGTAAATAAGTTAAATGAGTTGTGGAAAAGTAGTGATGAAAAGTGGTTATTAAACAACTGCTGTCACCAAATAATCCTTGAAAAAACTGCCTCTCATTTTTCATTTCGCAGAGATCCTGCAGTCCAGTAATTACTGAAAGTTCTTTTTTAATGAAGGTGAGAGCACATGGGAAAAATCTTGCTTATACTATTCCCACTGCCCCTCTCCTAGTGGGAACGTGTGGCTGTGAATTTGGATATGAATCTCAGAGAGCTAGGTAAAAAGAACAGTTGAAAACAGATGGCAGCAGTTACAACTGGCATATTCCCAGTTGGTGGCTTTAGCATTTAGAAATGAGCATCTGTTCTTCTTCCCTATTGCAAAGTGGTTTTAACTCAGAGGTGTTAAAAATACGTAAGTTGCTGTTTTATTCATTTTTGCTGTTTACTGACTTTAACAACATATTGAATAAAAAGTTAAATGTTTACCTGTGTGGCAGGGGAATCAAAACAGAAATACAGGACTCTGATGTAGAACCTGAGGTTATAAAGTAAATTATGAGGGGGAGGGGGAGAGGAAATTGTGTGTGCATATCCTAATATTGGAAAGAAAGAATTATTGAAAGTTGAAGCGGTAGGAACATGAAGGTCCAACTTTTATAACATATTTCTGATGCTCATTTTAAGTATCATCTTACTTTTAAAATAGCTATTAATGAACTCTCAAGACCAAAGAAAACAGTAATTTACTTAACTGCTTCACTGTTGCATCACCTAGGAACATTGAAATATCCAGCTCTGCCTTCAAAGAGGATCAATCTTAGTTTAAGGTTGATTCTTGCTTTATTAAACAGTGAATTTTTACATGCAATACAGTTAGGTATCATTAAAGCTAAGAAAACCCAAAACAATTCCGAATTAGATATAGTTTATAATATCTATAGTTTCTAGCATCGGATAAGATCTTAAGGGGCAGGCAACTCAAGAGGACTACAAGGATGTTTTGAGGTCATGCAAGGACAAAATTCAAAGGTCCAAAGTTCAACTAGAACGTCATCTTGCCATAAAAGAAAATTTTAAAATGTTTCTCTGAATACATCATCAGCAAAAGGAGGGCCAAGGAAAATCCCCATCCTTTTCTGGATGCAGAGGGAAACATAGTAATGAAGGATTAATAAAGGAAATGCAGAGGTACTCAATACCTTCCTTGCCTGTCTTTGATAGTAAGGCTAATTTTTTGGGGGGTACAGTAAATTGGAAGACAGAGATGGAGAGAAATATGAAGCTCCCATAATCCAGCAGGAGACAGTCAGTGACCTGCTACACCACTTAGACACAGACAAGTTTATGGGGTCTGACAAGAACCACCCAAGGGTACTGGTTGAGCTGACAGAAGTGCCCACTGTGCCTCTTTCAATCATTTAACACAAGCCCTGGCTAACCAGGGAGATCCCAGCTGGAGCTTGGTGAATGGGACACCCATCTACAAGAAGGGAAGGGTCAAGGAGTAGATCGTGCTGGGTGACATCATGTGGCACAACCAAGGGATCAGGCCCAGCTAGTGTGGGTTTGGGAAAGGCAGGTTCTGCTTGACCAACCTGACCTCCTTCTATGACAAGGGTGACCCACTTGCTGGATGAGGAAAACGCTGTGGGTGTTGTCTACCTGGACTTCAGTAAAGCCTTTGACACCATTTCCCATGATGTTCTCCTGGAAGAAACTGGCTTCCCATGTCTTGGACAGGTGGACGCTTTGCTGGGTTAAGAACTGGCTGGCTGGCTGAACCCAGAGAGTGATGGGGAGTGGAGTTAAATCCAGTTGGTGGCTGTTGGGGCGCCTTCTATGAAGGCATCTTCCTGGTCCCTCCAGGAACCGCCCTTCGGAAGCCCGTCCCGCCTACGACGGTGGGCGGACGAATCCGATTCAGGGGGCAGTTCTTTGGGAGGATCCCTTGACATAGCAACTGTGTGAAAGCCATGCCTCCCTTCGTTGTCCCTTCCTCTTGTTCTAGCACCTTCCAAGTTGTATGGTCCCCCATTGGTGCATGTTGGACATCTCCTCCCCTAAGTTAACACTATTGGTTGTATGTTCTGTATCTCCGCCCAGTTGCTGTTTCCCCATTGGTTGTTCCCTTGCACTCCTCCCCTTTTTCCTCCGCCTTTTAAGCCGCGGCACGGACCCTGCTCCCCTCAGACTTCCCTGGATCTCGTCCCCTAATAAACCTNAGTCCGAGCTCAGGGAGCCAGGCGGGGCTCTCGAGGCTCGCCGCCCCGGCCAGCGTGTCAGGTGGCCAGTCACTAGTGGTGTTCCCCAGGGATCAGCGTTGGGTCCAGTCCCAATGCAAATATTTTTACTGATGATGTGGGCAAGGGGGTCAAGTGCACCCTCAATCAGTTCACAGATGGCACTGTGGGATCATGAATCTTCTGGAGGGCAGGAAGGCCCTGCATTCCCATGATGTTCTCCTGGAAGAAACTGGCTTCCCATGTCTTGGACAGGTGGACGCTTTGCTGGGTTAAGAACTGGCTGGCTGGCTGAACCCAGAGAGTGATGGGGAGTGGAGTTAAATCCAGTTGGTGGCTNTGATGGGCCAAAGCCACTTGTGTGAGGTTAAACAAGGCCAGGGGCTGGGTCCAGCCCTTCAGTCACAACAACCCCATGCAGAGCTGCAGGCTGGGGAGGGAGTGGCTGCAAATCAGCCCAGAGGTAAAGGACTTGGGAGTGCTGATTGACAGCGGCTGAACATCAGCCAGTGTGTGCCGAGGTGGCCAAGAAAGCCAAAGGCATCCTGGCCTGTACCAGCACGAGTGTGGCCAGCAGAACCAGGGTAGTGATTGTTCCCCTGTACTGGGCACTGATGAGGCCCCATGTTGAATCCTGTGTCCAGTTCTGGGCACCTCAGTTCAGAAAGAGTATAGAGGTCCTGGAGAGAGTTCAGAGAAGGGCAATGGAGCTGGTGAAGGGTCAGGAGCACAGTCTGATGAGGAGTGACTGAGGGAGCTGGGGATGTTTAGCTTGAAGAAAAGAAGGCTCAGGGTAGACCTTATCACTCTGTACAACTGCCCGAAAGGACGGTGTAGCCAGCTACTTCTTCTGATTAGCAAGCCATAGAATGAGAGGAAATGGCCTTGAGTTGTGCCAGGTTGGAGATTAGAAAAAATTTCTTCACTGAAAGAGCTCTCAGACATTGGAACAGACTGACTAAGGAAGTGGTTCACCAGCCTCTGAAGGTATTCAAAAGATGTGTAGATCTGGATTTCAGAGACATTGTTTAGTGATGGTCTTTGAAGTGGGGGGTTAATGGTTTGGCTTGATCATCTTAAAGGTCTTTTCAAGTCTAAACAATGTTGTGATCTTTGTGAAATGCAAAAAGCATTTACAAGTTAGATTTGTAAGACAACTGTATGAATATATTTATCCATTTTAAGCTAGAAATGTGTATGACACATGACGGCCTTAATTTGATGTGACTGTGCATAAAATCACAGCAATCATGCTTTTAAGCCTGAACCTGTGCTATTGAGTCTGGATAAGAACAAGAGTCCATCTGGATGGATCTAGTCATATGATTAATTCTTCAGGGCACGATTCTTTTCATATCTTTTGGAACCTTAATGCCTGTACAGAAGGAGGTGGAATTATTTTTGTGATGCTAGGCTTTTTAAAATGAAAGATCAAAACATACAGTGATAGACAGCTTCCTAAAGGACTCTCTTATCTAAGCAGTGTCGAGGTTCTGTTTACTTAACATATGTATTGAGGAGAAGAAGCAACTGAGTTGTTTTAAACTATGGCACTTTCAAAATTGTATTTGGTTCTCTATTATGTTGAACCTTAATAAGGTTTTGTTTTACTTTTCCAGTGTCTGGACCACTCCAACCTATTTTGAGTTGAAGTCAGATTATTAAAACAGAATCCTGATAAAATAAAAATTATGCTAGTAGGTGGAAGGGAATTGGAACTTTTGATTAGACCTGATGGCTACTGTTTGAATTTAAGAGTTTTTGTCCCTTATGTTTGTTTATTTCCTGTCCCAGGATTCCTGTTCAGTCTTGAGTTGCTTGCAGAGCAAGGCAACATAAAAAGTACAGTTTTCTCTATTCTGATTAGTATACAAGTCAACAAATATAACAAGCATACAAGTTATATGGCATCCTTGGGACAGTGAAGAATGTCTCTTGTTCCTAGACATGGGACTATTGGAATATGATATTTAGGTCACCATGTTAGTTGTCACAGACTTTTCAGACTTCGTGATTGATGGTTATATGAGAAAAGTTGAAGAACAAGTTTTGACACAGGAGATGTTTTATTGATATTTACATGGTAAACCAGTGTGTTTGGTAATCCACCAGTAGCATATCTGTTGCCTAGGTTCCCAGGAATTAGCAAATGGGCATATGCTATAGCTGGAAACGTAAAGAAATAAAGATAAGCATGTCACCATTTTTTATTGGAAATTGGTATTGAAGACTCTTGTTTCTTATCTATCCCTGGTTTCATTACTGGAAACTTGATTATCTTCTCTGAGAAAAATGCAGTGCATTGCACAGTCTTGTCATTTTAGCACTTCTCTTGCAAATGAATTGAACCCTTGAGTTGCCTGGCAATAAGTCTTTCAAAAAACCCTACTTTTATTCTTTTAAGTGAAAGAGGCTCATTTTATTTTTGAATGGCATATTTTTTTGCTGTATCTTTCCCCTCCTTTTCTTCTATGAAAAAAGCTCTTTACAGAAATGTGTAAGTGTTGGGAAAGTGGTGAGGGAAGAGTATTTACTGAGAAGAATGCTGCTCATGTAAATACAAGAGCAATGAGTTACTTTAGTGGTTAAAGTCGTTAGCATTCATCACAATAATAGGTACTGACAAAAGCCATCTATCAGTTTTGCAGTATGATGCTTTGGTTCAACAGCTGTGATTCTCAGTATTCATGCAAAAGTAGCATGCACTGCACTTTTATGCACTGCATATATACTACACTTAAAGGACCAAATTTACCTCAAACCACCCTTATATGGTTATGCTGACCTGCATGCACATGTGTTGCTAGTTGTAAATGCACTTGTAAAGACCTGAGGTTGCAGGTGCTACCTTGTAGTATTTAGCATTTAAAGGTATGAGCAAACCAGATACACAGGATCTAATTCAGTCTTTAACCTCAAAGTTCTGTTATTTTTTGATGCATTTAGCAGACTGAACATAAAATTGCAGTGGAGAAAGGGATGATCAGTAATAATCATTTACAAGTATGCCTTTGTAGTGATTTATGTTCTTCTAGTCCATGGAAGCCTGCCTTTCATTATTGCTCCAAAATTCTAACTTTGATAACATTTATTATTCTTTGTCAAACACTTCTGTTGTTTCCAAAGAATGTAAACTACTTCTTTGGTATGCATTGTGGCAATTTCTCTTTGAACTGGGTTTTTATTATTTTTAGAAAACCTCTGAACCTCTAATGTATCATTATCTATGTAGTTACATACTGTTCTTAATAAATGAGCTGAATTACCTGGCTGAAATCAAGCTTATTATTTTTGTTAATAGAAATATCTTATGATTAAGTTAAATGGATGTAGTCCTCTTTTTTTTTTTTTTATGGATGTTTATCAACAAGCTTGTATCCGTTCATTAAACTTTGCCAACAAGCTAGTTTCCATTTATTTAATTTTGCTAGAAAAACAACTAGCATTAAACTGGTTCAATCATCAGAGTGTTTGCAAAACTCAAGGTGAATCATCGATCAGAATTGTCCAACTACCTCAACTGAAGTTTAAGAAAAAAAAAAGAAATCTCTAATGGAAATTCTCCACCCTGTGATACCTATGTCCTTCACAGCTTTTATACTTTATATCCCAGGCAATATAAAATTAATGTTATAAGGTAAGGCTTATTGCATACATACATATGAAGACTATAAGCAAACACTATTGTCAGCAGAAATTTAGTCTTGGACGTTTAGCCTGCCACGTGAATTTCCACTTGATGGCAATACAGATCATTTTTGGTGTATATTAATCATGACAATGGACCAAGGCCATGATTTTTACATATGTATTTTGTAATCATGGAGATGTTAAATGTAAGTAAATTCAGGTTATGAAGATCTTGTCTCATGCATAACCCGAACTATCAGCATAATAGGGTGAACTAGCTGCTTGTGTTCAGATCCAGCATTTTGTCTATCATAGTGATATAATCTTCATCTTCGTGGTTTCCTGAACTGTCTTTTCTTTCATACCACATGTAAACACTGTGACAGCCCATTTCTCCACAAATTACAATAGACACTGAAGAGTAAGCAAGACATAAAATGAAGACATAAAAATTACTGTAATTAAAATATCTTTACTTCTAACAATAATACAGGGAACATTTCAAACCCAGAACCAAGTAACTAAGCTATATATTTCAATGGCTTTCTGGAATACTGATATAAATTTTTGGGCAAGTTCCTGTTTGCTTCTGCAGAAGTATATGAGACAGTGTTTATGTTTCTGTGTGTACATGCGCATTTTTATAGACCTAAGCAAAAAATTTGCAATAAATTATTGTAAAGACCTAAGTGGATTTTTTTTTGTGTTCATGTTTATGAAAAAACTGTACGTATTTCTAACAGTCTGTTGCTATAGAAAATTCAGAGCACTACTTAGGTGAAATGACTTTGTGATACTGTTTCAACCATTGACGGCAAATGCTAAAATCTTAAAATGAGATATGATATGAATGCTTATGCAAAGTGCGTTTCATTTCTGTGGATATTCCAAGAAAGTCCTTATAATATTTTCATACGTTGACCATTTGTTCTGGCAAAATCCATTTGGATTAGTATGCACCAATAGCGGAAACATTAACTGTCAATACAGAATGCTATTGTGACAGTCTTGTACTTGAGACTCTTTCAGACCAGTAAACTTGATTCCATCTGCCTTTTTTCCCCACATGTGCAAGTTTGGTCACTGAAATCCCTGGCCAGTGCAACACAATTAGAGTTCTAAATAGAATTAGGAAGCACCTGCTTTCCATTCATCACAGACTAGCAAATGGAATAAATGTTCCAAGAGTTGCACACTTGTCTGTAGTTGCATATAGTACTGAATCAGTTCTGCCACTGACGTAGTGACAGAGGTTAAAACTTCTATAGGATCCAAAGCTTCTATAGGATCCTCCTTCTTGATAAGGTTTTTTTGTATCTCGTGCTCATATGCTGACAGTACTACTCTTATGCAAGGTTAAAGCTATTCCAACATGGAAATGGTGGCTGATTTCTGAATATCCACTTTTAAGATGAGAATATTTGCTGATAGTCTTTGAAAAAAGTTACCGAAGGAATGCTAGGAGAAAACATGAAAAAGTAAGGCAAGATTTGATGTACCAACTTCTCTCTAAGTCCCTGCTGCAGAACCTTTGAACAGTTGCTCTCTTTTAGGATTGTCCTTCAAATTCCCAAATACAGGTGTATTAGGCTGACAGGTTTCTCTTTGTCCTAGTATGCCTAATTGTTTGCACAAGCGTCTTTCTTTGTCCAGTCTCTGGGTGTGGCATGCACCATGAGCGCCTTGCACACTGTCCTCCACAGACACAAAAGCTTCATCAGCGCCGCGTCACTGCATGTAACTCGGTCCCACAACGCGTGTTCTAAGGCGTCCCATGTCCGAGGATCAAAAATATTGGTACTATCTAAAGTTGAGTTACAGTCTTTTGCCCAGAACAAGAGTCTGTTCAAATCTGTAGATTCAACTTTCCTGCCGTGTTTCTTTAAAATCTGTTCCGATGTCTCTGTGACGTTCTGTTCTTTGGATACACCATCCCCCGCATCCTCCGTGGCTCACCTACGACTTGCAGGGATTATCACTGGCCAGCTTTCCTGCTTCTTTCAGCAGCACTTCAGTTTCCACGGGGCTCACTGACGGACGCACAGTTAGGCGTATAATAAGCTCCTCACATGAAGCACCATTTGTTGGTGGTTGAGGCACGGACCCAGACCAACAGGGAGTCTGAATCGTTTGTTCAAAGAAATGAGCTGGTTTTATACACTTTTCCAAGGAACAGTATTTCCTTCTATGGTAATTCTCACGATGTGGCGTATCCTGTGTTGCCACATCAGCAGCACACTTTCCAAATGTCCTTCTGTGGGGTGGTCACGCGCTGTTCACCCTCCCGTCAGCTCCCGGCAGGCTCCTCTCCGTAGGGGTCTGCCGTGTGACACCTCCTCCTGCCAGGGTCCGGTGGAGACAAGCTTCTCTGTGCTGCCATGTGCTCCTTTGTGCTGCCATGTGCTTCTTTCTGCTGCCATGTGCCTCTGCAGGCAGGTCCTACAGCCTGCAACTCAACTCCATCCCATCTCTTCTCACAGGATTGAAGTAAGCCTCAACAGAAACAATTGATGTGCGACACAATTGTTCACCACCCGATGACCAATGCTCCACCAATCCCCAAAAGGCTATTGGCCTCTTCCAATACATTCTGTGGTAACAGACTTGACCTACTCTGAACAAAGCTAGCAATGGAAAAAGCAAGGGTCTCTCTGGCTTACTCAGACCTCTCCCTCCCTAAAAATAGTCACGTGGTGCAAGGTCCCCCTCTTTTAAATGACTGCATTCATATGACCATCTCACTTTATCCCTTCCTTCTTCTTAGTTCTATCAAACAAAATTCTGTCCTTAAGTACAAAAATTGGAATTTGGCATTTAAATGGATAGTGGCTTGAGAGCTGGAGCACAGGTATTGGCTTGTTGCAGCTGCCTACCTGCACCTGTGGTGGTTTGAGGCCTCCAGGCCACTACTGAACTTGTATAAACCAAGTCTCTGAAAGAATGGGGAGAAGGAGACTCTATGTCCTCTCTATGAGGACATACTCTTTAGAAATGTGTTCAGAAAGACTTAAAGGGAAAAAAGCCCCAAGCAACCAAATAAAAGGGACTGAGTGACCTGTGTTGTACAATTGACCATTCTCCTTGTCTATTTGTTTTTTATTTTCTTTCAGCAGTGTGACTAACCTCACCTCTTTGTGTTCAGCAGCTGAGAAAAATGCACACTGCTATATTCAGAAACACCAACTCATTCCTTACAGCTTTTATGACAAAGCTGTCCCTCCACATGTCCATGTTGGCCTCTGACCCTACATGTTTACTCAAGTAAACATGCCAGATGGCAGAAAAAAGTAGTAGAGTAAAGAACAATTCTCTGGGGGCCAGGAGTCATGAAATTCTTCTTCACAAATCAGACTTAAAAGCAACAATTTCAAGAAATGCCTTAGAGCAAGTTCACAGCTAGAGTAAAAGAGAGAAGGAGAAAAAAATGAGCAAAAATTCCCCAAACCAGCTCTCTTGTTACGTATTTTGTTTTCTGTACCACCAGTTACATTAGCAGGAAAAACAAATAAAAATATGAGCGATCATTAGGAAAGACAGACAGATGGAATGAATTTTTAGGCAGAGAGGTGGAGGCGGGCTTGTATTTGGAAATGAGCATTAAAATCTGGTGCTTAAATATTTCAATGACCCCTGCAATATTTCCCACATCATTCTCCCTCCACAGGGGCACTGTCAAAAGACAGGGAGTGAAGTTGCTGGTGCTATTTCTGAGCCTGTCAGTCTTCCTTGCACAGAGGTAAAAAGTTCAAATCAGGGTGTACCTACGTGGGTGTTGCCTGCTACTAGTGATCATGTCAGTCATAGGTACTGCAGGAAAGAATAGTACACAGAACAAGACGAGCAAAGTTCAAGGAGTGAGAGGCACCTCCAGTTAGCCTATCTGATGTGGCAGGAGGAGGCCAACACATTTTATGATGTACCCTTCAACCCCTGCTAGTCAGCAGCCCTAGCACAAGATATTACTTCTACCAACAGGAAGGCTTCCCTGACATCCATTAGTTGTCATCCCAGCAGCTTTGCTCTTGCTGTGATTTGGTGGGCAATGTGGAAATGTGTTCAATTTGTTAAACTTTCCATTTTTATGACAAAGGAGAGGCTGAGTTACCTCTCCAGACTGCTTCTTGTTTGCAGTTTTAGCTTCAAATCCTGTGCGTTTATCACCATTTGGATGACCAATGCTGCATTCAGGCTGAGACATGGGGCATTCATTCCAGGTACAAGTGATGATTTGGTTACCTAGCTGTGGAAACAGGTGCCTTGAAATAAGTCTTGCTTGTGGCATCCTTCTTTTCTGAAATATTATGGACAACCTGACCCATGAATGAAGGTCAACACATGGTTTGAATGCAGCCTTTATAACTCGTTCTCTGAAACAGTTTTTTTCTTGTCAGCCCCAAAGCACTTGACGGTGCACAGATAAGTAGCCATTGATTTTTCTTTTGCTTTGCAGGCAGAGAGGCAGGAGTGTGCAGAGAGGAGCAGCCTTCCCAAGGCCAAACCACAGGCCTTTCACCAACTCAGCTGTAAGCCCCAGGGAGGAAGGGGAAGCCAGACAGGAATGCAGACTGCTCTCCACATAACTGGCCGTAGACTACTACCCCTGGTTCACGTGCAGCTCATCTTAGGCCCTCCTGCTGCCATTTTTTTTCCTGATGCCTTGTTGAGTGGTTTTAAAGTGTCTCACTTCTACCAGCTATGTTTGTTCCAGATATAGCAATGAATAAGACAAGATCAGAGGACCTTGTCCTACAGCTAATCTATCTACCTACTTGTAGTTCATCTCTTTTCCCTGAACCAGTATCATTAAGACCTCTTGAGGATCTGGCTCACAAACATATTGTTTCAAAAAATAACTTCACTGGCAAGATCGAAAAAGTAAGTGAAAAACCACCCACAGTAATGCCTTTAAACTTTGTGTATGCAGTAAACAACCTCCATATGTTGGCATTTCCTTGGTTTAGCTCTGTTAAAAGAACTTGGAAGTGCATTTGGAATAGTGGCTTTATTTCTTCTCCATTTTCTGTACATAAGCTCCCAAACTGCAGTCAGCCTCTTTTCTTAATTGATTGCATAATGCAGCCTGCCTTCTTCTGAGCTTTTGAGATGCACTTGAGATATGCTTTCAACTTTTCCTCACAATTAGAAAGGTTAGAAGCTTGCCTTTTTGAAAAAAACCCAACAGCATCAGGTATCATGGGACTTTAAATAGAAATGTAACACTACCAATACTCTAGCACCCTGTGCCTCATCTGAAAACTAGAGCAGCATAGCCTGCTGGAGCTCTGACAGAGGTGCACTGGGGCCATGTCACAGCCCTGATGCTACGGTAAGGGTCAGGATCCATAAACCCCTTATGATAAGTCAGCCACTCTTCTTCTGGAGACAGAAATCCACGTAAGTTACTGCAGTCAGGCAACAGAGACCAACCCTCACTGTGGCATCTGACTTGAGAGAAACTAAAGGGAATGTGAGCAAATGATCTTTTTGCAGCACAGGGAATAATAATGTTAAGGCAAAGGTCTTCCAGGACAAGTATTTTACTGGGAAGGATGAAAGTTTGTCCTGTTGCTAATTTGCATCTACCCCATCTCAGAAAGTGGTGCTGCATTTTTTGTATTCTTTTTGTAAGCAAATGAAAATGTACACCACCATACAACTTATTGTTTTATTGGATATGAAACTTCTCATTTAGTCTTTGCTGAACAGTATTTCTTGTTACTTGGCCACCAGTCAAAATCTATTATTAGGAATTTATTGCTCCATTAGCTACAACAGGATTAAGCATCAGTGTACAAAGCATTCCAGTGCTGCATTTCCTCTTGAAATGTAAGTGGTTTGCTGGTGAATCTCCATTTCCTTTTAATTCTTACCTGGACATTCTTCTGAGAAGTGGAACGCAATAGTGGCTGGCCAGTGGTTCTGGGTAGTTTGAAAGGGTTACCTGAGTGGTGCAGGTTAGTATGAGATGAGGGAATTGCTCAGGGTCTCTGCACAGGAGGTATCTTCAAGAGGCTGCTTCTGGATGAACTGTGCTTCTTCTTACATGTTTTCAGGGCATTTATGCTGGCAGAACTGTGCTGGCCCATGCACAGAGGTGTGGCTAGCAAAGAATTGAGCTCTCCAGGCAAGAACTCTAAAGCCATTGAGACAATCTTGCTTAGCAGAGCAGGAACTCTGAGCTTTTCTCTGTGAGTTGCTGTAAGGTGTGGGAGGGGGAGATGTGAGGGATAGAGTGTGTGTGGGTAGCTAGATTTGAGGGGAGGACAGAGGATGTTGTGTTCGATTGATTGGGAGGACCAGTAATATGATTTTCTTCAAATATTGCAATAAAAACTAAAATTGCTATCCCAACATTGATATTGCTATCCCGGGGCTAGAAACTACCATCCTCTTAGGAGAAGTGAATCTCATAAGAATATGTGAAACCAAATAGAGTTGGAAGTAAAAATCCTGATAAAAATAGAACCATCATGGGTATTTTACAATATTGCAGAAAACACTAATCAAGCTAAAATAAGGTGCTTGGAAACTCAAGTATTTCCCTTGTGGGAGAGGTGTCCAAATTACTCAGCCTTACAATCCTCATACCTAAAATTACTGATGAAGTCTTCATAATAATATTAATAATTGATATGCCATAACAGCTCTGTATCTTAAAACATTTGTATGAGATTGACACAAATGGCTGTGACTAGGGAATGCTCAATGCTGCTAGAGCCCAATGGTTGTTAGCTAAATAGAAACATCACTTCTGTGTGTCCCAGTACTTCTAAGCAGCCAGACATAATGAATAAATCACTTTTCTACTGTATATTCACCTATATTTGGATCAAGTTTATTTGCAGAATTTATGGCTTCAATTCAGTGTCCATTTGTAAACAACTAATAGAAGATTAATGGTCTATAGACATTCTAATAACAAAAAGTTGTGTAGAAATAGAGCTGGTAAAATAATATCCATAGATGACCTGTCTGCATTTTTTTCCCTCCTATCAGTGTTTGAATAAATTCTGTTTCTTGCACACTTGCAAAGCAGTATTTTAAATAATGGTACCCCATGGTTCTTCTAGTAATCTGAAAGTTATAGGATTGATCTAGCAGGAGTGGAAACTGCAATTTGATCCGCACATATTGTTAGCGTAGGTTTTATTAATGTACTGTTCATATTTTTACTGTTCATGTTTTTACTGTTCATATCATTCAGGTTAATATTTTGGGCCTTTGACCTTCTAGATTGTTTGATAAATGGTGGCTCAACACTTGCAAGGTTATGGTACCTCCCTGAAACTGTTGGGTCAACAATTGTCGTATGTTTAGAAATTGCTGTTTTATCCCTTTATATATAACCGTATCACAGAAATGCAGACCGCAGCTAAGGCCATTTTACTTCCTTGTTCTTATTGACCTCTTTGAAATACAGAGAGAGAAGAGATGGGGTCAAAGACATGTCCCTTTATACACTGCCAGCAATACAGGTTGCTGGCAGCAGGCAGGAGTTGCACAGTGCACCTGCCTTTTGTACACTAGTCGTGTCTGAAGAGAATTGATAAATTTTTTTGGTAATGTCTTGGAGTGACTCCATCATGTATATCCCCTATCACGGCTTTATGCCAAACAAGTAATTTTGTGCCTTTTCTGTGCCTTTAAACTGAGCCTGAGATGGAAGGAAAAAAAAGGACCAAGCAAACTTTTCAAAGCAGTGTCTCAAGGACACGGAGATTACACTCCTCTGTGTGCTCTGGCTGCGGTAGCACGGGGGGAGCACCCTGCTTGCTTCTTCGGCCAGTTTTTTTTTCCCTTCTCTCTCCGGCGTGAGACGGAAAGCTGAACTTTGTTTCCTGGGACTTTGGTTTTTTTTCTCTTCTTCTCTTCTGGACTGCTTCAACAACATCAGAACACATCGGGAGAAATACCCCGAGGCCCGAGGGGGTGGGCCCTCACCCAGCTCCGAGGAGGAGAGAGACCACACCTACAGAAGGACTCTGAAATCTTCCCAGGTTTCTCTCTTCAGCGAGAGATTTTATTATTTAGCATTATTACCCTTTTCTGGTGTGTTTGTTAAATAAATAGTTTTTAGCTCTTTCACTTTCCTTCGAGGAAANCCTGGGTGCACGTGGTGGGTAATGCAGAGAGATGGAACAACACGTTGTGTACCGCAGGGAGATCTGATTGTTGGGTGAAAACCATCTGCAATGTGAAATACCTGTATACCCCTGCTTGCTGTCACTGTCACTGTTTGTATATAGCTGTATATATGTATTAATGTGTGTGTGTAGAGTTAGAATATGTTAATTTGGGCATTGAGCCGACGATATGGGATAAGGGGTGGAAGCTCGATGGGCCCATGATGCCTCAGGTCATCAAGGCAGAGATGCCAACCAAAGCATCATATTTTTGTGGTTTCGTTGGCCTGGTACAGGTACTTTTCCAGCATAGCATCTTCAGAAATACAAAATTGATCAGTATAGCTCTGCATGGTGCACTGCTGTTGCTGTTTTGGTTGGAAGAAGAGAAGAGAGGAGGGAGCAATATGTTTCAGTTTTACTCACTGGGGAGATCAGGGGACTGCAAATTGCTAGAGAAGAAACAGAAGATGAAGAACTCACATTTTGATGCTATCCCAAGCTTGACTGTGTTCTCTGTTGGTTTTTATTTCTGCAAATACTCCTAATCTGTGCTTTATGCTTCCCATCTGACTTTCTTTCGACACTACAACCTGCACAAATCATGAAATTTAAAGTAAGAGAAAAGGCTGGAATGTGTTTTAATGCTGTCCAAGTCCTGGTGAAAGATGGACTAACTGCTTGTTTCTTTCACAAACATGGAAGTCAGAGACTTGGGGAAATGATATTCTTGATTCCTCTCTTCATAGAGTGTATAGATTATTTTTTTCTTTTAATTCCAGCTTTATTTGTAAAGTGCCTGCTAATTTCATGTTTCATTGAGTAGAAAGTGTTACAAGAATGTACAGACTAATGAAACCAGGGAATTTTTTCTTAGTGCTTATTAGATCAGGTCCTGATGCAGGCACTGGTGCTCTTAAGGCACCGTGCCAATTAAGTAGTGATATTTAAATTGCTGTTATATCACAACAACTTAGTTACAAGGAAAAAAGTTTCTTCCTTTAAGAAGATCCTTGCTAAGGATCTTCTGCTCAGGCTAATGGTAGACAACAAAGAATATGCAAGGCAATGGGAACCCCGCTGTGTCCCAGACAAATGGGTATTTCCATGAACAGTGGATTTTCTCTGTTTCTTCTCTCTTCATTCTTGGTTGTTTGGGTTGTTTTTCTTGATTTTGTTTTTTTTTTTTCATTGGCAATATTATCACCCTTTTCAGAAATGGACAGGGTGATATCCTGTAAATCCTCAAATGATACCGAGCTCACAGTGAAAAGAAGTTGGACAAAAGACTATGGAGAGACGAGAATAAGGTTACTGAAAAACAGTTATGTTAACCTGTAGCAGGGTTTTCAACTAAGTCAATGGTATGTCACAAGTAAGAGTATTTAAGGGGGCTGGCAAATCCAGCAGTGTGAGAATAGACATTTTATCACTGTCTGTTTACTATTCCCCCTAGGAGCATGTACAGACAAATACAGATGAAGGCAATCACAGTGCGTAAGATATGTCCATTTTTTTTCTGTGCTGTAAGCTTTTTTTATGGATAGTTTGAGGCATGTTTCACCATCTCTGTAAGAATGGTTATCAGGTCCTCGCCACCCTTTTTGTCATGGCAAACAATATGGCTCTAAAGTATGTATTTTGGCTCACTGGCTAAATTAGTCAGAGGCTCCTCAAATCACCATTTGCTCCATCTAGACAAAAGCACATCATCCCTTTTCAGTGGATGAACTCCAGTGACACATTTGTTTAGAAGATATATCTGCTGGTGAAGCCTAGATGTGTATTTTGTTATAGAATAAGGAAAAGCCCTTTTGGAAAAGACCTTTAAAGGTGCTGTCGTTCATCTCTTTCTGCAAGACAGATCCAAGGCAGGATTCTGCAATGTCACTGATATAGATTGCAGATCCTCCATGCCACCTAGTCATGTGCTTTAGTATCTCTTATCACTAAATGTTTTCCTGATGCCTAGGTTCAATCATCCATTGCAGTCCAAGTCCACTACTTCATATCTCTGTAACAGAGGAGAGATGTGTCTCTCTTTTTCATCTTACAGCTTCTTTTCGTGTATTTTCCTTAAGAAATATATACCTCTCTTTTTGCTTCTGTAAACCAAACACTTCTCCCTCCTTCCT